>CAUDMG010003007.1:372500-467500 GCA_958450375.1 Homarus gammarus
GTGGTGTTGACAAGAGGCAATGAATATATACATAAAGATAATCTCATGAATGTAACTCCAGTTTATTATTTACATTCTGGATTCTCAAAGGTTCCTAAGTTCAATTTTCCTCCTAACTGGTGATGTGAGAACGTATCTAACTGACTTACTTAAGCTAGGAGAACTAGTTAGGAGAACAGGTAAGAAATGCATGACTTCCCTTACCTGGCCCGGGGCACCAATCACCATCCACCACACACTAATGTCTCCTACCTGTGTTCCTCCCTCGATACTCTCTCGCTCTCATTCTCTCTAACCTCTCTCTCTCTCTCTCTCTCTCACACACAGATAGACAGACACAAAAAGAATTCACACACACACACACACATACGCACACACAATCTCCCCACCTAATCCACTGCCTCACACTCCCAATCATCAACACGAGTCAATTGTCAACTCTGGGAAGATTGGCAGTCGTGTGTGTGTGTGTGTGTGTGTGTGTGTCATAACAAAAAAAAAGTGTGTATGTGTTTATATGTATGTGTTTGAGTGTGTGTATATATGTGTGTATCATAATGAAGAAACAGCTATGTGTATGTATGTATGTGTGCGTATGTAAGTATGTATGTGTATAAGTGCGTGTGTGTGTGTGTGTATGTAGGTGTGGGCGTGTCCTCAGGAAAGTCACAGGTGTAGGCGGGCGACACGACGCATGCGCAGTAAGAGGTCGCCTGGTCGTAGGGTATATAAACCAAGGTGCAGGTGATCCACAGCGTCACTTCGAGCTGTCACACGGTCAGAGACGGACCTCCCAGGGGACAAGGAACACTCACTACGTCACCACCAAGTCCCTAACTACCACCACCACCAAGTCCACAAGAAACAGTCCCATTGTTTAGTTTCCAGTCGCTATAATGAGTTCTTGAAGGCCGGCCATCACCACAAAAAAAGTCCAACGGGGAACTAACATGTGCAGGTAAGTCCAAGTGGTTTACAGATGTCGCCACTGTCCTACGCCCATCCTATGTCCCAAAAATCCTACGCCCATCCTATGTCCCAAAAATCCTACGCCCATCCTATGTCCCAAAAATCCTACGCCCATCCTATGTCCCAAAAATCCTACATCCATCCTAAGTCCAAAAAGTCCGAAATCCTACGTCCATTAAATGTAAAACCTCCAAAAAACGGACAATATGGGGGAGTACAGTCCGTTATATCGAGGGTCCATTAAATGTAAAACCTCCATATAACGGACAATATGGGAGAGTACAGTCCGTTATATCGAGGGTCCATTAAATGTAAAACCTCCATATAACGGACAATATGGGAGAGTACAGTCCGTTATATCGAGGGTCCATTAAATGTAAAACCTCCATATAACGGACAATATGGGAGAGTACAGTCCGTTATATCGAGGGTCCATTAAATGTAAAACCTCCATATAACGGACAATATGGGAGAGTACAGTCCGTTATATCAAGGGTCCATTAGATTGATGTCCGCTAGATGGGTTAGGTTAATTTGAGGTATTTTTAGGAAGGGTCTTTAAATATTAACTAGGGTCTTTAAATTTAGGAAGGGTCTTTAAATATTAGCTAGGGTCTTTAAATTTAGGAAGGGTCTTTAAATATTAGCAAGGGTCTTTAAATTTAGGAAGGGTCTTTAAATATTAGCAAGGGTCTTTAAATTTTAGGTATGGTCTTTAAGTTTTAGGAAATGTCTTTAAATTTTAGGTAAGGCTTTAAATTTTAGTGTTTTAGGTGTAGGTAATTAATTTTAAGGTTTTTAGGTAAAGGTCTTGATGCTATAAAGGAATAAATCACTTAAAGGTTACTATTGGGTTAGGTTAGGTTAGATGAGGCTAGGTTAGGTTAGATGAGGTTAGGTTAGATGAGGCTAGGCTAGGTTAGATGAGGCTAGGCTAGGTTAGGTTAGATGAGGTTAGGCTAGGCTAGGCTAGGTTAGGCTAGGCTAGGTTAGGCTAGGCTAGGTTAGGTTAGATGAGGCTAGGCTAGGTTAGGTTAGATGAGGCTAGGCTAGGTTAGGCTAGGCTAGGTTAGGTTAGGCTAGGCTAGGCTAGGCTAGGCTAGGTTAGATGAGGCTAGGTTAGGTTAGGTTAGATGAGGCTAGGTTAGGTTAGGTTAGATGAGGCTAGGTTAGGTTAGGTTAGATGAGGCTAGGTTAGGTTAGATGAGGCTAGGTTAGGTTAGGTTAGATGAGGCTAGGTTAGGTTAGGTTAGATGAGGCTAGGTTAGGTTAGGTTAGATGAGGCTAGGTTAGGTTAGGTTAGATGAGGCTAGGTTAGGTTAGATGAGGCTAGGCTAGGCTAGGTTAGATGAGGCTAGGTTAGGTTAGATGAGGCTAGGTTAGGTTAAAAGATGAATAAGTAGAATTTTAAGTGTTATTTTACAAAGACTTATAAACACACACAGAGAGAGAGAGAGAGAGAGAGAGAGAGTAATCCAGGTGTAATATTGCAGCTTCAGGTAACACAAAACACTTACACTTTTCTACAAAATAAATAAAAGGACGAAAAAATAAAATCTACGGTATTTTTCAAGAATTTTATCCTCGAGATTTTTTTTTCTCAAGAATTTAGACGTGTGGGTATTTTTTTCTGATGTAAGGACGATGATTTAACCCTTTGAGGACGATGATTTAACCCTTTGAGGACGATGATTTAACCCCTTGAGGACGATGATTTAACCCTTTGAGGACGATGATTTAACCCTTTGAGGACGATGATTTAACCCCTTGAGGACGATGATTTAACCCTTTGAGGACGATGATTTAACCCTTTGAGGACGATGATTTAACCCTTTGAGGACGATGATTTAACCCTTTGAGGACGATGATTTAACCCTTTGAGGACGATGATTTAACCCTTTGAGGACGATGATTTAACCCCTTGAGGACGATGATTTAACCCCTTGAGGACGATGATTTAACCCTTTGAGGACGATGATTTAACCCTTTGAGGACGATGATTTAACCCTTTGAGGACGATGATTTAACCCTTTGAGGACGATGATTTAACCCCTTGAGGACGATGATATAATCCTTTGAGGACGATGATTTAACCCTCTGAGGACTATGATTTAACCCTTTGAGGAGGAGGAGGATTTAACCTTTTGAGGACGATGATTTAACCCTTTGAGGACGATAATTTAACCCTTTGAAGACGATGATTTAACCCTTTGAGGACGATGGTTTAACCCTTTGAGGACGATGGTTTAACCCTTTGAGGACGATAATTTAACCCTTTGAGGACGATGATTTAACCCTTTGAGGACGATGGTTTAACCCTGTGAGGACGATGGATTAACCCTTTGAGGACGATAATTTAACCCTTTGAGGACGATAAGTTAACCCTTTGAGGACGATAAGTTAACCCTTTGAGGACGATGATTTAACCCTTTGAGGACGATGGTTTAACCCTTTGAGGACGATGGTTTAACCCTGAGGACGTTGGTTTCACATCACCAGTTAGGAGGAAAATTGAACTTAGGAACCTTTGAGAATCCATTTTTGTGTGGTAGCTTAAGTGAGTCAGTTAGATACGTTCTCACATCACCATTTGACACAAACATAATCTGTCCAGTGATATTTTGACCAATGAGAAACTGTCCAGCGATTTTCTGACCAATGAGAAACTGTCCAGTGATATTCTGACCAATGAGAAACTGTCCAGGGATATTCTGACCAATGAGAAACTGTCCAGGGATATTCTTACCAATGAGAAACTGTCATGAAAAAAATTCGTCCAATAAGAAACTGTCCCGTGAAATTTCGTCCAGTAGGATTATCCCCGTTGACAGGAGGAAGGCGGGGAGATGAGGTGGGGGGAAGGGGAGAGGGGCGGCGGGGGAGAGGAGAGGAGGGGATATGGTATGGGGGATCAACTGAGAGGGGGTGGAGGAAGGAGTGGAGGGGGGGGGGGGGTGGAGGGGGAGGGAGGCAAAACAAAAGAGCTTCTTGGTGGTGAGGAGGGACATAATTAAAGTCTCCTTGACGAGTGACTGTCATCTTAAGCTCGGCTTAAGATGGCGGTGGTGATGATGATAACTACTACTACTACTATACCATTACTACTCCTACTATTACTACCTTAATATTAAATATCCTAATACATAGCTACCCTAGCTGTGTTGAGTTAGTTGAGCCGCAGATATATGAGGCATTCAGTGACTGTAGCCTTATAGTCAATATCTGCAACTGTTGTCGGCTTTGGGGCCGATGCTCTCGTTCCGCTGAGGCAGAGCAAAGCCGACCGAAGGAGAGAGAAGGACAGTCGACATCTCATCCAAGCTGCAACATAACTTCTGGGCTGCTGCTTCTGTTCGGAGATCACCTCGGCGAGTCTGGCGTAGAAGCATCTTGCACTTGGTCTCATCCCACCAGAGGTTGTGAACACTAGAGGAGTGAAGCTGCCTTGATCAACGTTCTGAATTCTCTCCCTGTATGCCCCTATCTTGTCGTTCTCGTTCCTCCTGTGTGCAGCATCGAGAGCTAAGTTACGGTGTCATGCGGCCATGGGATAAAAAATCCGGATGTCGAAGAAGGCTCGCTGTCCCCGCGTCTCGAGCACTGACATCAACACAGGCTTCGTTGGATATGTTTGAAGTCCTATGTTGGAAATTCTCACCGTCCAAAGGAAGGAGGGTCGGTTCTACTCTGACATCACGACAGATTTCCTTCAACATATTTGCTGTTAGATCCCTTACTTCGTCATGCCTCATGCATGTGAAGCCCCCTTTCCTGCACACCATGGCGTGATCGACGTCATAGGAAGAGCCGCACACGCATTGGGAGGGCAAACCTTCTACTGGCCTACAGTACCTTAGAGCATTGGCATCTGTAAATTCTTGTTTATTGAGACTGAAACCATTTGCCCTTATCGGTAATGTAGTTAACCAGTTCGAGGCGCGCACCTCCTGCGCTACAGCTACTTTTTTTTCAAATTCTCTGGTACTTGCAGCAACAGCTGCTGTAACTTAACACTTTGGCCGTGCTGTCGTTCTGTCGTAATGGACCGTCGAATCTTGTTCACTTCGCTGGTATCCACCTCACCTGTTGCCAGCTATCTCCTCTGGATTGGTCGATCCCATTCCTCCCAGTCTCGGTGGTAGCGCAAGGAGTGATCCTTCTGCTGGGGTTAAGTGAGGATGTTTCACTAATTTGGGAATGAAATTGACGTTGATAGCTTCTTCCAGAGGGTGGAGGAGGGGTCCGATATGAGGGATAGTGCGCCTCAGGCAGTTCCAGCGATGCTTGACTCCATGGGTGAATGCACAAAAGCCGCATGTGGCTCTGTGTTAGCAATATCAGATATTACTACTATTACCATTACTACTACTACTACTATTAACATTACTACTACTACTACCACTACACACACACACACATATTACGAACATCTCATCGTCAAAACATTCCATCCCAAATATATTCAATCTACGGTATTTTGCGCCTCGTATCTTTATATAAGCGCCAGTGTAAGCAAAGCCCGAGAGAACGTTCGTCTGGCGTAGTTCAACCAAAATACTTTAACAAGAGAACAGTAGGCGATACTAACTGCTCATACTGGCATTCCCAAAAGTAGCACGTTGATCATCTGTTGTTCATTTACAAGTCAGTGAAACAGACGACTATCGCCTAAGGTGTGACGTGACGCCAGTATCAAATAAAAAACCCCGATTTCTACCCAATTACATTTACATCCCAATTAAATACCAAAACACTCCAATTACCTCAAAAACGATTATTACAACCGGCCAAATTCGACTTCCAAGGTGAAAAATAATCCTCGTCAAATATGTGAAGGAAAACACCGACATTTAGTACATAATTATTATTCTAAGGTAATAATTATATCCTTATGGAGATGAAATAAATAAAAATAATTAATAATTGGTGGAAACATTGATAGGAAAGGTCTTAGGTGATTATAAAGGCCTGGGGTTGGAAAAGCACCTTAGTTGTTGTTAACGAGCGGATGGGTGAGGTCACTGGTATAAAATTTTCCCTTGGGGTGTTATTTTATTTTTAGTTAAGGTGGATTAGATGGAGTTAGGTTGGATCAGAAGGAATTAAGGTGGATTAGATGGAGTTAGGGTGGATCAGAAGGAATTAAGGTGGATTAGATGGAGTTAGGGTGGATCAGAAGGAATTAAGGTGGATTAGATGGAGTTAGGGTGGATCAGAAGGAATTAAGGTGGATTAGATGGAGTTAGGGTGGATCAGAAGGAGTTAAGGTGGATTAAGGTAAAATTAATGTGGATTAGATGGAGTTAAAGTGGATTGTAATTAATTTTTAAAAGGTTAGATACTTGGCAGTTAATTTAAACTAATGTTAAATTAACCTGAAATAACCTAACCTAACCGAACTCTGAATGAATTAATCTAACCTAACTTGACCTGACTTGACCTAACGTGACCTGACCTAACCCAACTTAAGTGCAGGACTTCTAAACTAAATTATATATATTGTAGCGAAGAGAAACTTATACGAGTCACACACACACACACACACACCTCTCACTTTCTTACAGTGTGCACGGAACAAAGGTAAACTCTCTCTCTCTCTCTCTCTCTCTCTCTCTCTCTCTCTCTCTCTCTCTCTCTCTCTCTCTCTCTCACACAGTGTGGACGGAACAAACAACTCATTTTTCTTAACCTTACTTCATACAAGGAGTCTCCACCAGTTGGTCCACACGTGAGCAAACACCCTCCCCTGTTCTGCCACGTATAGACCACACTACCACCAGCCACACCATGTCACGTCACACCATGGGACGTCACTCAACATCATACCACCACACCATGTCACACCACACCATACCATACTACCACATCATAAAACCCATCCCACCACACTCTACCATACCCTACCATACCCCATCACCATAACCACATCACCATAGCCACACCATATAACGAGAAAAACTACCATAAGAGCCTTGAAGAATAGCGTTAAGGTAATGTGGGATCCTTAGTTACATATTGTGGGGAAACTGTTGAATCTCGGTTTGTTTGTCTGTTTGTTTGTCGTCTGTTTGCTTGCATGGATTGTTTGTTTGTTTTTGTTGCTGTAAGTACTATTTATTTATCTGAGTGGAAGGGTGGAGAAAGGGAGAGAGGTGGAGAGAGAAGGAAATGGAGAGGAGAAGAGGAGGAAAGGAGGAAGGGAGGGAAGGACGGAGGGAGGGAGATAGAGAAGGAAGAGAGAGAGAGAGAGAGAGAGAGAGAGAGAGAGAGACGCCATTTTCTGTTCATGTAATGTACCGTCATCCCGTTTTCTTTCAGGCTAGGTGACGTGATGTGGCTGACGGTCTGTGTCGTTGTTTTCATTGCTGCTACAGTACAGGTAATTAACCCTACTACCTGTGTATCTCTCACCCCACTACCTGTGTATCTCTCACCCCACTACCTGTGTACCTCTCACCCTACTACCTGTGTTTCTCTCACCCCACTACCTGTGTATCTCTCACCCCACTACCTGTGTACCTCTCACCCTACTACCTGTGTATCTCTCACCCCACTACCTGTGTATCTCTCACCCCACTACCTGTGTATCTCTCACCCTACTACCTGTGTATCTCTCACCCTACTACCTGTGTATCTCTCACCCCACTACCTGTGTATCTCTCACCCCACTACCTGTGTATCTCTCACCCCACTACCTGTGTATCTCTCACCCTACTACCTGTGTACCTCTCACCCTACTACCTGTGTACCTCTCACCCTACTACCTGTGTACCTCTCACCCTACTACCTGTGTTTCTCTCACCCCACTACCTGTGTATCTCTCACCCTACTACCTATGTTTCTCTCACCCTACTACCTATGTTTCTCTCACCCCACTACCTGTGTTTCTCTCACCCTATTACCTGTGTATCTCTCACCCCACTACCTGTGTATCTCTCACCCTACTACCTATGTTTCTCTCACCCTACTACCTATGTTTCTCTCACCCCACTACCTGTGTTTCTCTCACCCTATTACCTGTGATCAGTGTAGTACCATTGAGAGAGAGAGAGAGAGAGAGAGAGAGAGAGAGAGAGAGCCATAACCCCAGCCATCTTTTCACCCTTCAGAGTAGCGGCCACCAATCACAGGACCTTGACAAACGTCTGGGTCCTGGGTCACCTCCTGCCGCGTCTGAAGGGCAGTCCAGGAGGCTAGGAGGAAGAATCGATGAGGATGAAGAAGGTCAGGAAGTTCAGGGAGGTCAGAGAGGCCAGGAAGGCTCACCCCGGGAAGCTAGGTCATTCTGGGCCATGAGAGGAAAGCGTCCATCACCTGAGCTCTTGCATCAACACCACCAAAAACGATCTGGTTCCTCGGGGTGGTCACCTAACGACGATGAAGACGTGTCCGACGGTGAGAGGAGTGTAGCAGGGAGGAGGAGGAGCTTCGGCGGGAGTGGCAGCAGCAGTGGGACCTTCTGGGTGGCACGAGGGAAGAAGGCTATGAGGGAATACCTGCCTCTCTACTGGGGGTCCAATCAGAACATGTGGGGGGAGACGCCCTTCAGGAGGTGGCCGTCTACTGAAGGAGTGGAAGCCTCGTCCTCCCAACAGCAGCACCGACAGCTCCCCCAGCCGTCAACTCGCTTCCAGGTCAACTCGGGCTGGGAATCGAACCAAAGTCTCTGGGGCAAACGCGACGGGGGAGGACCATTCTGGATAGCCAGGGGGAAGCGACAAGAAACTGAAGAAGGTAACGGTGGGCCATTTTGGATCGCTCGGGGCAAAAAGGACATAGATTCTGAGGTCTCCTGGGGCGCTGTGGCACAAGACGACGATGGCCAATGGCAAGACGACGTGACGCACCCCCATAAACGACAAGACGGAGGACCTTTCTGGATTAGTCGTGGCAAGAAGGACACCCCAGCACTGCTTCCTGTAGGTCACCCGTCGCTGTGGGGCAACAGAGGCAGGAAGTCTGAGGACGAGAGGACCTTCTGGGTGGCTCGTGGCAAGAAAGACGCGGCAGACACGGTAGACGCGGTAGACGGGAGGGCGCCCTTTTGGATCTCCCGAGGTAAGAAAGAGAACAAGGGAAACGAGAGTGCACTCTTTTGGATCTCCCGAGGTAAGAGAGAAGGCGAGGCTCCTCCATTCTGGGTCTCAAGAGGCAAGAAACAGGAACAAGAAGAAGAGGGAGTGACCCACCCCTTCTGGGTCTCAAGAGGCAAGAAAGAGGGAGAGGAAACTCACCCCTTCTGGGTCTCAAGAGGCAAGAAAGAGGGAGAGGAAACCCACCCCTTCTGGGTCTCAAGAGGCAAGAAAGAGGGAGAGGAAACCCACCCCTTCTGGGTCTCAAGAGGCAAGAAAGAGGGAGAGGAAACCCACCCCTTCTGGGTCTCAAGAGGCAAGAAAGAGTCCGAGTGGAGTAAGAGGAAGGGCCCGGGACCACCTACACCCACCTACACACAGCTCCACGCCGACCACATCACAGACCCAGTAATGGCGTACGTCCTCCACACGCTACTAGACCAATACAATGACACACTGACGGACGCAGACGAAGGCGACGACGAATTACACGATGATCCCCACCACTACCAACCACAGCAACATGGTCACAAGGGTAAGAAAGACAAAACATATGGCCCTATAGATGACCCATTCGTTAAGGGATTCCTGGCCCTTAGAGGGTGAGCTGTGGCCCCCATCCTCTGTGGCCCCCATCCTCTCAACACGACCAATAACAACAAGGGTGAATAAATACTTTGAGTGAGGGTTGATCATGTCGTTTAGTGTGTGTGTCGTTCTTGTGGGGGAAAACGACTAAATTCTAAGTTGTAGCTTGACGACCCCTTGAAGTGTGTGTGTGTGTGTCGTAGGAAAAAAACACGACTAAATTCTAAGTTGTAGCTTGACGACTCCTACAACTGAGAGTCGTTCTTGAGGGTCAAAAACACGACAACTAATTTCCAAAGTTTTAACTCATAAATCCAAGAACTGTCGTTTTTAAAGCCACAAAGACGACAACAACTTCCCAATATCAACAAGTTGTAGCCAATTTGTCTCTCTCTAGTTCCGGGGAAGCCACAACAACAACAATCTTTTACGATGTTGTTTATTCTAAGTTATAAAAAAAACCCAATTAATTTCTAAGTTTTTATTCAACCCTTTAAGTACGATGGTTTAACCCCTTGAAGATGAGGGTTTAAGTCATAACCCTTTAAGGATAATGATATAACCCTTTGAGGACGATGATTTAACCCTTTGAACTATAGCTTAACCCTTTGGAAACGATGGTTTTAAGTTTAAGACATATCCACGAATACATGACAGAACCTAACCCAACCAACCCAACCAACCCAACCAAAACAAACCTAACCAATAAGAAGAGAGCAAAGACGGGAGATAAACACAACAAAGGACCAATCACAGCTCACCATACCCGTGTACTAAGTGGAGTCTAACCAAAGGGTGGAAAACACAATTAAACATTTAAAGGGTAAAAGGGGGGGGGGTGATAGTTGTGACATGTAACCCTACCTATCGTGTGTCGTGAGCTCACAACACAGGTTCCTTTGACTACACGAGGCTGGATATATGTGTGTGTGTGTGTTAGAGGCACCGTGAGTGTACTGGTAATAAAATATAACAATAAAGATGGTTTGGTTAATCCTGTGGGGTGATAATTGATGATCATTGGAATAATCGAAATAAAAAAAATAATTGGTGGACAAACAACACGAAATTATAATTGAAATAATAAGAAAATGATAATTCGAATAAGAAAACAAAATTGATGAATTATAATTGGAATAAAGCGAAAAATAATAATAAAAAAATAACTGCAATAACACGAAAAATAACGATAATTAAAAAAAAATAATAAATGGAATAAAAAAATATTAATAATAATTGCAATAACAAAAACAGATAAATGGAACAGAAAAAAATAATTGAAATAAAAACAAAAATAGTAATAAATGGAACACAATGAGAATAATTGGAATAGCACAATAACGAGAACAACAACAATAATAATAATAATAATACAGATAAAATGAAAAAAAAAAAATAGAAAAAATACCAAAAATTATAAATAAACTGAAAGACAATAACAAACCTCATTAAAAAATAATACAAAATAAAGACAAGAAAAAAATATAAGTTACCTATTAATTAATTTCCCACAGGTAAAATTTACAGGTATAGAAATTTCATATAATTAAGAGTTGATAAAATCTAATCTGAATCAAGTTGTCTGTCTGTGTCTGTCTTTCTGTTTATATGTCCATCTTCTAGTCAACCTGTGCGAAGACAATACGTAGAAATATCCACACGTACTTGTTCATAGTATCCACACACACTGGAAGAGTTACCCCTAAAAGATGTTATTATTATACCAAGAAATTCCGTTTTCTCTCACAAAGTATTAAAAGAAAACGTGAATATTAAAGGACTAACTCAAACAAAATCCTCAGTGCCCCGTTATGACCCCCAACACAGAGGGATTAACCTAACCTAACCTAACCCCACAAGCAGGTTAGGTTAGGCTAGGGGATGCGATGTTAAGTAAAGCCAAGATAGGTTAGGCTAGTTTAGGTTGTGGTAAGTAAGGATAGGTAAGGTAAGGCAAGGCACGGTTAGGTTAGGATAGATTAGGTTAGGTTAGGTTAGGTTAGGTTAGGATAGGTTAGGTTAGGTTAGGTTAGGTTAGGATAGATTAGGTTAGGTTAGGTTAATGTGGTTAATCTAAAGGTGAAATAAACAGAGGTGGATACTCTTCATTTGACCTGTAGCCAGACCCAAAAAGAATAAATTACTATAGATAGATAGATAGATAGGATTGATAGATAGATAGATAGGATTGAGATAGATAGATAGGATTGATAGATAGATAGATAGATAGATAGATAGATAGATGGATAGAAGGAGAGATAGATAGATATAGATAGATAGGACCGATGGATATATAGATAGAGAGAAGGACAGATAAATAGATAGATGGATAGAAGGACAGATAGATAGATAGATAGATATACAAATAGATAGATGGATAGAAGGAAGCTAACCTAACCTATCCCCATCAAACTCTTATATTTACCGTAAAAATAAAACACAAAATAGATCAAATAAAGAGAAAAATAGAGAGAGTGTGAAGACGTAACAAAACCACAATACCCACAGAGAGAGAGAGAGAGAGAGAGAGAGAGAGAGAGAGAGAGAGAGAGAGAGAGAGAGAGATACCATTAGTCAAATTATCTGGCCCGGCTTTGTTGTCAATAGGGCGACGGATGCGAGAAAGGGAGAGCCACTGTCGTATTTTCTCGGCTTTCCCTCACCTACCACTTGTTTCTCTCACCTACCACTTGTTTCTCTCACCTACCACTTGTTTCTCTCGCCTACCACTTGTTTCCCTCACCTACCACTTGTTTCTTTCAACTATCACTTGTTTCTCTCACCTACCACTTGTTTCCCTCACCTACCACTTGTTTCTCTCACCTACCACTTGTTTCTTTCACCAACCACTTGTTTCTCTCACCTACCACTTGTTTCTCTCACCTACCACTTGTTTCTCTCACCTACCACTTGTTTCTTTCAACTATCACTTGTTTCTCTCACCTACCACTTGTTTCTCTCACCTACCACTTGTTTCTCTCACCAACCACTTGTTTCTCTCACCTACCACTTGTTTCTCTCACCTACCACTTGTTTCTCTCACCTACCACTTGTTTCTCTCACCTATCACTTAATTCTCTCACCTACCACTTAATTCTCTCACCTACCAGACACCACTTTCTTCTTTCCCTCACACACACACACACTCTCTCACCACCAGAAGTGTGTGTGTGTGTGTGTAGTGTGTGTGTGTGTGTGTGTGTGTGTGTGTGTGTGTGTGTGTGTGTGTGTGTGTGTGTGTGTGTGTGTGTGTGTGTAGTGTGTGTGTGTGTGTGTGTGTAGTGTGTGTGTGTGTGTGTATAGTGTGTGTGTGTGTGTGTGTAGTGTGTGTGTGTGTGTGTAGTGTGTGTGTGTGTGTGTGTGTGTGTAGTGTGTGTGTGTGTGTGTGTGTGTGTAGTGTGTGTGTGTGTGTGTGTGTAGTGTGTGTGTGTAGTGTGTGTGTGTGTGTGTGTGTGTGTGTGTGTGTGTGTGTGTGTGTGTGTGTGTGTGTGTGTGTGTGCTCCGGGACAAGGTGGGTCTGGTCGGCGCCGTTTTCCCGTATTTGTTATTGTTGTGTTATTGTGACCGTCACCCTGAACCCGGATTCCAGCGGATTCGTTTTTTTAATCAATTTATTTTTGCATGTGAGAACGTCTCTAACTGACTCACTTAAGCTACCACACAAAGATGGATTCTCAAAGGTGCCTAAGTTCAATTTTCCTCCTAACTAGTGATGCAAGACACACACACACACACACACACACACTACACACACACACACACACACACACACTACACACACACACTACACACACACACACACACACACACACACACACACACACACATTATAAACGGTCCTATTTACTCTCCGGTAAACAAAAAAAACAATAAACAACATAATCATCACTTACCTTAGACGAGCAGGTGTGTGGGGGAGATGTACACACACACCTGTTCTTTATTCACACCTGTAATCTACACACCTGTATATAAAAATAACAAAAAGAAGTATAAATAAATTAACACTTACCTAATTACGGACAGGTGTATGGGGGCGTATGGGTACAGGTGTAGGTACAGATGTAGTTACGGATGATCTCTACACACCTGCACACACCTGTTAATTAAGAGAGAGATGGTTTAGGATGGGAGGTTGAGATGTGCACTGAGAAACACACACACACACACACACACACACACACATACCTCGCAGTGTTGTTGTATTTGTCATGTAATTATCAGAGTAAGCAACACTGACTAGCCCTGGGGAGGATAGAGGATGGGGGACGGGGAGAAGGAGAGAGAAGGATGGGTAGAAGGATGGGGTGAAGGAGGGGGAAGGAGGTTGAAGGATGGGGTGAAGGAGGGAGGGAGTATGTAGAGGTCCTTAGGCCTAGGAGAGATGGAGAAGGGGTGAGGTGAGAGAGAGAGAGAGAGAGAGAGAGAGAGAGAGAGAGAGAGAGACTGCCTCAGGCTAGGCTCTCAGTAATTACACATGTCCTCGGTAACTAACTTCTACCCGTTTTGTAAATAATTGTAAATAACTTGTAAAACATCTACGAGGAATACAGTCGCTTGTAAATGAGAAAACAGAACCTTGTAAAACAGTTGTAAATTATTTGTCAGGGTCCAGGGTCATATTAAACTTGTAAATTAACTGTAAATCGTCTAAATTAATGTAATCGTCTAAATTAAATGCAAATCGTCTAAATTAGCTGTAAATCATCTAAATTAAATGTAAATCGTCCAAATTACCTGTAAATAGTATAATATAATTGTAAATCGTCCAAGTTAACTGTAAATCGTCTAAATTAACTGTAAATCGTCCAAGTTAACTGTAAATCGTTCGAATTAACTGTAAATCGTCTAAATTAACTGTAAATCGTCAATGGGGTTGTAAATGTGTGTAAATTATTCAGATGGCAAGTAAATATGTGTAAATTAATCCTGAAGTCACTAAGGTTTGTAAATTCGTTGTAAATAGGTTGTAGAGAGATTGCGTGTGGAAGTGAGTTAAATTATATTTCCCACACACACACACACGCAAAAAAAACACCCCTTTCTCCCTCTCTCACGCCCACCCACCCAAACCCACACCCCCTTTTCTCTCTCTCACACACACACACACACACAACACAGGTACGAGGCGAGAAAGACAACTACAAGAAACACTTTGATGATCTGTAACACTGATGCTTCCTCAGTGTTCCTGTCAACACCTGGGGATACTGTGTGTGTGTGTGTGTGTGTGTGTGTGTGTGTGTGTGTGTGTCCGGTATTTTGTAGATATGTTTGTGTGTGTGTCCGGTATTTTGTAGATATGTTTGTCTGTGTGTGTGGGTGTATGTATGTGGTCTGAACCTATGTGTCTGTAGTCGAAACACATGCATACATACACACACACACACACACAGACGCACTCATCCAGAATACATACAGATGCACACACACACATACACACAATCACAAACATACATAGACACGACACATACATATATACAGACACAGACACACACACACAGACGCACTCATCCAGAATACATACAGATGCACACACACACATACACACAATCACAAACATACATAGACACGACACATACATATACACACACACACACACACACACACAGAAAATTCTAAGGACATTCCCACCCAGATTTCACTTACATGTGTGTGTGTGTGCGTGTGTGTGTGTGTGTGTGTGTGCGTGTGTGTGTGTGTGTGTGTGTGTGTGCGCCAATAGCCAGCCTCATCATTATGGCGCCACTTCACAACACAGGCCATTATATAACAGTACATCCAATTTACACTTTTACCTACAATTTACAATTTACAAACTTTTACGTAATTTAATGAGATATAGGAGGCTGGGTGGGGGTGTTTTGCTGTGACTGTGTTTGTCTGTAATTTATATCGGTTTGTATGTGTGTATGTGTGTGTGTGTGTGTGTCCGGTATTTTGTAGATATGTTTGTTTCTGTGTGTGTATGTATGCATGTGGTCTGAACCTGTGTGTCTGTAGTCGAAACACACACACACAGACGCACACACGCACTCAACCATAATACATACAGATGCACACACACACATACACACAATCACAAACATACATAGACACGACACATACACACACACACACACAGAAAATTCTAAGGACATTCCCACCCAGATTTCACTTACATATGTGTGTGTGTGTGTGTGTGTGAAAAAGAGAGAGAAAATCACCAAAATAGTGATCATGAGACCCAGAAATCACCTAAAATCACCAAAATATTCACCATTAGACATAGAAATCACCAATATATTAATAAATCACCAGAATACTCACCAGCAGCGTTTAAAATCACCCCAAATCACTCAATAACAGCACATTAATAACGACTACAGCGTCAGGAGAACCACAAATCACCAAAAATCACTAAACTAATGCCCAGTGGAGTACCAGCACCACTCACCAGCAGCAGAGGGGCGGGGACTGAGGCAGGTGAGGCCACGCCCCTCATACACGCAGGGGAGGAAGTGGGCGGGGCTTAACCTCACTCTTGTCAACACGTGTTCCCTCAATTAATATAATATCCCCTTCACAAACACCCTAACTCAATATATATCCAATATAATCAATTATATAACTTCACATTATAGTAAATATATCACACTACAGTTATATAACCCGTATATATAATTATAGGTCAGGTAATTAAGAGGTTAATTAAGGGGAGTTGGCAGCTGAGAGTCAGTGTTGCCTGTAAGGTGGTCGGGTATATATAGGGATGTTGGTGGGGGTCGAGGTTCTTGTCCTGACCCATAGTACTCGTGTAAGGTCGCTCGTGACAACATCGTCCCTCCAAGCGACCTCTCACTACCACATACCAACATCACGGTAAGTCGACATTAATTATTTCCAACCAGATTTCAGATTTTTTTTCAGGATTATAAAAAAGGGGATTTATTTACATCAAATTTTCACCTGATTAGATATTTTGAAATTAACACTGAGACTCTACCTTAACAAGATACCTTCACTTAACACCAGTAGGAGACAAAATTAACACTGAGACTCTACCTTAACTAGATACCTTCACTTAACACCAGTTAGGAGACAAAATTAACACTGAGACTCTACCTTAACTAGATACCTTCACTTAACACCAGTTAGGAGACAAAATTAACACTGAGACTCTACCTTAACTAGATACCTTCACTTAACACCAGTAGGAGACAAAATATGGGTAGGGTAGGTCAGTTTATGTTAGGTTAACGTACCCAGTTAAGGTAGAGTCTCAGCGTATTTCTGCTGACATTATTTTATCGTATATTCGTGTTTTACCTCAAGTCAACCACTGAAGTGTAAAATTAGATTTCACTTACGAGGAATATCAACGCCAAATATTCTCACACACACACAACCCACCCGACTATACACACACACAACCCACCCGACTATACACACACAACCCACCCGACTATACACACAAAACCCACCCGACTATACACACACACACACACAACCCACCCGACTATACACACACAACCCACCCGACTATACACACACACACACACAACCCACCCGACACCACACACACACAACCCACCCGACTATACACACACAACCCACCCGACTATACACACACACAACCCACCCGACTATACACACACACACAAAACCCACTCCGACTATACACACACACACACAACCCACCCGACTATACACACACACACACAACCCACCCGACTATACACACACACACACAACCCACCCGACTATACACACACACACACAGATATACAGACAGAAACATGCAGACAGAAACATGCAGACAGAAACACACACACACACACACACACACACACACACAACACTATTGATAATAATATATTAGCGACTATTAAATAGCCTAACCTAACCACACGTATAAATAGTATATAATGGCATCTTGATAATAGACCATTTACCTGTGTGTGTGTGTGTGTGTGTTTCTGTCTGTATATCTATGTGTGTGTGTAGGCATGCATGTATGTACTGTATGTGTGTGTGTGTGTGTGCGTGTGTTTCTGTCTGTATATCTATGTGTGTGTGTAGGCATGTATGCATGTGTGTGTGAGGTGTGTGTGTCTGTATATCTGTGTGTAAGTGTAGGCATGTGTGTGGTGTGTGTGTCTAGCGGTCTAGGAGTGCACCTGTGGGTGAGCTGAAGATTAACACCCCCCAGTTAATTTACCTTAAGATTCACCACCTTAATGTTAACTTAACCTAACCTAACATTTAACTAACACAAACACTAAATTAACCTAACTTAATCTAACACTAATCTAACCCTAGCTTACGTAACCTAAGGCTAACCTAACAGTAACCTAACCTAACCAAAAGCTAACCTAACCTAACAGTAACCTAACCAAAAGCTAATCTAACCTAACAGTAACCTAACCTAACCAAAAGCTAACCTAACCTAACAGTAACCTAACCAAAAGCTAATCTAACCTAACAGTAACCTAACCTAACCAAAAGCTAATCTAACCTAACAGTAACCTAACCAAAAGCTAATCTAACCTAACAGTAACCTAACCAAAAGCTAATCTAACCTAACAGTAACCTAACCAAAAGCTAATCTAACCTAACAGTAACCTAACCTAACAAAGTTTCCCAAATTAGTTCCCAATATCCCAAGTTCCCAAAACCAAGTTCCCAATATCCAAATAAGTCCCCCAAAAACAAGATCCCAAAAGTTCCCAAAACAAGTCCCCAAATTCAAGTTCCAATTACCTAAAGTTTCCATACCAATTTCCTATTACAATTTCCCAAGTTTTCCCCAATTACAAGTCGTTTAAGTTTCCCATTGCCATAGTGACCGACATGCCTTTGTTATATTGGACATAAAGTTAATATTGGGAACGAATTTCTCTCTTGGGGTAAAAATTAATTCAAATTCCTGTGTGGATTTTTTAGGCTGTGGTTAATGGTGGTTGAATGTTGTTGTTGTTGTTGTTATTGTTGTTGTTATTGACGTTGTTGTTACCTGTGTTATTAATGTTATTTTAGTTTATTGATGAATTAATATATACCTTTTCGTCATTGATGTAAAATTTATCATTATTTGAATTATTATTATTACTAAAACAGTTTCACACACCCAAAATAAAACAGAAGACAGGATCAACACACAAACACACACACACACACACACACACACACACACACACACCAGGGAAGCGACTGTGTGTGTGTGTGTGTGTGTGTGTGTGTGTACCTTCTCTAAAGACCTCACTTGTTCAAACTCGTAAAAAATGACCTAACAACAACATTACCTACATAAAAGTCAATTTGTATTTTATTCACTTTTCTTTTGTTCCATTACAATGTTTTTGTTTGTGTTAAGGTCCGTTTGTGCAACATTTACTAACTTTTACCACTATAATGCATTTTTTTCGCAAAGTTGTTATGTACTGTTAATTTTGACCTAATGGAGAAAGCCTTTGTAAATTACTGACTGAAATTTACATCACCATACAGTAAAATAATTGAACTTAGGAACCTTTGAGAATCCATCTTTGTGTGGTAGCTTAAGTGAGTCAGTTAGATACGTTCTCACATCACCAGTTAGGAGGAAAATTGAACTTTTTGAGAATCCATCTTTGTGTGGTAGCTTTAGTGAGTCAGTTAGATACGTTCTCACATCACCAGTTAGGAGGAAAATTGAACTTAGGAACCTTTGAGAATCCATCTTTGTGTGGTAGCTTAAGTGAGTCAGTTAGATACGTTCTCACATCACCAGTTAGGAGGAAAATTGAACTTAGGAACCTTTGAGAATCCATCTTTGTGTGGTAGCTTAAGTGAGTCAGTTAGATACGTTCTCACATCACCAGTTAGGAGGAAAATTGAACTTAGGAACCTCTGAGAATCCATCTTTGTGTGGTAGCTTAAGTGAGTCAGTTAGATACGTTCTCACAGCACCAGTTAGGAGGGGAAAAATTATCATACGACCCTTTGACAATCCAGGCGGAACAATCCTACCAGAGGTAAGATTCTAAATTACCTGAGGTGGGTCACAGGTGTACAGTCGTCTTGTGACAAAGTGGCGCTCTTAAGAAACGGTGTGAGAGAGAGAGAGAGAGAGAGAGAGAGAGAGAGAGAGAGAGAGAGAGAGAGAGAGAAATTAGGGCCATCACCCTCCTACCAGTTCGTCCCCTTGAGAACCCCTCATCTAAATCCCCCTAAATTTCTTAATACTCAGTAGAACCCTAACTAGAACCCTTGAAAGTCCTCCTATAACCCCCATTATCCCATAGAACCCCCAAAATCCCTCTAGAACCAGTCAGAACTCCCTAAATACCTCAAGAACCAATCATAACCCCCAAAATCCCATAGAACTCCCTAAAATCCCCCTAGAACCCACAAAAAACCCAAATCCCACTAAAATTCCTCAAAACACCACTAGAACCAATCAGAACCCTCAAAATTCCTCTAGAGCCAATCAGAACCCTCAAAATTCCTCTAGAGCCAATCAGAACCCTCAAAATTTCTCTAGAGCCAATCAGAACCCTCGAAATTCATCTAGAGCCAATCAGAACCCTCAAAATTCCTCTAGAACTAATCAGAACCCTCAAAATCGGAGTAGAACCAATCATAGCCCTCAAAATCACTCTAGAACCAATGAGAACCCCTGGTGAAAGCAATATTCCCCGAGAACCATCAGTATCGAGAAGCACTAGCTGGTACACGGGAAGGTGGGACCATCTATCGCCTCTCTGGTGACGGACACTAAGCCTGAGATTACCCGCGACCTCTTGTATGCACTATAAATCTGGCTCATACTCCCGCTGGTGTGGGTGTGGGGGTGTGGGGAGGGGGTGTGGGGAGGGTGTGGGGAGGGGGTGTGGGGGTGTGGTGGGGGAGGGGGGGTGTGGGGTGGTTAAATGGTGTGGAAAGAGAGGGTGTTTTGTTGGGTACATATTAGGTGGGTGGGTGGGTGGGGGGGGTGGGGGGGGGCTGTGGGGGTGAGAGAAAGCTGAGGATATGGAAGAAGTCCAAGGGGGGAGGGGGTGAGTGGGTGGGGGGGGGGGCAGCTGATTGGCTTAGAAGCGGATGACATCAATATTATTATTTGCAAAGAAAACAGGAGGGTGTTGAGCTCTTGTGTTTGTCTGTCCGTGTGTTTGTCTGCCCGTGTGTTTGTCTGCCCGTGTGTTTGTCTGCCCGTGTGTTTGTCTGCCCGTGTGTTTGTCTGCCCGTGTGTTTGTCTGTCCGTGTGTTTGTCCTTGCTTTATCTCCCACACGCCCCTGAGATATTGCTTTCATACTCTGAACCTGTAATCCCCAATGGTCAGGAAAGGTCAAAGGTTATTAAGGAGTCAAGCAGAGTTATATTTGATAGCGGTGCATGGCCGGTGACTGGTGGTTCAGCAAGTGATGGGTCAAGTCACTATTGTTGCTACCTACTACAACAACTACAACCATCATGTATAATAACAACAACTACTACAATAACTACAGGTAATATCACCAACAATAACAACAGCCACAAGATATCAAAATTACAACCACCACCAACAACCACAACAACCACCACCACCACCAACAACAACCACAACAACAACCAACCACAACAACCACCACCACCAACAACCACAACAACCACCACCACCAACAACAACCACAACAATAACCAACCACAACAACCACCACCACCAACAACCACAACAACAACCACAACACCCACCACCACCAACAACAACACCCACAACAACCACCACCACCACCAACAACAACCACAACAACAACACAAACCCGCCCCCCCCCCAAAAAAAAAAAACGAAAAAATAAAATAAATAAAAAAAAACGAAAAAAAAAAACATATAAATAAACGAAAAAACTCAATAAATCGTCACCAACTCCATTACCAAAACAACATAGACTCAAACACCTCGGGAATCTCTATAACAAGATCCAATCGCCTCCTCGACTCCTCTTGTATACATTAAGCGTCCGTCAAGTGACAAAAGAGCATCGCGGGGGCGGGAAAGACAATGGATTCTGCTTCCCTTGAGGTGTGTGGGGGGGGGGGGGGCGCGAGAATAGAGGTTTCGAATGTGTGTGTGTGTGTGTGTGTGTGTGTGTGTGTGTGTGTGTTTTTGGGAGGTAGCTGGGTGAGTTATGGAAATGTGGGGGAAAGAGAGTTGACTGTTTTAGCTGGCGGGGTTTCGAGAGAGAGAGAGAGAGAGAGAGAGAGAGAGAGAGAGAGAGAGAGACGGGGGATAGAGAATCAAGCCGAAATAATTGCCACACACACACACACACACACACACACGCACACACACACGCACATACCAGATCAAAGCTACAACAAGGTATTGGTCAACTTCATATCAGTGTTTACAAAGCACTCGAGGTACAACTTGAAGTCTAGTTCGAGGGGGAGGTGGTGGTAGTAGGGGGGGGGGGGGGGATGTCAGCCCCTCCAACCCACCCACTCATTACCTCAAACTATCACCAACCACCCACCTACTTCAATAACCCAATTAGACTTTCAGTAATTATCTCCAACCACTTAATTACATTCATTAATTGCCCCCAAGTAAGTCAAATAGACGTTCGTTAATGACCACAAATAACTCCATAAGACGTTGGTTAATGAGTGAGGTACGGAGCACTTCCTTGGTCAAATAAGTGGTAAGTGTCTTTTCATTAAGTGGCCATACCCTCGTCCGCTTCAGAAGAACACTTTATTATGAAGTGTTTGGTCTTTAGAGGGAGATATTAAGTAACTTAAAATGATACTACTTCTACTACTACTACTACTACTCCTACTTATCTACTCCTTCTACTACTACTTATCTACTACTACTACTACTACTACTACTCCTACTTATCTACTCCTTCTACTACTACTTATCTACTACTACTACTATTACTTCTACTTATCTACTTCTTCTACAACTACTACTTCTACTACTCCTGCTTATCTACTTCTAATACTACTACAACTACTACTGCTACAACAAAAACAATAACAACAACAACTACTACTACTACCACCACCACGACTACTACAACTATTACTTCTACTGATATTACTACTACTACTACAACTACTTATACTACTACTGCTATTACTACTACGACCACTATGCTACTATTACTACTTCATAAGGGTTCACGTTCAGATTCAAATTCTAGAATGAACCAACCAGATGATTCATTTTAAGATTCGAATAGCAAAACGAACCCCAACGTAAGGATTCACAATCGGGTTCAACTTGTAGAATGAACCAACCAGAGGCTTCATAATGACCTTTCGACTCCCTGAATAAGAATTTCATTTATAAAAGACAAAGTAAAGGATTCGAAAGCCATAATGAAACAAGTGATTCGTTTAGGATTGAAAAAGAAAGATGGAACTTCAGCTTGCCGCTTCGACACCCGGGTTGAAAAAGAGATTCATTTGGAAGTGAATCAACTGAAATATCCTTAATTCTATACGTGTGTCTGTTTGGCTTTCGCTTATATAGTCTGTCTGTCTGTCTGTCTGTATCTGTCTGCCACTCGCTTGCTTTCTTTTCAACGTAACCCTCTCTCTCTCTCTCTCTCATTCAGTCATTCTCTCATATATCAAACTATCTCTCTCTCTCTCTCTTTCACGTATACTCACTCATCCAAATCTCTCTCTCACTTACACACTAACTTAAACTGTCCACTATCTCTCTCTCTCTCTCTCTCACACACACTAGGTAGAGGTATCTTCACTTCAATCACGTAAGACGATTTTAATGAATGAAATCCTGTGATGGTAGACGATAGTAATGCTCTCAGCTCAGACCGACGGCATCAACAACTTTTAGTGAATCTTATGTTTATCTCTTGTTATTGGTACTGTTGTTATTGTTGTTGTTATTATTATTATTATTATTATATATTATTGTTGCTGTTATTATTATTATTATTATTATTATTATTATTATTATTATTATATCCATTATTAGTGTTGCTATTGTTATTGTTATTATCTACTAGAGTTTAAAGTCAATCTTATTATTATTATTATTATGATGGTCATTCAATAAGTGCGGGAACCACAAGTCCCAATAATATCTCTGGATCAAAAGCGCGGGAAACTTGACCTGTTCCAATAACACACATAAAACAAAAGAGAAAGGAACCTTAAACTGTACTATAGTATTTACAAAGTTTACAAAAAGCGATGGAAGGTTTATTGTGTTCCAATAATAAGATTCAAAAGACGCGCCAAGACTTATGCAATCAAATAAGATATCAAAAGCGCGGGAAATGTGGAGTTCCAATATTATTTTCTCCCCTCGTCTCGAAACTTTCTCGCGAGGTTTTAAGTCTTCTGAAAATATAAAACTTTTGTTGTTTTTTTGACATATAAGAGGATAAAGTATTAGTAGATATTGTAAACATGAAGGGGTTATGTGTGTGTGTGTGTGTGTGTGTGTAGAGGAAATGAAGATCGGTAAGTAGTACTGTTTAGATTAAGATTAATAATAATAATAATAATAATAATAATAAATACTTAGATAGTGAAATGTGACTAACAGACACCGTAGACTTTCACAATAATAATAATAATAAGAATAAGTGCAAGAATTATAATCACACACACACACACACACACACACACACACACACACACACACACACACACCGCCACCAATACAAAAATTCACACACGACAAAGCAACTCAATGAGAATAATAATTACAATAATGATTTATATTACCAGTAATTAATGACACCTGCACAAAATGGAACTTAATTAGTAGGGTAATGCGACGGTGTGTTTTATTTTAATGATAAAAGTTAATTGTTTTATAGAGGTTTCTTATTAATTAGAGGGGAAGGGGGGGCAGGTACAAGGACAGGTATACAGGTGCAAATATAGGTACAATTATAGTTACGAGACCAGGTAGATACACCCAACACCTGCACACACACCCACACTCCCCCCCACACACACCCAACACCTACACACACACACACACACACCCACATACACACACACACACCCACACACATGTAGCCACTAATTAGAAACCTTGTTAATCATTCAGCCAACTACTATTACACTCTACCTGCAGATCGTCCAGCTTGTTAAGTCTACGTTTTCTCTCTCTCTCTCTCTCTCTCTCTCTTTAGTAAGTGGGATATTTCTACCTCCCTCCCTCCCCCCTCTCTCTCTCTCTTACAGGTGATATATTTCTACCTCTCTCTCTCTCTCTCTCGCTCTTAAGCAAGTCATGTTGATTGTGTCACCTTGATTGCGTTTGATTTGATACAGGCTGTGGAGGTATTGTTATTTAGTTGTTGATTGAGTTTGTTTTGCTCTGACTCACTCTCTCTCACTCTCTCTCTCTCTCTCTCTCTCTCTCTCTCACTCTTATGCTAGTCTTGTTCATTGAGCCTCGTCCCCAACACACTTCAAATTTCCCCCCCACTGATATTTTTTCCCCTGCCACACTTCAAAAAATCCCTATATTTCTTCAGTCATAGTCAGGGCCAGAACTGTCTTGACTGATATCTTAAAGACTTCAGTCACCTGCAGCTGATAGTTTCATAAAGTAAAAAGTAAAAGTATATAGAGTTTTTGTTGTTGTAATTTTCAAACTTATATCTTGTCTTTGAGGGAATTTTCATATGAGGTGACATGTGTGTGTGGGTGTGTGTGTGGGTGTGTGTGTGGGTGTGAGTGGGTGTGTGGGTGTGTGTGGTGTGTGTGTGTGTGTGTGTGTGGGTGTGTGTGTGTGTGGGTGAGTGGGTGAGTGTGTGGGTGTGAGTGGGTGAGTGAGTGGGTGTGTGTGTGTGTGTGTGTGTGTGTGTGTGTGTGTGTGTGGGGGGAGGGGTGTTATAGATCTTACGCAGAGGTAGACAGAAGGAAAGAGACAGATAAATAGATAGATAGATAGATAAACAGACAGACAGACAAAGAGATACACAGACAAACGGAGAGACAGACAGAGATAGATAAATACAGAGAAAACACAGATAGATACACACACACAGACAGACAGACAGGATCATTACCATAGTAACCCCCACACACCAAACCACATTCGTTAATCATCGTTCAACTCAAAATACAAAATACTGTGTTCCCACCAATCATATATTCAGTCAACTCTAAGGTATTTCCAGCGCTCCTAACATACCACCATTAATACGCGGGTCCTGTAGTGGTGATTTAGTCATTTTTTAGTTATTTTGTTTGTAATTTTATTTTCAAATGAGAATTCCATGGCAGTTAGTTGGTTTTTTTTAAATGTCTAACGTTTAAATTTGCGATGGACCAATCAGAGCAGCGGGGGTTGGATCTGGTTATGACGTCACCGTTTAAATTTGCGAGGGACCAATCAGAGCAGCGGGGGTTGGATCTGGTTATGACGTCACCGTTTAAATTTGCGATGGACCAATCAGAGCAGCGGGGGTTGGATCTGGTTATGACGTCACCGTTTAAATTTGCGATGGACCAATCAGAGCAGCGGGGGTTGGATCTGGTTATGACGTCACCGTTTAAATTTGCGAGGGACCAATCAGAGCAGCGGGGGTTGGATCTGGTTATGACGTCACCGTTTAAATTTGCGAGGGACCAATCAGAGCAGCGGGGGTTGGATCTGGTTATGACGTCACCGTTTAAATTTGCGAGGGACCAATCAGAGCAGCGGGGGTTGGATCTGGTTATGACGTCACCGTTTAAATTTGCGATGGACCAATCAGAGCAGCGGGGGTTGGATCTGGTTATGACGTCACCGTTTAAATTTGCGAGGGACCAATCAGAGCAGCGGGGGTTGGATCTGGTTATGACGTCACCGTTTAAATTTGCGATGGACCAATCAGAGCAGCGGGGGTTGGATCTGGTTATGACGTCACCGTTTAAATTTGCGATGGACCAATCAGAGCAGCGGGGGTTGGATCTGGTTATGACGTCACCGTTTAAATTTGCGAGGGACCAATCAGAGCAGCGGGGGTTGGATCTGGTTATGACGTCACCGTTTAAATTTGCGAGGGACCAATCAGAGCAGCGGGGGTTGGATCTGGTTATGACGTCACCGTTTAAATTTGCGAGGGACCAATCAGAGCAGCGGGGGTTGGATCTGGTTATGACGTCACCGTTTAAATTTGCGATGGACCAATCAGAGCAGCGGGGGTTGGATCTGGTTATGACGTCACCGTTTAAATTTGCGAGGGACCAATCAGAGCAGCGGGGGTTGGATCTGGTTATGACGTCACCGTTTAAATTTGCGAGGGACCAATCAGAGCAGCGGGGGTTGGATCTGGTTATGACGTCACCGTTTAAATTTGCGAGGGACCAATCAGAGCAGCGGGGGTTGGATCTGGTTATGACGTCACCGTTTAAATTTGCGAGGGACCAATCAGAGCAGCGGGGGTTGGATCTGGTTATGACGTCACCGTTTAAATTTGCGAGGGACCAATCAGAGCAGCGGGGGTTGGATCTGGTTATGACGTCACCGTTTAAATTTGCGAGGGACCAATCAGAGCAGCGGGGGTTGGATCTGGTTATGACGTCACCGTTTAAATTTGCGAGGGACCAATCAGAGCAGCGGGGGTTGGATCTGGTTATGACGTCACCGTTTAAATTTGCGAGGGACCAATCAGAGCAGCGGGGGTTGGATCTGGTTATGACGTCACCGTTTAAATTTGCGAGGGACCAATCAGAGCAGCGGGGGTTGGATCTGGTTATGACGTCACCGTTTAAATTTGCGAGGGACCAATCAGAGCAGCGGGGGTTGGATCTGGTTATGACGTCACCGTTTAAATTTGCGAGGGACCAATCAGAGCAGCGGGGGTTGGATCTGGTTATGACGTCACCGTTTAAATTTGCGAGGGACCAATCAGAGCAGCGGGGGTTGGATCTGGTTATGACGTCACCGTTTAAATTGCGAGGGACCAATCAGAGCAGCGGGGTTGGACTGTTATGACGTCACCGTTTAATTTGCGAGGGACCAATCAGAGCAGCGGGGGTTGGATCTGGTTATGACGTCACCGTTTAAATTTGCGAGGGACCAATCAGAGCAGCGGGGTTGGATCTGGTTATGACGTCACCGTTTAAATTTGCGAGGGACCAATCAGAGCAGCGGGGTTGGATCTGGTTATGACGTCACCGTTTAAATTTGCGAGGGACCAATCAGAGCAGCGGGGGTTGGATCTGGTTATGACGTCACCGTTTAAATTTGCGAGGGACCAATCAGAGCAGCGGGGGTTGGATCTGGTTATGACGTCACCGTTTAAATTTGCGAGGGACCAATCAGAGCAGCGGGGTTGGATCTGGTTATGACGTCACCGTTTAAATTTGCGAGGGACCAATCAGAGCAGCGGGGTTGGATCTGGTTATGACGTCATTATTTATGTATACAAATCAGAGTTAGGTTTGAATTTTTGTTATGACGTCACGGAGGATATTGATCAATCTGAGGTCAGAATCCCAGGACTTACTATGATGTCATTACCTGAGGTTAGGTTAGGTTAGGTTAAGTTAGGTTAGCGTTAGAGTAGTTGACCTAAGATGAAATAATCCAGGTCAGGTTAGGTCAGATTAAGTTAGGTTAAGTCAGGTCAGGTTAGGTCAGGAGAGCTAGATCAAGTTAGGTTATGTCAGGTCAGGTCAGGTTACGTGGGGTCAGATAGATAAGTCGTCACATGTCCAGTTAAAGGGAAAATTAACGTAGGAACCTTTATGTGTGTGTGTGTGTGTGAGTGTGTGTGTGTGTGTGTGTGAGAGAGAGAGAGAGAGAGAGAGAGAGAGAGAGAGAGAGAGAGAGAGAGAGAGAGAGAGAGAGAGAGAGAGAGAGAGAGAGAGAGACCTGATATCACCCACGTCATCGTAACCACACCCCTAAAATGTATCGTTAGGGTTAAATAGCGTCCCTAGCAACCGCCCGCGCTTGTCTGACCCCCACGGTTGCTAGGGAGAGATGCCAGTGGGCGGGGCTTACGTCGATAGGTTAATTATCCCTTGAGAAAAAATATCAACAAGAGGTGACGACATTTTTCTATCCTGTGAGAGTCTTTTCACGTGTTGAGATGGTGTTGGTGATAGCTAGCGTGATCTAACACCATTAAGGGTGATCTAACACCATTACGGATGATCTAACACCATTTAGCACTATTAGAGATGATCCAACACCATTTAGTAAGACATTAACACCTTCATGGATGAGTTTGTGCCATTAAGAGCGACCTACCACCGTTTAGCACCATCTACAGGATAACCAGAGCGACTTAGTACCACTCACAACACCACTACTACCACCACTAGCAACACCATTACTACCACCAACACTACTACCACCACCACTACTACCACCAACACTACTACCACCACCACTACTACCACCACTAGCAACACCTATACCACCACAACCACCTACACCACCACCACTACTACCACCACTACCACCTACACCACTACCACTACAAGCACCGCTCACAACACCTGCACCACCACCACTACTACCACCACTCACAACACAACTACCACCACAACCACCTACACCACCACCACTACTGCCACCACTCACAACAATACTACCACCACCACCACTACCACCTACACCACTACCACCACCACCACCACAGCACTTCACTACCACCACAAGATCATGTTTAAAGAATCAACAACATCAAAGGTTATATTTATTGTGTAAGCTAACATGCTGTGGGCGGCACGGGCGGCGATGGTCGTTGTGGGCGGCGGTGGTCGTTGTGGGTGGCATGGGCGGCGGTGGTCGTTAAGGGCGGCATTGGCGGTGGTAGTCGTTGTGGGAGGGTGCTATGAGGGAGGACACAGCAGTACAGAGAAAAACGAGTGTGTGTGTGTGTGTGTGTGTGTGTGAGAGAGAGAGAGAGAGAGAGAGAGAGAGAGAGAGAGAGAGAGAGAGAGAGAGAGAGAGAGAGAGAGAGAGTGGCGTATCCCATGACGCTGTGGGAGGCCCGGCAGGACACCTCAGCAGTCAACATAAGGATCTCTCTCTCACACAGCCATAAGGACCCGAAGGACTTCAGCACATGCCCCAGGGACACCTCGCCATTCCTACCTCACCATCACCGTCCTCCTCCCCACCTCTCTCCTACACTTACTGTCTTGAATACTGATGTGGTGGTGGTGGTGGATGGTAGTGTTTGTGGATGGTGGTGTGGTGGTGGTAGTGGGTGGTAGAGGGTGGTGGTAGAGGGTGGTGGTAGAGGGTGGTGGTAGTGGGTGGTGGTGGTGGTAGTGGTGGTGGTGGTGGTAGTGGGTGGTAGTTGTGGTGGTTTGGGTAGTAGTGCAAAGAGGGGGTAGTGGTGGTGGTGGTGCGCACATCAATGAAGAGATTCAGCACCGGATCAGATGTGCATCTCAAGCCTTTGGCAGACTCCATACCAGTGTCTTCAGCTGTAGGGAGCTGAAATTATCTCCGAAGTTACACGTATATCGAGCAGTGGTCCTCCCCACCCTGCTATATGGCAGCGAGACATGGGTCACATACAGGAGGCCCCTCAAGGCACTTGAAAACTTTTACCAACGTAGTCTACGTTCCGTCCTCCGAGTTCGCTGGGAAGACAAGAGAACAACTGCCAGCATTCTTGCTGACCCTAACTGTAGGAGCATCGAGGCTACCATTATCCATGAACAACTACGTTGGACTGGCCATGTTACCCGCTTGGACAACAGTAGCCTGCCAAAGCAGCTACTTTAAAGTCACCTAACGAATAGTAAACGTAACGCCGGGGGGCAACTGAAAAGGTATAAGGATAGTCTTAGGACAAACCTGAAAAAGTGCCAAATCGACCCCTCACCTGGGAGACGATTACTCCTCACAGTAACGCTTGAAGGATCACTACACGAGAAGGTGTCAATACTTTCGAGTTAGCCCGACTGCATAACGAGGCAGACAAACGCCAGCACCGGAAAGACGCTGCCGCCGCCCCTCCCGCACTAGATGTAGCCCTCCACATGTGCAACATCTGTGATCGGCCTCTTTGGTCACTTCAGAACTCACCAACCTAGGTGACATTCTTAATAACTCATATCATTGTATCATAGCTGGATGATCGTCATACTCGATTCCGAGTGACAGCAAAGTAGTTGGTAGTGGTGGTAGTAGGAGGATGGTAATGGTGATAGCAAGATAATATTAAGTAGAAAGATTAAGAACACAGACTCTCTCTCTCTCTCTCTCTCTCTCTCTCTCTCTCTCATAAAGTTAACCACCTGTTGTTAAAAATAGCTCAAAACAACAGCTAAAAAAATCCATACCTAGTTAATTAACACAAAATTAACACAGGTATTAAGAAAATTAACACCTTTACCTGTGATAAAAAGGCTCCGTTTACCTGTGGGAATAAGATGTTATCCTCACCAGCACAACACCACCTCACTAAAACACCCCATAACGGACACCAGCCACAAGCAACACGTAGAGAGAGAGAGAAAATGGGAATAACGAAAGAGTCAGTGAATTTACACCCTATTTACCCACCCCCTAACACACCCACCCTATTTACCCACCCCCTAACACACCCACCCTATTTACCCACCCCGTAACATACCCACCCCGCAACATACCCACCCTATTTACCCACCCCGCAACATACCCACCCTATTTACCCACCCCGTAACATACCCACTAGAGACTGGCGCGGTAAAAGGCCAAGACGACGTGAGGTGGAAGCTAACCGTTCGCGTAAGTCTGTAAACAAAGACGCTAAGATCCGGCTCGGGTTCTGGGAGCCTAGCTGAAGAATTTTATCCATTGTGATTGATGGTTAGGTTAGGTTAGGTTAGGTTAGGTTAGGTTAGGTTATAGATTTTACGGTATATAGATGGATTTTGATAGTTCTCTTTGTTAGTTTTAATTTTATTTTATATTTCAAGCAAAACCAGACACAGGTACACACATTCTAACATACATACATACATACCTGTACGTACATAAACACACCCACATCTGTATACACAATTACACATACGTACATATCCAAAAAAAAAATACACACATACACACTCTAGCACACACACACACCACCCACTCCGCCAGAGGCCTCCACAAACTGATTACCCAGGAGATCGAACCAGTGAAAGTAAGGACCAAAAACGAGTACTGCCCCCACTCAGCCACTACCCTCCACCAACTAACATTCATACAAAACATTTAAACACTAAAACAATTGTCCATACATTCCATTATTTCACTTAATTGACGTTAACATTTTTATTCGACCGGTTAAATGTATAAAATATTAACACATTTAAAATACACATAAATGGAACACAAATATATATCAAATTAAGACCTTCAGTTCAAGCAATATGGAGTTATTCGGTTTTGGTCGGGATTATAGTCGGGATTATTCGGTAACGTTACCCTGACAATGAAGCCGAATATAGTGCACAATAATTCCCATAATAATCAACTAATTATTGTGATAATATTTATAACAGGAACGATAATATGTGATGATGTTATTTGTAAATGGCGGGGAAAATATAGCATAGTCCTACCTGTCAGAGAGATGAATCATAAAAAACGTACCAAGAGAAAATGGGAAAATGTTGAACTGGGGAATATATGATTATGTTATTTTATTGACAGTAAGGTTAGGTTAGGTTAGGTTAGTTTAGTTTCGAGCAAATTTGGTTAGGATAGGTTAGGTTAAATTATATTAGGATAAGCTTGGTTACATAAAGTTAGGTTAGATCAGGTTACGTTAGTTTAGGTTAAAGTTGGTTTGGTTAGGTTAGCGTTAGGACAGATTAAGATAGGTTAAGTTTGGTTAAATTAGGTCAGATTAGAAGTTAGGATAGGACAGATTAGGATAAGTTAGGTTAGGGTGGTTAATCTTCATGTGAAATAAGTTGGGGTGGAGATTCTTCAGGTGATCCATAAGACATAATAAGAATTCGAGTCTTCCTTCTTGGAGCAACAACTTGAAGGTCGCCCACCACAGGCTAATCAACTGGCACCATCTCTCCAGGGCAACTTTTCTAATCTCGCCAGGCACTGATTAGATAATCTTGCTTAACAACTAGCCAATCAGAATGCAGGAAAAACAGAAAATAGACTTTGACTACGAATATAGGTCAGTTGTAAATGATTCTTGAGGCTCTAGCCAATCAGAATGCAGGAAAAAACAGAAAATGGACTTTGACTACGATATATCAGCTGTAAATGATCCTCTAAGGTTAACATATATAACTTCTTAAACGATGTTAAACTTTTGCCACAACGAGAGGATGTTTGGATATTTTTTCTCACCCAAAACATAACGAGCTAATGTTTTGATACTTTTCCCGCCAAAAATAAGGTCAACATACCACCAGCTTCCTATAACACTGCATCTTACAGCTTAAAACATAACAAAAACCTAAATAAATCCTTTAAATATAATACGAATTCAAGGGAAGTATTACATTTCAAAGAGTAAGATCGGATATAGAATTCTGATCGCGAATTAATTTGTATTTTGGCGCGAAAAAATGTAAACACATATTATGGTGTTTTGGCGTCAAATTACACAAAACTATTAAATCCATTTAAATCATAGAAACTAAAACACATCGACTATAAGTAACTCCAAGTAAATAAATCACATAAGGTAAAGAGCAGCATGAAGGCTACTCCATGATCAATCTCCATTAGTGACACCAGCCAGGGAGAGAAAAAAGAGAGATAGGAGCCATTATTTGCATCTTAGAACATACAGTCACTCACTTAATGTAAACACGAGACAAAAGACGATCGTGGGTGGTAAAAGTATAAACATACCTTGAGCACGATACTTCTTCCATTACTAGATCACTCACTCACCAATACCACGGACAGACACACACACACTCCATGGACATAGTGTATTCAAATTGATATCCCTCCCTAAACGAGGTATATTGAAAGGTGGTTTGTTTTTCAATATACGTCAGACGATGCTCTTAGGGGTGGGAAGCCCGCGGGAACGATGATGTGGGCTGTCCCTTGAGGCCTGGTGGGGGGCCCCCTGCCAGCCAGCCCGGGAAGACGAGGGAAAAATACGGCGAGGAAAGTTGATTTGTGGGGGGAAACAGGGGAAAGAGAGACGATTTAAGGAAAGACATGTATAAAGAAAGCCGATTTAGGAAAGAACTTGCCTCAACAAAAGCCGATTTGAGGGATAAACGATTTAGGAAAAAACAGGAAAAAACTGACGACTTCGGGGGAAAGCATGCATGGCAAAGACGATCGGGGGGAACCACGACAAACAGACGACTTAGGGAAAAAACGAGAAAACAGACGATTTAGGGAAAATGCAGCTTGACAAATCACATTTTTATCCACCATTTGGGGGAGAAAAAACCCAAAATGAGACCACATAGGGAAAAAAAAGTTCACAAACACACTAAACTAAACACGTACACAAACAACAAAAAACTTACAAACATACAGATACGTGTTTTTTTTCCTCATTAAAGTACAATACTTCATGAAAAAAAACACCCTACACATTAGCATCACTTGTTTACAGTGTTACCAACTTGGGTTCCTGAGATTAAAAAAATATATTTCTTGTTTCTACAGAAGTTAAGTCATTAGGAAGTGGAGGATAGGGGGGGAGTGGGGGGTGTGGGGAGTGGGGGGAGAAGGAAGTGGGGATATTTATGACAGCTGTATGGTTGAGAGAATGGTGTGTGTGGGGGGGGGGGGGGGGGGGAGGGAGGTTAGGTTAGGTTAAAGAGGGGGAACAGGGGAGGTTAGGTGAATGGAGTTAAGTTAGGTTAGGGGGGTCACCTCGATCGGTGTTAGCATCAAACAGTTGAGCCAAAAAAGTAAATAAACAAAAATACTATTGTTTATCTTTTGTTTTGGGGGACGACTATAGGGCTAAAATATTTTGTTTGTTTACATGTGTTGTTTATGTCAGGGGAGGGGAGGAGGGGAGGGAGGGGGAGGGAGGGGTGAGAGAAGGAGAGGAGGGAGGTGATGGATGGGGAAGGGGAGGGGTGGAAGGGAGCAAGAGAAGGGGAAAGGAGGGGAAGGACAGGATAGGAGGAGGATGTACACACACACAGGAATAACCATATACTGTATACACACAAACAAAACAACAAAAGCAAACACAACAACAACAGTCACAACACCATTAGTGCCAGCATCAAGGTTCAACATTAGTTTTAGCAGCGTATAACAAATCCGATTGTCCCGTGTGTGTGAGTGTGTGTGTGTGTGTGTACCACACACACACACCACCATCAATCACTCACCAACACTAACACACCATCACCATCACCACCACAACAACACCATCACCACCGCAACAACACCACCATAACCACCACAACACACCATCACACCACCACAACACCATCACCACACCATCACCACCACAACACCACCATCACCACCACTAACACACCAACACCACCACAACACCATCACCACACCATCACAACACCACCACCACCACAACAACACCATCACCACCGCAACAACACCACCATAACCACCACAACACACCATCACACCACCACAACACCATCACCACACCATCACCACCACAACACCACCATCACCACCACAACAACACCACCACAACACCACCATCACCACCACAACACCATCACCACCACTAACACACCAACACCACCACAACACCATCACCACACCATCACAACACCACCACCACCACCACAACACCATCACCACCACAACACCACCATCACCACCACAACACCACCACCACCACAACACCATCACCACCACCACCACAACACCATCACCACCACTAACACACCAACACCATCACCATCACCACACCATCACCACCACTAACACACCAACACCATCACCATCACCACCACTAACACACCAACACTATCTCCAACACATCACCAACACAACTCCACCAATGAGACAAGTTTTACACATTGTTTACCATATAAATCAACTGAGATCAACAGACAATTGAATCAACATTACCATAACCCCGCTAAGAGGAGGGCGGGAGGAGGTGAGGGGTGAGGAGCGGGAGGAAGAGGGGCGGGAAGATTCATATCAAAGCGGGAAGATAAAGTGATATACAAGCCAACACATCTTACTTTATGATTCATTTAATTACGTATGGTAATTTTCCTCCCCACAACTGGTCTAGTGAGAAAGGGTTTAGCTGACTCACTTAAGCCACGATATAAAGATGGATTCTCAGAGGTTCCTAAGTTCAATTTGCTTACTAACATGCTTAAATAATAATAAATAAATAATAATAATAATAATAATACATACATAGATAGTGAAATGTGACTAACAGACACCGTAGACTTTCACAATAATAATAAATATATATAGTGAAATGTGGCTAACAGACACCGTAGACTTTCACAATAATAATAATAACAACACTAACAACAATAATAATGACAAAATCAACAATAATAAAAAACAATAACAACAATAATAAGACCACAACCAAAACAATAATAATCTCACAAGACAAAATCCTCATATAAAAATAAAACCAAATTATCATACATCACCGCCTGTTCCCCCTCTATGCCGTGACCACAATAATAATATCACAAACTTGTGTTAAAACGCTGAAGGAGAGAAAAAAGTTTAGACAGCGGCCACAAACACAAAAGAATTTAGGTCCGTCACCCATCCAAATGCAATTCTTGGGAGACACATCAAAGCCAGGAGAGAAAATATAATTCTCTCTCTGTCTCTCTCATACAAGGTGGGGCAAGGAAGAGAAAGATTGAGTTTCTCTCTCCTTCTCGCTCTCTCAACAAGGCATAACCTAATTTAACCTATCCCAACACAGCATAACCCAACCCAATTTAACTTAACCTAACCCCTAATTAACTCAGGTGAGAACAACTTAGGGGCGAATCACCAGGTAAAAAAAAAATATAAACAGGTAATTTTATTTATTTAAGAATCCTGACCGAGAGAGAGAGAGAGAGAGAGAGAGAGAGAGAGAGAGAGAGAGAGAGAGAGAGAGAGAGAGAGAGAGAGTCTATTTTCACAGTACATGTAGAAGAAAGAAGAATAAGTAACGCCCACTTAACCGCTAGAGGGCCACGAGCGCATCATATAATTACCGTGTGATGTCTTTGTAAGGGGAAGATGTCTCAGTGCGTCCCGGCGTGAAGTTACCTTGGGCGTGAAGTTAACGAGGTTAAGGGTGCTAACAGGTGTAATATGTAAAGTGTCTCTATGTTTCTTATTCTTTTACCATAATTGGGAATGGGGTGGGCGTGTGTGTGTGTGAGCGCGCGTGTGTGTGTGTGTGACCTGATGATTAGACCCCCAGCTTATTTCACCTGATAACTAAACACCTTTTATGTTGCAGGTAGTGATGGTAACAGTTGGGAGATGGGTAAGTCTGTGGGTACGTCTGGCAGTGGCGTTGAGCAGCGGGGCCGCCTCAGTATCCTTCGTGACGTCGGAGGTGATGGATGTCTCGCCCCTCGCCCTCCCTCATGGTCGACACCCTAATTTATGTGCCCCTGATCACGTACCCTCACATCCTATCATACGGTACGAAGGCTTATTATGGTACTTCTGCCTCTAACCTAACCATACATGCCAACCTTCCTTAACCATACATGCCAACCTTCCTTAACCATACATGCTAACCTTCCTTAACCATACATGCCAACCTTCCTTAACCATACATGCCAACCTTCCTTAACCATACATGCCAACCTTCCTTAACCATACATGCCAACCTTCCTTAACCATACATGCCAACCTTCCTTAACCATACATGCCAACCTTCCTTAACCATACAGGCCAACCTTCCTTAACCATACATGCCAACCTTCCTTAACCATACAGGCCAACCTTCCTTAACCATACATGCCAACCTTCCTTAACCATACATGCCAACCTTCCTTAACCATACATGCCAACCTTCCTTAACCATACATGCCAACCTTCCTTAACCATACATACCAACCTAACCTAACCACAAACACTATTACTAACCTAACCTAAATAAAAGCCCTTGCCAACAGAACCTAACCTTATTGTGTCCACCAATCACAGCCCAGGTTCTTATAGTCCCCACCAATCACACCCCAGGATCTTGTCTCCACCAATCACACCCAAGAATCTAACTCCATCCATCCATCCATCTATCTCAATATCTATCTATCTATCTTCAAATCTATTCTCTGACAGCCGTTAACTCTAGGGTATTTTAACACCTTATTTCACTACCCAGCCTCACTGAACCGCGAACCATCCCTATCTTACCCTTTTGGCCCTTACCTATCCTTACCTATCTTATTCTCACCATCTTCCTTCATTATATATCACTATCTATCTTATTATCACCATCTTCCTTCACTATCTATCTTATTCTCACCATCATCCTTCACTATCTATCTTATTATCACCATCTTCCTTCATTATCTATCACTATCTATCTTATTATTACCATCTTCCTTCATTATCTACATTATTATCACCATCTTCCTTCACTATCTATCTTATTATCACCATCTTCCTTCATTATCTATCACTATCTTCCTTCATTATCTATCACTATCTATCGTAATTATACATCTATCTATCACACATTGTCAGTAGTCTATTATACAACCCCGCCACGCCTATAATTCCTTCCGGGTATAGAGACTGTTGACTGTTTACACAAGCCGGAGATATTAACTCTCTGGCCTCACGCTGATCATAACAATAACAAACCCGACGTTGCCAAATCAAAGCATTGTTGCCATATATACACAAACCCAACGTTGCCAAATCAAAGCATTGTTGCCATATATACACAATCCCGACGTTGCCAAATCAAAGCATTGTTGCCATATATACACAATCCCGACGTTGCCAAATCAAAGCATTGTTGCCATATATACACAATCCCGACGTTGCCAAATCAAAGCATTGTTGCCACATATACACAATCCCGACGTTGCCAAATCAAAGCATTGTTGCCACATATACACACACCCTCTCTCCATTCTTCTCAATTCTCGTATTTTCTATTTTGTTTCTCTTATTTCTCTATTTCTATGTACTTAATAAAATGTAAATATACCCAACGTTACTTAAGAAAACCTAATCTGTCTTACTGTAATCCAAACTTAACCTAATCTTACTTATTTTAATCCAACCTAACCTAATAAAACTTAACCTAACTTAACCAAACCTAATTTAATCAAATATAACCAAACCAAAACCAAATAAAAAGGTTAAGTTAGATTAGGTTAGGTTAGGTTAGGTAAGGTTAGGTTAGGTTAGGTTAGGTTAGGTTTGGTTAGGTTAGGTTAGGTTAGGTTTGGTTTGGTTAGGTTAGGTTAGGTTACTGTATATAGGTTAGGTAAGGTACGGTAAGGGTTGGTTAATTAGGTTAAGTTAGGTTAAATAGAATAACGATTAGTTAAGTTAGGTTAAATAACATACAATAAGAATTGGTCAAGTTAAGCTGGGTTAATGTAGGTTAAATAACATACAGCAAATCTGATTAATCTAGGCTGGGTTAGTTAAAACACAATTAAATCCCCCCCTCCTCCCCCCTCACCTCCCCTTCGCTAACAATACCGTAACCAAGGTGACCAGGTAACTCCATTAACGAGCCCCGGTGTTACAGGTGTGAGGTGGGCAAGAGACAAGCCTTCCATCCCTGGGGCGGAAAGAGGTCCTCATTCAAGACTGCACCTGGCCTGCCTCTCAGCCTACGTGAAGTGTATCTTGCCTTGTTTCAGAATGCCAGGTGAGTTATTCTTTATACATACATGTATATATACATACATATACATAGTTACTTACATACATACATATATACATGCATACATAACCGTCAAATCCACGAACAACATTTGCGGACGGGGGGAGGAAGGTACATTTGTACTTGTGTACAAAGAAATGTATATTCCCTTTATGTGTTTGCCCTTAACACAATTATTTATTTTACCTGGAATATTGTGTAGAGACACACACACACACACACACACAAATAAATAATAATTGGAAAATGCTTTCACAAATAATCAAACACAATTTTTTTTTTAAATGTAACAGTCTACCCTCAAGTCTGTGCTCTATTAATAAAGTAATAGGGAACGGACTTGAGGGTAGACTGTTACATTTAAAAAAAAAAATTGTGTTTGATTATTTGTGAAAGCATTTTCCAATTATTATTTATTTGTGTGTGTGTGTGTCTACACACACACACATATTTACAATACAGGTAAAACAAATTACTGTCACTAGAACGAATGGCTCCCTGTCCCAGCCGCAAAAATGCCGGCAACTTTAGAACTACCCTTAGACATTCTTGGGTACATCCAGGGTGTCATCCGCAAATAACCGAGAACTGTGAAGTAAAAATCCGCGAACTTGGGGAACACACTGTACATGTATACAATGGCCCTAAGGTATTTACAGTTATTTATACACTTGGTTGTATAGTAAAGTATATATAGTACATACATATATGCTTAGTCATACTCTAAAGCATACACAGTCACATATACTGTACACACACATGCATACATACATACTGTACATACACACCATAATACAGATACACATAATCATAAGCACACACACACATGACCACAAGAATGCACAAACACACATACACACACAAACATACATACATACACTTACACACATCCATGTAGATACACACAAAGACATACATACAAAAACAAACCCACAAAACGTGACACAAACATGTCATAAAATACTAACCTAACCTAACCTAACCATCACACTTGTTTAGTCTCCCTTCATTACATCTTTTCTCTACTGATGTTTTAATGCTTCAACATCATCAACACATCAACAACCTCACTCTCTTATTGATGTTTCATGTATTTATTCTGGTTCGTATCTTCTAGCTAACACACAACTTGTTCCTGTACAACCATCCAAAATATTCCTGTCTGTTCTCTGTCCCATCCACGAATGAACCCTGGAACTCATGAACCACTGAATCCGAGACATGACACATTGTTGGGTTCATAGATGATTTAATGTGTGGTCTCGGATTCACAGGGTTCAATAATGGTTCACTGTGTGGTCTCGGATTCACAGGGTTCAATAATAGTTCACTGTGTGGTTTCGGATTCACAGGGTTCAATAATGGTTCACTGTGTGGTCTCGGATTCACAAGGTTCATGAATTTGAAGAGAGGACTGAGAGGAATTTTTTGGAGTGTGTGTACGGAGTGTGTGTGTGTGTACGGAGTGTGTGTGTGTGTGTACGGAGTGAGTGTGTGTACGGAGTGAGTGTACGGAGTGAGTGTGGGTACATCATAACCTATTGTTTTTATTTTTTTTTAAGGCTATTATTTCTATTTATGGTTTGAGTTAATGTTGATCTTTCTTCTTATAAGTTAATTTTAACTTGAATTCGTCTGTCTAACTAAATTTATACAATATAAATTAAAACATCTGTAAAAACTACCCTTGTCTTGTTGTTACCCGGACTCTCATATTTTTGTTACTTTTCCTCATATCTGTTACTTTTGCCTCATATTTTTGTTAATTTCCTTATATGTTACTTTTGCCTCATATTTTTGTGACCCTTTTGCCTCATATTATTGTTACTTTCCTTATATCTGTTACTTTTGCCTCATATTTTTGTTACCCTTTTCCCTCATATTTTTGTTACTTTCCTTATATCTGTTACTTTTGCCAGATATTTTTGTTACTTTTCCCTCATATCTTTATTTCTCTGGCAGGCCTCGTCCACCACCACCCTCAGAAGGGGAGCTAAAGCGAGCGTCGTTCAACCCCTGGGGAGGCAAGCGCTCAGACCCCCTCCTCCCTGCCAGCCAACACGAACCCAACACCAAGAGGAACACTTTCGCTCCCTGGGGTGGTAAACATGCAGCGGGATACTTCACGCACGATACCAACCCACTTATCATCGAGGAGGATCTGATCCCCTACATCGGCGTGCTGAGTGATGACGGGGAAGCCGAGGATGTCGTCAAGAGGGAATCCTTTTCCGCTTGGGGAGGAAAACGCGGATCCTTCCCGGCAGATGATTGGGAAGAGGAGGAACCAACGGACTTGTTTGTGTTGGATGGTAGTTTGCCTTATCCTCCAGTGGACCGTCTCAGATACAAGAGAGAGGCCGAGACATACACTAACACCCTGGTAAACAGCGATGACTCAGGCGTGAAGACCGAAGCGGAAAACATTAAACCAGATACCAAATACGACCAGACGGCTGAAGCATCCAGCACTACAGTAGCGAAGAGGACAAGATTCAGCGCGTGGGCCGGTAAGAGGCCGGACCTCCAAGTTATCGAGGACGCGGTGAGAAAGATGGCCGAGCACGAACCCAAGACGACGGAGAGAAGAGCTTTCAGCGCCTGGGCCGGGAAGAGATCGTCAGATGTTAACCTCCAAGACGGTGAGGATGATGAGCCAGTCAGTGCCTGGATTGGACGAAGACTGCAAGATGCCAACACAGACGACAAGAGAACATTCAGCGCTTGGGCAGGGAAGAGGTCACCAAGTATGGACCTTTCAGGTAACCAAGACAAAAGAACATTCAGAGCCTGGGCAGGGAAAAGGTCGTCAGGTGATGAGCTGGATGATCACTTCCTGGATAAGAAGACAAGATTTAGTCCTTGGGCGGGAAAACGGGCGGAAGGCACATTATCTCGCCTGTCTGAGTCCACTCTGAAAGCAGCCCTTGATGAGAATTCCCCAGAAGACACCGTTGATAACCACAAGAGACCTTCCTTCAGTGCCTGGGCCGGTAAGCGCTCTGAGAGTAATGAAAAACGACCATCGTTCAACGCTTGGGCTGGTAAGAGAAGTGACCTTGATGAGAAACGACCATCGTTCAACGCCTGGGCTGGTAAGAGAAGCGACATTGATGAGAAACGACCATCGTTCAATGCCTGGGCTGGTAAAAGAAGCGACAGCGATGAGAAGCGTCCATCTTTCAGCGCATGGGCGGGCAAGAGAAGTGACATTGATGAGAAACGACCATCGTTCAATGCCTGGGCTGGTAAAAGAAGCGACAGCGATGAGAAGCGTCCATCTTTCAGCGCATGGGCGGGCAAGAGAAGCAGCGAAACAGACAAGCGACAAGGTTTCAGCGCATGGGCGGGCAAGAGGAACAACGGTGGCAGTGACGACCTCACACATTTAAACAATCCCCAACAGATCTCCTCCATCCTCCAACAACTCCAACACCAAGGTCTAGAATTCCTCCACAAAAGGCTTCCAAATAACGACTGGGGTAATAAGCGAGTCCCTTTCAGCACATGGGGGGGAAAGAGAGCAAGTCCAGTCTCCGGGGATAGTCAACTAAGCGATCTATATACCTCACAACTTTAGTATCTGTGCGAGACTCTTAACCACCTGTTACACGTTGGCGTTACTGTATTAATCCTAACATAATCCCTCTAATAATCAACTTTGTTTTGATATTATTCAGAAACTGTGGATGTTACATAAATACTGCAATCACGGCTTAGGCTGCGAGAAAACTCCACGGTTGCAGTAACTCGATGCACCATAATACACTATAAATCTTGGAAAAAAAAATACTCACGGCTTAGGGTCGAAGAAAATGCCCTGTTTTCGGTAACTCGTCGGACTATAATAATCTTCGGTGCAAATAATCTCTCAAAATGGAATTACCGCAAACACGGGACTTTTTTTCCTAGGCCTCGTATCAACGGCTCTCAGGCACCGCTGGATAACGTTACTAAATCCTACGCAATACTCAAACACGGTCGCCCTTACAATTATTCCTTGATAAAAAATATATATAAAATAACCTCCATCAAGATAACAATATAAAATAACTTATATTTCTATAAAAACTTGAAGGCAGGAAGTAATATTATCATTCTCTCTTATACAGTTGGCCTTCATCACTCTGTATGGCATCTAGTAATACAATATTCTGTTATACATTATACACTGTGTCCAATAATAAAACACTCAACATTATCTATATATATACAATCTTATTCATTTTAAACTACAATACTGTATATGTAAGAATAAACACACAACTTACACAAAGACAGACATTGAATTTTTCTTAACATTACACCTGGGAATATTAAATTGATCACATGATTAGACACCCAAGCTTATTTCACCTGATGATTACACACCTTGATGTTAACTTAACCTTATCTAACGCAAGATAACATATAAATAACCAAACCTAATCAAACCTAACTTAAACCTAATCTACCCTAATGTAACCAGACCTAACCTAACCTAATCCCAGGTAGTGTTAGTGTATCTAATTATCAGGTGAAATAAGTTTGGGGGAGCGAATCTTCAGGTAATCCACTTAACCAATCATCATTCATACAGGGTTAAGACACAGATACGTACGTACAGTATGGAAACAACGTTGTTACATACCCTTGTTAACTGCACACTGAGCGGGTCTATTGAAACACTGCAGTACACATAATCAGCTGACATCATAACACACATGGGGCGAAACATCCACTATCGCAACACAAAGTACTCCAGAAAACTCGCATAGTGTATTGACAGCATATTACACAGAGTGAAACAACCATTATCGCACCATGTAATACAACAGAAAGCTCTCGCATAGTGGGAACCAAGTGTAGAATTATATGTCTACGATTGATTCATGTTAACACAGGGAGCGAAACACCACACATTACAACAGAACCCTCCATAGTGTGAACCAAGTGTAAAATTAACCTTCCGTCACCCATCCTAACACAAACACACTTCCCTATTTACCCCGAATTATTTTTTACGACCATTTCCCTCCTCTAAGTCTATGCTATGCTCAAGCCATCATCCATGACTACATTCCGACAGGGTGTCATAATCTACGGACTAAATCTCGTGACTGCCGGGGAGTTCACACAAACATGCCCCAATAAACAAGAGGAGAAAGACGACGTTGAATCTCGTTAATTATTCACGCGGTAGAAGTTATTAATTCCTTAAAGCACCAATCCATTCACTGTATAATGAAGGTCGCGATAGAGAACAGCAACAGACCAACCAACGATCTCTGTAGTGAATAATGACAGTCGTAACACAATAACAAAAACAGATCGACCGCCTGATTGGTTAGTAATATGACACACGGCGAGAATGATAAACAAAACACTCAACCAATATACAGTGAGAGGAAGTGGTATTCCATCAACTTTCATAAGACAAAAATAATACATATTCTTATTTATTACTTATTTCTCCTTATTTCTACTCATCTTGTATTAGTATTCCTTATTATTTCTCCATTTCGTTCGGGTTTCTGTATCACCTGATCGACCCCACACAGCGATGGATGAGTTAAGGAGATTGTCGTTAGTTTCATGTCATTTTACCATCTCCAACGCACAGCAATGGTCAAATCAAGATGGCTGTCAGATGTGAAGTTTTATTTTATATCATGGCTGCAGCACTCAACAATACACGAGTAAACACGACTGTTATTTGTTTATTTACTGGCTGCTTCGTTATTCCTCCTGTAAGGCTGGATGGGAGGAATGACGTCAGCATCCTCCAGTACATTAGATCATCTTTGAAAATGCCCTTAAATTATGCAATTTGATTCTAATACATCAGATTGTATTCTAATATAGTCTCAAATATGTTTTACTGCATCCTAATATAGCTTACTGTATTTTAATATGACCTCAAATATGTCCGAATGTATTATAATATGTCCAATTGTATTTCAAAATGGTTTCAAAAATGTCCGATTAACATAATATGGCCTCAAATAAGACCAACTGTATTATAAAATGGTCTCAAATATGTCCGACTGTATCTTAAACACCCCGACTGTATCTTAAACATCCCGACTGTATTCCAATACATCCTATATAATTCTCCTACCAAATACATCTCCTGTAATTCTCTCTCACTGTAGACTTGTGTGGATAAACGGGGTACAGAAACTTCAGATAGGAAATACAGTAATAAACTGAACTGTGTAACATATGTGAGAGTAAAGTGCTATGACAACGAGGAGAAACGTACACACACACAGACGTACACATACATTAGACGGTAACTGTGCTATGAGAAAGAGGAGAAACGTACATACACACAGACGTACACACACATTAGACGGAAACTATTTATTATCGTCAATATACATATATATATTATACAAAGTGAATCTGCTATATACACCATACAGTACTACCATATACATACATATACATTCATACATACATATACATTCATACATACATACATTAATAACTGCCTACAGATTTCATTTCAAAATACAACTAAGAATATTTTATACACCTCTTCAGTTCGTAACTAATATTACCACATATCACCTTAAATACTTAACTCTGTCTCAATATAAAACTTAAAGTTATTAAATAATCCTTTTATAACCCCAAAACTTATATTAGTACCACACAAGAGTTACCTTAAATATGTAACTTGGCGTCAATGTTATTTTTGCCTTCGGTTTCAGGTTTACGATACATTTCTTCTGTGGTGTTTTTGATCGCATTAGCCATTTCCCCTAGACTTGACTTCCCTGGCTATGATGTGATGTAGTACTGTACTGTACACTCACCACCTGTACATGTTGTTCCTATCCAGTACAGAACGAGAATGTGTCATGTTCTACTCGTCAATAAATATGGGAATCATTCAAATTCTTGTTTCTTACTACCAAATAACCTTTTTAGTACAGTACTGTATATATAATATGCCTATCAAATGCTATAAAATCTCAGACTGACATGTCACAATACAGAAAGACTTGAAAGAGCTGTTCAAATGGTCCCAAGACTGGTAAATGCTCTTAACATTACTCAATACAAGACCCTTCGTATAAAATACAACAACCACAAGCACACCTATTCTGCTCATAACTCCTTCCTGGATACTGTCAATTAGGAGAAAGATCTTGTCATTGACAGATCGTTCACTGAAGGCGGCACAGCAGTGAAGAAAACAGAATAAGATTTGTGAATTATAATATATGACTTAGAATACTAAGATAAGAAAATGCTCCTTCAACTGTACAAATCTCACGTATGTCCCAGTCTGGATTACTGTATACAGGAAACCTTACCTCCAGAAAGACTTAACATCCCTGGTAAAGGTTCAACATAGAGTGACTAAAATGATTCCTGAACTATATCACTGATCATCCAAGTAGACTGAAGGCCTTAGGACTAACAACCCTTCAGACAAGACACAATGGGGCAGATCTAACTCAAACATTCATAATCCTGAAAGTAATGAAAACATGAACCCGAGACATGTCATTGTGATGTCTTGCAGCACCAACACGAGGGGACATAACTACAAGCTGGCCAAGTTATCATGGAGAACAAATGTAAGGAAATACAGTAATATCTTCATTAGCCGGAATACCTTAAACCTGGAACTCTCCGATAGCCGGAATTGAAATTTTCTTGGAAAATCGTTCTCAAGGCAGTAATTTTCCGGAAAATTCTGGCTTTGGGAACCATTGTCCGAATGGCACATTTTCCGGAAAATTACGAGAAAATTTTCCCGATACCCGGAAAATTCCGGGGATGGGGGAGTTTTTTTCCGGCTTTGAGAGGGTCGTCTCATTACCCGGAAATCTCTCATTCCCGGAAGTGTTCTGCACCAACTGTTCCGGCTAATGGAGATATCACTGTGCTTCTTCACACAGAGGCTGGTAGACCTATGTAACAGTCTGCCAGCACAAGTTATGGAATCAATAATAGTATTGGGGTTCAAAATAACCATTAACAAAATTATCAAGACCAATGGAGGATCTTACACCGGTAACTGGCCTCCTTCCCACAGCATGGCACCTCTAGTGGACGGCCATTAGGTAAATAAGATAGGTACGAATTATGTCTCCATCATATGTCAACAGGCATTCAGACAAACTGTACATCCAAACCACATGAGACACATTTTTGGGGAAACTAACTTTTGATCACCTGAAGAATGCCTATTCCCCAGCTTATATCACCTGAAGATTAAATACCCTGATACTACCTGGGTGAATTAGGCTAATGTTAGGGTGTTTAATCTTCAGGTGATACAATAATCTCAACGAGACAAAAATTACCTCACGGAACCCAAGTGGCCGCGCGACCATTACCAACCTTTAACTTGTCCAATAAAACACTAAATAAAATATGTATTATATATAATTACACTTCTCAACTTACACACAAAAATGGAATGAAAATGCCCTTAATTCTAACAGTAAATTATGGGCTTCAACACCAAACAAAATCTTACAGGTATATGGAACAATTACTCATAAAATATACAATGTCAATAAACAGCAAAACAAATCCGGTGTGAAACCATACAAAAAACAAAAGACTATCATATGACAGCCAAAACCTTTATAAATACCATGAAGTTAATCACAGATGCCCTGACAAAAATCCCAACCCCATTCACTCTAAGGCAATTGTTGAGTTTATACAAAATGTTTAGATAAGAGACCAAGAGAGTATTAAAATAGCATGGCGTTGTGGGAACTGAGATCTGCAGAGATAATGAACGAGTGTTTATCTGATAATAATAAAACCTCAACTACTGTGAAAAATAATACAGACAGACCTCATAATGACAGAGCTTCACCGAATATATTCTCGCTTGACGTGGAATCCTCAATATCATGCCCATTATAAGAGAATCTGTCCGTATGGGGTCACCAAAACACGACTAGTCAACAAAAGGTTATTTCCGTACATGTAAACAATAAAGATGACGAAAATGATCACATTAGGGGGTACAAGCATAAACTCTCTTGTCCTTCATGTAGAAACTGAATGATGAAATGAATACAAGTTTCTTTAGAGATTGGTTAAGGTTAGGTTAGGTTAGGCTTGGATTAGGTTAGGTTAGATTTATGCTGAGCTAATGACGAAACGCCCAAGAACCCTTAATGAAGACACAGGTGATGGGTACTGAGGTTTAGTCAGCGTGCACGCACGCACACGCGCACACACACACCTGACTTGCTCAAACTAACAACTCTAAATCAACTAAACCATGCTAAAGGGGTTAAGTCATCATACTCAAGGGGTTGATCTAGCCGGCATGATGGATGTGTTCCCTTATATCATTCCCCGTCCACAACAAAGGCTCTAAGGTATCCTCTTTTGGTTACCTGTTACTTCATACAACTCGGCATCACCACCCATGAGAAGTGTGTGTGTGTGTGTGTGTCCCCATAAACATCTCAACCACATGTGTTCCAACCATAAACACACACATTATTGGCTGATTAACAATGCACGCACAAATTCACAATCCATCATACGGTTTTGTTTAATGTAATCGCCAATTCAGAGGACATTTGGGCGAGTTTGGACTTTGAAAACAGACTAAAATCGTCACAAAGGCACAATTTATGACTTAATAGATATGGATTGCTGCAGACTTGTACCACAGTATATATTTTCTGCTCCTAATATTCTGAACAATCTACAGTAGGACCTCAAACTTTTGATTTTCTTTTTCATTGAGAGTTGTTCCTCGGGCAAGGTTAGGTTAGGTTGGGTCGTTCTTCAGGCAAAGTTAGGTTAGGTTGGGTCATTCTTTGGGCAAGGTTAGGTTGTCATTCTTTGGGCAAGGTTAGGTTAGGTCATTCTTTGGGCAGGGTTAGGTTAGGTCATTCTTTGGGCAAGGTTAGGTTAGGTCATTTCTCAGTTAATAATGAAAGTTGTGGTGGAGTAACATCTCAAAAAACATAATAAAGACCTACTTGTCTTCCCTGTGACCCTATTATATACATCAAGAACCAATCAAGCTACTCATCATTCTGTACAACCTCCAGCATATAATCCCACTTGGAAACAACACGACTCCTGTATTTTAGGGAAAACTTTGAATATCTGAAGGAACTCTTGAACCACCTGAAGAATAGCACCCCAAGCTTATTACACCTGGCACCCTCACACTACTGGGGGGGGGGGGAGGGGGAGGTTAGGTTAGAATTAGTATGTTTAATCAGGTAAAATAAGTTTGAGGTGTTAGTCTTCAGGTGATGTAATGTGTCTTATAGGATTCAGCAAGTCCTTCAGTCATCGTCATAGCAAGGAATGTCATCAAAAGAAAATCCTTCGTATCCTTTGAAGGCGTAATAGGCGATATAGGAATGATACGCCCCGGGTATAAACATCAGGGCGCCCAGGATGATCACCGGCCACGTACGATCGGCGTATTTCTCATCGAAGTAGCCCGTGACGAGGAGACTCCCAACGACGAGCAAGAGCGTACCGGCGGTGAATAGGAGGATGGCATAGCGTATAGCTCTCCAGGGGATGCGCTTGGGCCCGGCCTGAGGAGGGGGAATGTGTGCATCAGCGGACGTCATCACTTTAAACCGTATGAGGTCATCAACTACCTCTTTCTCTTAGCTAGTCTTAATAGGAATGCCTCTTAGCTAGTCTTAATAGGGATTCCTCTTAGCTAGTCTTAATAGGAATGCCTCTTTGCTAGTCCTAATGGGAATGCCTCTTAGCTAGTCTTAATAGGGATTCCTCTTAGCTAGTCTTAATATAAATTCCTCTTAGTATTAATACAAAATCCTCTTAATCTTAATAGTAAATCCTGTCAGTCAGTCTTAATAGGAAATCCTGTAAACCGTGACAAGAATCCGTCACCAACATCAAGACTAAGAACAAGTGAGCGCTTACACTACCAACATCTAGAGCAGCAACAAGTCATTTACATTGCCAAGCTCACCAATATATATGCGAGACAAGGCCATTCATAATTTTAGTTGTTATGAATTACCTGAGGAATAACCACACCCTAGTTCTCACCTAAAGATTAACCCCCTAGTGCTCACCTGAAGATTAACCCCCAAGTGCTCACCTGAAGATTAATACTCTAGTGCTCACCTGAAGATTACCCCCCCTAGTGCTCACCTGAAGAATAACCCCTAGTGCTCACCTAAAGGTTAACCCCCTAGTGCTCACCTGAAGAATAACCCCTAGTGCTCACCTTTAGATTAACCCCCAACTGCTCACCTGGAGGTTAATACTCTAGTGCTCACCTGAAGATTACCCCCCCTAGTGCTCACCTGAAGTTTAACCACTCTGAAATTATCTGGGGGGTGGGGGAAGTTAATTTATGGGTGATTCACGAAGGCTAAAATTTACGAATGGTCTGGTTCGTCATTTCGTATACGTCGCTAGCCAACATTTTCAACTAATTTATCCTCTACATCCCTGGTTACCTCATTAGCCAATCGGATGGTCTGTCTGTTCTCTGTTACACACTAATACTAGCTCTCATAATTCCATGCAACAAGACTTTATGAATTATGAGTACAATTGCCTCAAGAGACGAGACTTTGAGCAACCTAATCTAACCATAGCATCATGTTGGGTTTGCCATTCAATACGGCTGACGGCCACACTGAAAAAACTCATTCATAATTACGCTGAATGTAAGGTCCTTTTTGATAGATAGATCGACAAACATTCAGTATAATCGTCACACAAGCTTACAATTTGTTCAGCAGGTATATAGACTATGCAGGTAGACAGTTCAGCAGGTATATAAACAATGCAGGTAGACAGTTCAGCAGGTATATAGACTATGCAGGTATATAGACTATGCAGGTATATAGACAAGGCAAATAGACAGTTCAGCAGGTATATAGACTAAGCAGGTAGACAGTTCAGCAGGTATATAGACTATGCAGGTAGACAGTTCAGCAGGTATATAGACTAAGCAGGTATATAGACTATGCAAGTATAATACAATTTCAACATTAAGTAAAAAAGTCTCATGAATCACAATTACGAGACCTGTCCTTCTGACGAAAGACTGAACAAGACTGAAAACAATAAACATAAAAGTCTCACCAATAAAAGACTGAGATAAAAGTATTATCACCAAATAAAATGAAAATCAATCTAAGTTAGACTCGGTGATAGAGCCTACAGGGTGTCTCAAAAAGAAAATTGTATACACGCTGCCTTATAGGTGATCGCGGAGATTGCGTGAATGGTCGTGTTAGAATAGCAACATTGTCCTGGCTTGTGGGACACCTCACACAACAACAACTAATGACAATGTTAGTGTTGAGATAAAGTCATTCATGCAATCTCCAGGATAATTGTAAGATAGTGTGTATATATCATTCTGAGACACTCTGTACAAAGAAAAGAACAAAGCACATTAATAAATCAAATTTTTTACCTATAAGGACAGCAGACACCAACACATCTATCACTATAACTACAACAAATACCTTGAACTGAGCATCGACAAAGCCATCGTCCTCTTGACTAAGCCGCTGATACCTGGCTGATGAAGTGTACGTACGAGCGTCCTTACGAACCATGATCACAACACACAACTGACTATCCTCGTTCTAACCTGAAACAAGGACGAGTCGACTCTTAGCAAATTATTATTATTATTAGTATTATTATTATTATTTTTGTTATTATTGTTGTAGCAGTGAACTAAAATACAGCTCAACCAATTAATCATTTTATCAATTATCAACTTTTTAACCATTAGGGTGGACAGTCAGTTTGTTCTTTTGTTATCGTCTTTACTGTCCAGTGTTAGTGCAGGAGTACCCAGAGAAAACCTGCCATGTTGGGTACTGTCACAATGGATAACACCCATCACACATCTGACCCAGGCTGAGTACTGAACACAGGACTTTGGTTGACTTAAGTTTGGTTAGGTTGTGTTAGGTTGTGTTGGGTTGGGTTGTGAGGTTAGCACAATTCCTCCATCTGGTTTGGGTTATTATTCATTTAAAAAATAAGTTTTCTTCTATAGAAACTTTATGTCAGGTCGCTAGTTAACCTGGGGCTCTGTCGTTAACTGTTACCGGAAGTGTTAGGTTAGGTTAGGATTGGGTGTTTAATCATCAAGTGAAATAAACATGAGAGCTCCTTGATTTACCAAAAATTATTCTAAACTCGTGAGGTTAATAAATAGTTTGATGTCATCGTCTCAGTTAGCTTCTGTAAACACAATATTGCACCTGACACATAATCCAAATGTTTAAATTTCACAATAGTCTTACTCTGAGACTCTCTTAGGCCACCACAGAACGTCATCAAACTATTTCAGCAAAAAAATCCTCAAATTAAAAAGAAAAATTACCTCCAAACGATAACATTAATCATAACCTGTAAATTTATTTGTGTAACGTAAACAACTAAAACTTTCCCCATTTAAACACATTTTTAAACTAACGACCAAAATTAAACATTAACAAAAACATCAAGAAACCAATTTATACTTCATACACACACGGACTGACCTTATAAGGACGAAATATGGACGAAAATAAGGACAATAACATCAAGGCGCCAACTCCTATTGATCCTCCCACTCAGGCTGAAAAACAAGCCAATGTTAAAATAAATTACGTATCGACCACATTATTTACATTTTGAAATTAAATAAACAATATTAAAAATATAATTACTTATCAATAAACACACTTTTATAATTTGAGTTAGTATTATCAATATACGAAACTATAACTACCTTGTTTGAGAAAAATGAATGAGTTTATTACTTGTGATCGTGGTATTTTTCTAGCATTAATTATCTTGCCCCGGTTGACGTTATCACTCGGAAAATTTATCTCCTGATTCTGTTCAAGAGAATTTCTATATTTTTACAAAATATTGTTGTTTGGAGAAATACATACATAGTTTTATGACATTTAAAAATATATATTATATTTTTCTGAGCAATTAAACTAAAATATGGTTATTTGTACTTTAATGGAGTAGAAATTTTACATTACACCATGGACTTTCAAGGGGCCTTCGGTGATATATGAGAACAGCACTACCACCGGAAGGAGTTGTTCGATTTTGTTCATTCTTTCCACACTGTAGTCATACTTAAGTCACAACTATAACGACTCCTTAGCCGCTTGGGCGATCAGTCACGTCTCTGTTACGCAATGTTGGCAAGTACTGGACATCCAGGGCAGGCACTGGCTCTGGAATGTACTGTACAGTTCCGTTCAGAAGTTCGTGGTACACTGGCAGTGAAGGGTGCATAGTCTGTTGTACCCAGTGCCAACCAGTGTCAAAGAGGATCACTCAGCCTCCTGGCGCGCTACCAGCCAATTCAAAGATGACCGACGCGGAGAATCGGCTTCACCTGACAGTACTGGGAGTGCGCGGCAATGCCTACGTTTCATGCCTCTATGGTGTGGGTGGTGGTGTGGCAAAGCAGAGCAGACCTAAGGCAGAAGGATAGGCGACACCTCAACCAGGCGACGATGTAACTTCTGGGTTGTTGCTTCTGTTCAGAGGAGCGGAGCTGGCTTGATCTGAGTTCTGGATTCTTTCGTAGTTCTCGTTCCTCTTGTGTGCAGCTTCGAGAGATAGGTTACGGTGCGGCCATGGGGTTGAATATCTTGATATCAAAGAAGGCTTGCTGTCCCCTTACTACTTGATTTTGAAATGCCATTAAAAAACTCCCACTCATATAACTTTTTTACGAAGAGTTTTCGAAAATTCATGGGAAAAGATTCTCGCTTACTCATGAGTATTTTGTTGACACAGAATTTACGAAATATATTATTGTGTAAGTAGGCGTACCTGTACAAATATTCGAGTTATCCCATAAGCGTGACGATTTTCTGTGGCACGTTTCACAATGCAATGGGAGACTTATATATTATACATAACATAAATAAGACCACCTTTATCCTCTTCACCAATGATCGGCTCGTTAGCCGCTTAGACAATCGGTCACGTCTCTGTTGACAAGTACCAGGCATGCACCGGCTCCTGAATGTACCTGAACCTGCTCCAGTGTTGGTCAAGTCTGGTCTTGAAGCAGCTCACACTCGGTGCCGTCACAACACTCGGGCAGATTGTTCCAAGAGTTTACAACTCTCACTCTGAAAAAGTTTGCCCTCACAGTTTTCTGGAAATGCGGCTCCTTCAGTCTTGAACTGAGTCTCCTTGAGGGGCGAGCGTCCGCCAGCTCCAAGTAAGGACACTCGACTGAGTAGTGCCCCTTGAAATGCTTATACACCTCAGTTCGGTTGGCCCTTGCCCATCTGTAGTATAAGCTAGGCAAGTTCAGGCACATCAATCTCTCAGGGTAGTTGAGGTGCCGAAGTGCAGGCACCAGTCTGGTGGCCCTCCTTTGAACATTTTCAACCAACTGACAGTCCCTAGTATATCTCGGGGACCAGACGGGGTGACAGCACTCCGGGTGGGGAAGCACTTCACGCTTGAAGATCGTTACGTCTACATATCTGAACGACCTTCTTATAAGACCTAATAATTTATTTGCTTGATTTTCCTTCTTCTCGCACTGGCCCGAGAACTTCAGCTCATTGTCAACATACACACCTAGGTCCTTCTCACATTCAGTCTCAAATAGTGCAGTTTCTTCATCCCGTTGGGACATATGATACGCCTCCTTACCGTTGGTACGCCCCAGGTGCATCCTCTTACACTTCGTGACATTTCAGCAGCCATTTCTTCGACCATTCTTGGAGCTCACAGAGACCCTTCTGCAGCTCTTCACAGTCTGCTTGTTCTCAATTTCCCTTGCCTGGCATAGATAACCACACCCCTCTTGAGAAAGGTTCGTAAATGAGTCAAATCCATCAATACTGAACTCACATTCCTCTGGGTCTATTCTCCTGTTCTTGTACAAGTTCTACAACTCCTACTATATGTGGTTGGTGCACCTTCAGTAGCGTTTCAAATTCCTCTCTCATCAAGGAACGTGTCAGTATTAGTGTACATGACATTCAATACAACTGCCATGAAAATTTATAACTAGTGTATACATTTCTGACACCGATACATCGACATATTGACAGGATATTTCATATATAGAGGTTAAATAACACCCATATATAATACACCTCTCATTTATTAACACACAAGTTTATTTTTCATTATAATATTAGCTCTTTAAGAAAATATTATTGTTTGGATCACAGACTTGTTGATTTACGTGGGAGACAGAGGCAGAAGACATGAAAACTGACACTTGGCGTTTATGTGTCAAACGTAAAGGCTCGAACCGTAAAATATTGCCACGATCCATAATTCCTAGTATGATCGTAATAATTCATAATAATAATAATAATACAGTAATAATTCAGAACAGTACCCCAAGAAAAACAAAACTTGACTTATTATCGATACACATTACTTAAAACTCCTTGTCCCTACTTTAATACTTAATAATAATAATAATAATAATACAGTAATAATTCAGAACAGTGCCACAAAAAACACAAAAACCCGACTCATTATCGACACAAATAACCTATAAACCAGAATTTCTTGTTTTATATTTAGCGATCAAACACCAATGGAGTGTTTGTGACAATATTTACAGGTCGGTCCCTTGATCTGAACACCTTCAGCCCAGAGATAACACGACGCCGTATCCAGGAGCCAATATATGGGTCAGGGGGAAACACTCGGCTGCTGAAGGTGATGTGTTTAAGGCGGGATAATTTATTTATTTATATATCCTCGCCTTCTGAAACACATTAGTGAGTGTGTATGTGTTAAGTGAGACATCATGTGTGTGTTAAGCTAGTCATCATGTGTATGTCTGTGTTCAGCTATTCATGAACATGTGTGTGTATGTTAAGCAAGTCATGTGTGTGTGTGTGTGTGTGTGTGTGTGTGTGTATTAATCTAGTCATATATATGTGTGTGTGTTAAGCTAAACATCTGTGTGCAGGTGTGTTAATAGTCGTGGGGGTGTTGTAGTGGATTTCTCCCTTACAAACGCTGTTTGTCGCTGCGTAGCCGACCCCGCGAATTCCCCAGTGTATGCCTCGTGGTCTGGGTCAACCAGCTCCGCCATACATCACGGAGGTCAACTACTAAGCCACGCCTACCCCCCGCTATTTAAGACCTGACCTCGTGGTGACCTGTCTCTTTCTACCTACACCAACCAGCCAGCAACACCTCCTCCTCCTCCTCCGCCTGCCTTGCGGTCCTCGCTCCCGCCGGCGACCCACAGGCTGGTCCTCCTCCGAGCACCCTCACCAACCAGCTCTCTCTATACATCACGCTTGTAACCATGCTGCCTTCCCAGCACCAAGCTGCATTGTACATCCAATACAACATGTATACAGAGAGCACAGTGTGAGTTTCCTTTCTCCATCCCATCCTGAGTTCGAACCAAACATCTCATACCCCACAGTATGTATTAGCTAGTCGTGTATGCGTGTTCACCTAATTGTGTAGGTGTGTGTGTGGGTGTGTTAAGCTAGTCATGTATGTGTGTGTGTGTGTTAAGCTAGTCATGTATGTGTGTGTGTGTGTGTGTGTGTGTGTGTGTGTTAAGCTAGTCATGTATGTGTGTGTGTGTGTGTGTGTGTGTGTGTGTGTGTGTGTGTGTGTGTGTGTTAAGCTAGTCATGTATGTGTGTGTGTGTGTGTTAAGCTAGTCATGTATGTGTGTGTGTAAGTTAAGTTCCTCGCATGTGTGTTAATATTTTATGCACTAAACTGAACTTGGATAACATGACCTTAGGAGTGTTTGCCCTGGCCCAGATGAAGGTACACCCCTGGTCACAGTTATAAAACATACTGTACACAAACACACAAATAATGACTCTTTATAAAACTTAATTACTTCACTTACTTCACTGTAGCTACTTGCTTACTTCACTGTAGCTACTTGCTTACTTCACTGTAGCTACTTGCCTACTTCACTGCAGCTACTTGCCTACTTCACTGTAGCTACTTGCTTACTTCACTGTAGCGACTTGCTTACTTCACTGTAGCGACTTGCTTACTTCACTGTAGCGACTTGCTTACTTCACTGTAGCGACTTGCTTACTTCACTGTAGCGACTTGCTTACTTCACTGCAGCTACTTGCTTACTTCACTGTAGCGACTTGCTTACTTCACTGTAGCTACTTGCTTACTTCACTGCAGCTATAGGTGTTGTGCACAGTTGTAATCCACATCAGTCACTTGTTTATATGACCAAGTGGAGAGATAGACTCAAAAGAACACCTTAAGTGCTTCCTTAAAATGGATATAAAATTAAATATACAAAATTTCATCCCTAAAATATTGAAATAATGTCTGTAAATAATCATAGTGTTTTATTGTAACAAAATTCGAGTAGTTTAATGACTGTTTCAACCTCATTATGGGTCTAAACATCCCTCAAAGGTTCCTGGTACAGATGCTCAGCTGTCTTCAATATGTCTTTAAGTGTCTGATGTATGTATGTGACTACACTGTACACACACACCTAACTGTTGCACATACACGCACACTCTCCTGTTGAGTGTGTGCAAGTAATTACACACTTTACTAAATGAATTCCGAGGCATTTGTTATTCTGCTCAAACCATCATATCCATCCACTCAAACTATCCAACCACTTAAAAAAAATAGGGATTAAGAAATTGGCCTGAGATAAGATCAATTGTACCTATTACCACCAAAGAAAATTAAGAGAGAGAGAGAGAGAGAAAGAGAGACACATACAAGAATGACTGGGCGTTCTACATCTCTCTATCACACAGACACACATTCACACATACTCTCTACACATCTATCAACCTAGGCTATGTTATTTTTTTTTTTTTGATTGCATCTCTATACAACAAAAAGGAAATAATTATGTGTTCAGTTAAGCTCCGACAGCATCCTACGGTTTACCCGCTAAAAAGTGAAGATAATTTCCGGCCTACGTCTTGCTACGAGCCCCTAAACAAATCACTACGAATTACCTCGGGAATTAATTACATTTATCTCTACGTTTTGTTGACAACTACTTTTTGATATGGAATTTTTAATAAAGTAAAAATTGTATACCTCCTAGAGAGAGAGAGAGAGAGAGAGAGAGAGAGAGAGAGAGAGAGAGAGAGAGAGAGAGAGAGAGAGAGAGATTAACTCGGATGACAACAAAATAAAATAAATGACGAAGATGATGACAGAAAATATATGATAAATAACACCTAAAACAATATTTAAATGATAATACTTTTGATCAATAAAGAACTTTTAACCTTTACACATGTAGTACAAGACTTCCTTAACACAACAATGGCAGCACCAGTCTAGTGGAGGTCTTTATGAGGGCAAGATATCAGCTGGTGTGTTGTCTGCCCGTCTGTAGATTTGGAAATGATAATATGAATATTTACTGTCATGTATGGTGTGTCAGCTGGTGTCTGTCTGTGTGTCTGATTGTGTAAATTTAGACAATGTAACAGTCATTTATACACTGACATATTGAATGGTGTGTCAGTTCATCATCAGAGTACCAGCAGTAGTAATGTAGTCAGTGATATGTCTGACCTGATCTACAGAGAGCCAGTCACACATATTTTCTCAATCCAAGTGAAGTATTAAGTCATTTGGGTAATATTAAGCATTTCATAGCCTCAGGTAGATGAAGCCATAACTTAAAAAAAAATTAGAACAAACTCTTGAAATAATCTGCCAGAGTGTGTTGTGACGGCACCGAGTGTGAGTGCATTCAAGACCTGACTTGACCAACACTGCCGTATATAATGATAAATTTTGTAACCAGTACATGCCCAGTACTGCCAATAGTGTGTAACAGAGACATGACCAACTATCTAAGAGGCAAACAGACCGATCAGTAGCTCAGCAAATACATAAAGTAACCTGACAAAGAACTCGGCACTTGTATGTTAAGGTTGGCTGCTACACAAGGTATGGAAGAATCACAGATGAACCAAAGGAATAAAGAGAAAAAACGATGAAGATAAAGTAATGTATACGGAGAATAAAGTTACCGGAGGCTTGATGTTAAAGTGTATGAAGTTACAGTTTTGTTAAGACATGACAGATATTCCGCACATATATAAAAGTTGCCGCAGGGGAAGCTGGAGGACTGTAACTATAAAAATATCCACTGTTTAGTACAGAAAGTGAGTGTCGGGGTAAACGGAGAGAAAGGACGGGAAGAGCGTCAAAAGTAGTCACGTGAAATGAAGATTTGTTGTAAAAATAGTCCATTATGTTTGAAGGGGAAAGTATACACTCAATGTAAAAATAGTCGCTATAGAAGGGAGAGCTTAATAAAATCCTCACTTACATATAAGACTCCACACACTGAAGCCTGCAAGTGTGGTCAATATGCGAGTCACCTTGCCACCAAAAATGACCACGAGGAGAAAGTTTCATTATTCCATTCTCCCGTGACTGCGAGAGAATAGTTTCATTCCCCTGACTAAAGAGAAAGTTCCATTTCTCTGTGACTGTGAGGTGAAAGTTTCATTATTCCATTTTTCTGTGAATATCAGAGGAAAGTTTCAATTCCCCTGACGAAAGAGAAAGTTCCACTTCTCTGTGACTGTGAGGTGAAAGTTTCATTATTCCATTTTTTGTGACTCCTCAGAGGAAAGTTTCAATTCCCCCCGACTGAGGAGAAAGTTCCATTCCCCGTGACTCCAGCAAGACACGAGGGGGGGGGGGGGGGGTGTCAGGGGCGGGGTAATATACAGTACCATGACCATCGTCATAAGTCCAGCTAGGACACGCAAGGAAGATGGTGTTCAATTTCTGTGGGACGGCTGGGAGGGAAACTTAACACAGAGAAGGGCGGAGTGTGTGAACGAGGGGAGGCAGAGAGGCTGGAATGGTAGACACAAGGCAAGATGGAATGTGATGGAGGAGGAGAAAGGGCATAATGGGATGAAGGGAAGGGAAAAGTTGAAGTGAAATAAGGTAATATTGAACAAGACATATTTCATGAGATGGAGTAAGCATAAGATGAGATAAAACAATGATGCAAAGAAATTGATAACAGTGTGTTTCAGAGTGTGAGAGATTGATGAACTAAATGTGTTGTCATGTTAAGGTATCTGGAAGTGTAGATAATATGGATAAGTTGTTACTGTCAGTTGTTGGATCATTATGTTTGGTGAAAGGCGTTGGGGTGAGGGAGAAGGTTGAGGTAATAAAGTTGTGGTGACGGAGGGATCAGAGTGTAAGAGGAAGAGAGGGGTGGGTGATGAGATCTGTGGTGGTGGGGGTCACAACATGGTCGATTCGGTGGGTGACGGGGGGTCCTGGGTGTGTGGGTGTACTTGGCACTCGGCAGTCACTCCCTGCAGTGCTGTGGGGCGCATTCCTCCCATCTCCTGCTGGGCCCCTGGCAGAGGACCATGGCCCCAGGTGGTGGTGCGGTCCCTAACGGGTGATGACATATCGTGTTGTGGGAAGACCTTGTTGTGGCACAGCATGGGCGGGGACGCCGTGCGAGGGGTGTTGGAGCCTCGGCATGATTCTCTTCTCGGTCCCGGTGGGAAGTTTGAGGCTCGGCCTGAAGGGTCGTCCGTGTCCTCTTCTGCAGTGCATCTTTTGCCCCCTGAGTTGCTCTTGCAGAACACCCTGTGGTCACCACCGTGAAAGGCGTGAGTCCCGATGTTGCCGGAGTTTTCCACCGGGGTGTTGGCGATCACCGAACCCATTTGTAACTCGATCTCTGATGTATGGTCAACGTGGTTGGCCTGGAGGAGGGGTGCAGAAGGCTGTGGCGACCTGGACCTGGCGTGAGAGTGTCTGCTCCGGTGGTGACTTTCCCGTCTTTCCCTCGAGTAAGTTTTTGGCACAACAACAACACTATCACAAATGTTCTTTGGCACTGAACTTTGACTTTTGCTCTTAACACAGTTACTTTTTGATACTTGCTTTGTACTTGAGCTGTCATCCTTACGGCTCTTATTAGCTTCCTTAACTATGATACACGAAGCCTCTAAATGAGTCCTTCCATTTGGCACTACGACTCTAGGACTGGAAGATCCCTCGCCCTCGGCGTCTTGAGTGGGGACGCCTTCGCTCTCGGAACTCAACTGCTGAAGGACGGACAACATCATCCGAGCGTCCCCAGAGCCGCCGGCGACCTCCTCCTCGCACACGGACGCCTCCAGTGCCTCGTTCTGCATCTTGGCGGCGTGGATGGAACTGAAACCCTTAATGCTGGCCAGGGAGTCAACGGTGGAGTCGCGTCGGGCCATGTAATGTTGACGACCTAGGCGGACGAGCTCCTCGTCCAGCCTGGAGAAATACAAGTCAGTTATGGCTGGTAGTGTTGACCATGATGTGACTCTACTATTATTACTATCCTGTACAGTACTATCCCTTCACTATCCCTTACTATCCAAATTCACAGAAAACACAACTTGAGGATAAAGATAGTGTGATTCAGGGTTTCCTGTAGGGTCAAACCTATCCTATCCTAACCTAACCAACAGGATATAATGGATCACTGTCTTTACATCTATCATAACCTAATCTATCCTATCTTAACCTAGTAATCTAACCTAAACTAACACTGTATAACACAACCTATCCTAAGCTAACCTAACCTAAACTAACACTGTATAACACAACCTATCCTAAGCTAACCTAACCTAACATAACACTGTATAACACAACCTATCCTAAGCTAACCTAACCTAACATAATACTGTATAACACAACCTATCCTAACCAAAACTAAACTAACCCAACCTAACCTAACATAACCTATCCTTATAGACTTGAGTTAACAAACACTTGACAAACAAAATGGAAACAAATAACAAACAAGAGACTAAAATTACCCAAAGCAAACAATAAACAAACAACAGTAAACAAAGGCAAAGAAATTACTCAATAAAATATTACCAAAAAAATAGATAAACCATTTTGTACCTAAAAAAAAATAGCCCAGATAAATTTAAATAAAAGACCTTATGCAAATTACATAAATCAATACTTTGGTGACCTTATTAGTTTAAAATAGCAATGATGACCTAACTAGCATAAAATAGCAATGATGACCCGACGAGTTTAAAATAGCAATGATGACCTAACTAGCACAAAATAACAATAATAACCTATCATAAAATATACAATAGTAACTTAACACAAAACAACAATGATAACCTAAATAGCATAAAATAGCAATGGCGAATAATAGATTTAAAAAGACGTCTGGTTAGAAATGAAAATAATGGTGATCTTGATAAATCTAATGGTGATCTTAAGAGGACTAAAGCAGGGGGAGAATGGTGAGCTTACCTGTGTGTGTACCTGTAGATAAGACGGCAGGTAATGGAAAATAAGCACTAATTAATATATACAGTAAACAACATGGTCGCCATAAACAAATGACAGTCATTTCATAATTACCTTTTGTGATTAAAGACGATAATTACTGTATTGACTTAAAATGAATAATGTAAAATAAAGAGAATTGAGAGATATTTTTCATTATATACAGGGGTAATTATCTTGTGTTTAATGATGAACAATGAATGTGGTAATGATGATGATTTTGAAATAAGTGATATATATAAATTATCAATCTATTTTGTTTATTTTGTCAATGAATAAATGTACAAATAAGTGTGGAGTCTGATGAAGGTAATTATTCACTGACTCTTACTAATGAATAATGTTAAGGTTAGTGTGAGATAGAATGTGTTTCACCTTTGACTTCTGACCCAACCTTGACCCCTGGCCCAACCTTGACCCCTGGCCCAACTTTGACCCCTGACCCAACCTTGACCCCTGACCCAACCTTGACCACCTGGCCCAACCTTGACCCCTGACCCAACCTAGACCCCTGGCCCAACCTTGACCCCTGGCCCAACCTTGACCCCTGACCCCCAGAGAGACTCCCCCAGACACTAACCCTATCTCTGGGGGCACTGGTAGATCCTTCAGGAAACCTTCTTTGCCGAGGAGCCAGTAGGTGTTCATCTCGCCTTTGCCCTTGAGTTTGGTGAGTCCCCGGAACTCCAGGTGGTAGCCGCCCACATCCCGCAGCACCGTCCACGTCTTCTCGCTCACGTGTATCCTCCAGGCCGATCCTGCGGGGGGAGAGGAGGCTCGTGTACTCTAATGGGTGACGGACCAGGAGTGAGGTGATATAGGAGGCCATGTTGTTTTATTGTGGGTTATGATGGATACTGCTGCCGTTACTGTACTACCACTATTACTACTACTAACACCACCACCACTATTACTACTACCACTATTATTACGACTACTACCACCACCACCACCACTATTACTACCACCACCACCACTATTACTACTACTAACACCACCACCACTATTACTACTACTAACACCACCACCACTATTACTACTACCACTATTATTACGACTACCAACACCACCACCACCACTATTACTACCACCACCACCACTATTACTACTACTAACACCACCACCACAATTACTACTACCACTATTATTACGACTACTACCACCACCACCACTACTATTACTACCACCACCACCACTATTACTACTATCACTATTATTACTACTACCACCACCACCACCACTATTACTACTACCACTATTATTACTACTTCTACTTAACTAATCTAACCACCCTATATAAAGTTAGAGTGTTTAATCATCAGATAAAATAAACTAAGATGTCTAATCGTTACATGACCCAAAACAATTAGACTCCTGTGTTACGTGATGACGGGAATTTATATATTAATGTACAGCTTTGTTAGAAAATCACCCATAATTCAGTGTTCTAGGATTGTCTGATGATTTGTTTTTAATTTACTTACATAAATTAAGTTTATTTCACCACGAGTCTTGGTATAAATCTCGTGGTGTATTTGTGGGAAATTTTATCAAGAAGTGAATTTCCTTCCAGCAAAATTAGTAACGATAAGAGTCAAGTGGGAGGAATATTTCACTAATAATTATAATATATTGTGTTGTATTGTTATTCCCATGATACTTGATCCCTAATGTTTGTGTTGTAATCGCCATTTTCTGTGTATTAATCCCTGCAAAGAATCATTCAGTACTTTCATTAAATTTGGATTAATGTTTGCTGTATTCATACATCAGGTGTGTTATTAATCCATGCTTAGTATTCATACATCAGGTGTGTTATTAATCCATGTTTAGTATTCATACATCAGGTGTTATTAATCCATGCTTAGTATTCATACATCAGGTGTGTTATTAATTTATACCTTACCTGTCGACTCCATCCTCGAGGCGGTGTTGACAGTGTCCCCAAAGAGACAGTACCTCGGCATAGTCATCCCTACCACACCAGCACAACAAGGACCTGGGAATATGACACTACTTTGAGCTCCGTTCCTTTCCATTGAAGTTAAATAGCCACTTGGATTAAAAATATTTCCTAATAATGGCATTGTATTCCCTGGTATATTTCTCAACCTGTTTTGACCAATTATCTTTCTCATTAGAATTATATGGACTAATAGCTATTTGTTGGTACAGTATATAATGTCATAAATAGCACTCACCATTAGATGCTTAACTCCAGTAGGGTCCTTTACTTAACCTGGGTTACTAATCAATAACAGTAAATCAACAAGAATAAATGTATTAACTGGTTGATCAATATAACGAGAAATATATTACCTTTGGACTCCAACTAATAAGTATATCATAATATACTACATGTTTGTGTTCCTGGAAGTTTATTAAGTGAAAAAATGTACTATACTGTATATCCAATGGTAGAACCTTTATGGTATTGGAAGGGAAAAGGTTAGTCTAGTGGAGTAATTTTCACATGAAGTTCACCAATAAAAATCCTGTTTACTAAACGTTAAAATATAATAATCATTTAAGGTTCTAGAAAAATAACTACTGTATATATCGGGGAATACCTTTACCTATAATAATCTACAGGTGTTGTTTACTAATTATCAAACTCTCTTTACCTGTGTGTATGCCGATCCTAAGCATGAGGGGGATGTTATGAAGGTGTCTGATCCTAAACTTGCCAGACAGGTGAAGGAGATCTAGTGCCATGGTGGCTATCTGAGAGGCGTGGTCATCAATCTTGGTTGGTACGCCGCCCACCACCATGTAAGCGTCCCCTATTGTCTCCACCTGTGTGTCATATGGCAGTGTTTAGTTTGGGATATGATTAGATGATTTCCCAGCTTATTTTACCTGAAGATTAGCCATTCCCCAGCTTATTTTACCTGAAGATTAGCCATTCCCCAGCTTATTTTACCTGAAGATTAGCCATTTCCCAGCTTATTTTACCTGAAGATTAGCCATTCCCCAGCTTATTTTACCCAAAGATTAGCCATTCCCCAGCTTATTTTACCTGAAGATTAGCCATTTCCCAGCTTATTTTACCTGAAGATTAGCCATTTCCTAGCTTATTTTACCTGAAGATTAAACCATTCCCAACCAATTTCCTCTTGTAGAGTTTCTGTAAACAGTATCAGTGACTCAGTCTCCTTAAATACAAAGCTAATTAACAGATGTCACACTTTATTATCTTCTATAGAGTAAACATGTTACGTCGCGGGGGTTAGGTTCTAAGGACTGGCGTAAATAGACAAAACCACAAATAGCAACCTGAACTACCTTAATGCACTACTGTATACCTGCCCCAAACAACCCACCAGCCGCGGCAACACTCCTCCTCTCTTTTAACTTGTCTAATAATTTAACTTTCTTTGTCAGGGTCATTCACTCCAAAAGAATCATTAGCACTGACACTAAGCAGTCTTTAAGGGGCTATTTCACACAGATACACTAAAGTTTTGAGAGTACAGTACAACACGAGATGCTACATTGTATGACTTGTGCTGATGTGGGAAAGGGCTCTCAAGTTAGCCACCATAGCCACCAGCTGCTTATAGCGACTGGTAAGGGTCTACAGTATTCTTAACCCCTTGAGACAACCCCTTAATTAGTTATGATGATTTAACCCCTTGAGTACGATGACTTTTAATATTTACTTGGCTAACGTCAAGACAATTTTATTCAACTGAGGCGACCCGGTAAACAAGGGGTTAAAGTCATGTGATACTGTATTCACTTATACATACATACATACATAAATACATACAATACAAAGAGTAACTACCGGTATACTTATTAATGGCTAAACGATGTCATTTAACCTTATAAACATTGTAGTGGTTGATGGTGGAGTCAAATGCAGTGTAGAGGTCATTCAGCAGGTCAACCACTTCGAAGGGGGTGGAGTAGGCGGATATGCTGGTGAACCCCACAATGTCAGAGAAGTAGATGGTGACCTCGTCGAACTCCTCTGGTGCTACAGGCATCCCCAGTTTCAGCTGATCTGCCACGGAACTGCAACAGACAATGAGGGAAATGATGGCCACTCGAACAACGTATTTGAGAACTATACAGACACTTAACCTAATCTAACTAAACCTGACTTAACCTTATCTAACCTAATCTTACCTAACCTAATCTAACCAAACTTTAACCATATGTAACCAAACCTAATCTAACCAAACTTTAACCCATATGTAACCTAACCTAATCTAACCAAACTTTAACCATATGTAACCTAACCTAATCTAACCAAACTTTAACCTTATATAACCTAACCTAATCTAACCAAACTTTAACCTTATATAACCTAACCTAATCTAACCAAACTTTAACCTTATATAACCTAACCTAATCTAACCAAACTTTAACCTTATATAACCTAACCTAATCTAACCAAACTTTAACCTTATATAACCTAACCTAATCTAACCAAACTTTAACCTTATATAACCTAACCTAATCTAACCAAACTTTAACCTTATATAACCTAACCTAATCTAACCAAACTTTAACCTTATATAACCTAACCTAATCTAACCAAACTTTAACCATATGTAACCTAATCTACCCTAACCTAACTTAATCTTTCTTAACCTAACTTACAGCGGCTTTACCTAACCTGACTAAACTTAATCTAAGATTCTGCTCTCTAGAAAAGCAGCAATCTGTCCTGCACTAAAACACCTTTAAATTATCTCATATAGGAATAGTTTTATATAATTTGGTCAAGATCTTCTACAGGTCTTTGGTAAATGGTGTGACAGACAGACAGACAGACAGACAGAGACAGACAGACAGACAGAGACAGACAGACAGACAGATAGATGGATGGATAGACATTAAATTTTTTTTTAACATTTCACCATTTATCAATTTACAAGTCATTCGGGCAGTCGGTCACTTCATTGTTACTTTACCATGAGCTTTATTATCCTGTGTTAATACCTGGATAAATCCTGTCATGTTTGATAGTGTCACAGAGGATAAACCCCTTCTCATGTATGTCTCAGGCCAGGATTATAACCCATTTACCTGTCTAATAGAAGCCCCTTAACCAAACACCCTTTCTAACCATCATTAGCATCACACACACCTAAAACACACCACTATCTCACTTGGTATCACTGACCTACAACACAGGTAGGTAATAATGTTCCCAGTTAATTAACCTCTTCTCCCCCCCCCCCTCTAATCACCTGGGCAACATTCTATTCAGTAGTTGTTCCGTCTTCTTCTTCTCAAGGTCCAGTTGTTCCGTCCTGTCCCTGATGAGTTCCTCCAGGTTGCTCGAGTATTTCTCCAACATCTGGAACATTGTGTCTACGATGTTCAGCCGCCTGCAACACCAACGATAAGTTAGTCCTTTGTAGTACAGTACAGTATCAATATAGTGTGTGCCAATTGTAAAGCATTCATAACACTAAGAACAACAATAAAAAGAATACGTACAGTAGTAATAATAATTAATAACAATAATAATAATAATAATAATAGTAATACTGTACTGTAATAATACTGTAATAAAACTTCTTCAGTACAAGTGCCATACAAGTTTACAATTGGATAGGCAAGTATATAAACTCTGCAGGTACTGTACTGTATACAGCTCAGTGTGAATAAAAACAATACAGATATACAATGTACAGTACGTAAACTGTGGACCTAGAGTACAGTACAGTGTGCAGTTTGGGTACTCGGAACACATGTCACACGTAAATATAGCAAAATTTTCATAGTACGTACTAGGAAAAATGGCACAACAAATTTCACTTCGAGCTCACGAACCTCAAACGAGCCAATGTCTGAAGTTATCCAGTGTATTTGAGTTAAAGATGATGTTTGGTAACTTGTTATACCGCCTTTGTTTAGCCCTGACTTTCATTTATACACCCCGATCATATCGCCCCTCACTCTACATCTCTCGAGGGAGTGCAGATTAAGATGCTTTAACCTGTCTCTGTACTCAAGGTTCCTAATGCCTGGGATTACTCTTGTCATTCTCCTCTGAATTCTTTCTAGGGATTCTATATCCATTCTGTAGTACGGTGATCAGAACTGAACTGCGTAATCTCACAAGCGCAAGGTACAGTTTTAGGATGACCTCTCTAGTCTTGTACTAACACTCATTCCTTTCAAAGCTTTCTTTACTTCCTCTGCTACCAGGTTGGTTGGGCTCAGCCACCAAACTATCTGGCGTTCCATCCAGTGGCTCAAAGCTGACCATGCTGTTGTATCATCTCACATCATCAAAGAATCTCGTGGTGAGCAGCCCAGTTAGGCCATAAAGGAGTTTACAAGAACCTCCAGACAAGGCTGAAGACCCTCTGCCAGTTAAAGGTAATAAATGTTTTCTGTTATGACGTTGATATAACTCTTAAGTAAGTTTCAGTCACAAATGCCAGAAAATTTTAGCGAAAACATGTCAATAAAAATTATTGTGCCATTTTTTCCTAGTCTGATGATCATGCCTTTTTTCCGATACCACATTTTCCTATTGCCATTTTTCCCTACATTCTACAGTTTCATATGAGCTTAGACAGTGTAGGTATAGCACAACATTGGTAAACAGAAAGGCAATTTGACCAAGGACAGTCTACAAAACTATCAGATATATATTTCCAAAGTAAATAATAATAATTTCTAAATCACATTAACTCTAGGTAAAAGGAAATGACTTATAAGCACTTTAATTAATAGTGAATGGATATAAACTCCCCACCTACCAGTAGTAAGTCTAAAAGCATTCAATAAATAGATGGAATTCACTTGTAAATTTTCTAAGTAAATTTTCTAAGTCATATCAAAATGTATAAGTGACTCCCAGGGGTCATGAATCACTTACCGACCCTGGTTGAGTTTCTTAAAGAGGTCATTAATCTGGTTGAAGTCTGGTCTCATGTCTGGCAGCTCAGCCCAACACTGTTTCATGATGTTGATGGCATCCGGAGGCGCTGCTCCCTTGGACACTGACGGCCGGATCATAGGGGGAGGCTTCTTGAGGCGGGCCAGGATCTCTGTAGGAGTGAGGTACTGGTGTGACTCTAGGTTGAGGAGAGGTACAACAGGTACATGAACAGGTACAACTAGAGGTACAATGGCAGGTATAGTATGAAACAATAACACAATGGCTGAACCTCTTGACCGAAAGCAAAATGTATATAAAATTAACTACAGTATATAAAGCCAAAACTAATGTATAATATTTGGTTGTAGTGCTGACAATACAACTATAATTACTACATGGAAACCATTTATCTATAGACAGACAGACCACAAAACCATTAGTGACTGAGTTCATTAAATATGTATAAAGAACATGAGTGGAATTAGATTACTTTATTACTGATGTGGAAACTATTTATGTAAACACACTCCTAAAAGAATCTTCACGAGGGTCAGATCAATTTCAAAATGAACACTGCAGCTTCCCGTTCTCTCACAGGGTTGTCAAAATCCTTCAATGTTGGGTCATTTTATCTCACACAAATTGGTAAGATATTTTTTGCAGTGTGTGTAAGCCACCCACAAAAGACCTGTTGCCTCTCCTCCTCAATCACAAAACCCAAGATTCAGAAGCATAAATCTGAAGCATTTATGGACAGAATAATGCATCACTGCTTTGGGTTCATGAAATCTGAATCTCGGGGTTCATAGATGAGGAAGAGAGGCAGCAGGACCTTTATGGGTGACTACAAGAGAACCCTCCAACCTACCCTGTGGAGTAAGCTGCACCATACAGTAAGGAGCACCTCGCACCACCACCTCCTGCATGATGATAGCGAAGGAGAACACATCCCCTGGCTGAGTCCCTTTTATCATAAGCGCTTCATCACGTAGTAGCTCCGGGGCCTTCCATAGGAGGTCTGTTGGAGATGACATGATGAAGATAATGACCTGTATAGCTGAGTCACTTACACCCAGAAACTATATTTACAAGTACAGGATCATTTTCCTTATTCGAGAACCTTAAATTACTATATTTTAAGACATGTAATTAACAGGGACTAAATATCAACAGGAATAAGCTCTGATCATAAATGTTCTTCACAATGATTAGGTTATGTTATGTTATGCTGTTATGTTATGTTATGTTATGTTATGTTATGCTGTTATTTTATGTTATGTTATGATCCGACTTTATTCCTGATGATTTTTGGTTCCTGTTTATTTCACGTTCTAAAATATAATAATTTAAGGTTCCTGAATCAAAAAAATATGCCCCTGTGTAATAATCTCAGATATAAATTGTGAAGTAGTGGTACGTTATAACTCAAGTGTGGAGCTACAGATACTTAAAACCACTTAAATTACTTATAAAACATTAAGTTAATTATATTAGGGATGTGAGGATACCTGATTGTGTCAAAGATGTGAGAAATATTACAATAAAACAAAGATGTACTCTGAGATGTAACGGCTATAGTATCTGGTCGTACTCAAGTAAGAAACAGTACCGCGGATGGGTTTGTTGGGGTAGGTGAGGTTCTGGTACTCGTAGATGCCAGGGAGACCGTAATCCGTCACCTTGAGTACCCAGCGAGCGTCAATCACACAGTTACGGGAGGTGAGGCGGCCGTGATGTCTGAAGAGTGATCCGTGTAAGTACCTCATGCCCTGTAGGTGAAGGTGATGGGGTTAGGTTAGGTTATGGAAGATCTATGTTAGGTTAGGTTAGGTTATGGAAGATCTATGTACTGTAAGGTTAGGTTAGGTTATATATATGTTTGGTTAGGTTAAGGATTCTACTCAGTCAGAGAGAGAGAGAGAGAGAGAGAGAGAGAGAGAGAGAGAGAGAGAGAGAGAGAGAGAGAGAGACACATACCCTAACAAGGTCAGTGAGGAGAGACAGCCTGAAGGACCAGTCGAGCTTGATATCCTCCTGTCTGATGATGTCTTCGAGTGACCTCCTGCTGCAGTAGTCAAACACCAGGCCGGGTCGTATGGGGTCACACAGCATCCCCTGGAACCCGTTGATGTTCTCGTGCCGCTGATCGCGCATCTGGGGGAAGGTCGAGACACTGTAGGTCGTGTGATGTGGGGTCAGATCCTCACAGGTTTGTACAGGGTGTATCATAGGTTGTGTACAATACTATACAGGGTGTCTCAAAAATATGGCAGATAAATCAACAACACCCAGACAAAAGTTGGGTTAAAACAAAGGGTAAAGGGTTAAAACAAAGGGTAAGGAAGAAGTGCAAGACGTCAGAGGTCAAGACAAAGTGTAAGGAAGAAGCACAAGAGGTCAGAGGTCAAGACAAAGGGTAGAGGAACAAGCACAAGAGGTCAAAGGTCAAGACAGGGTAAGGAAGAAGCACAAGAGGTCAGAGGTCAAGACAAAGGGTAAGGAAGAAGCACAAGAGGTCAGAGGTCAAGACAAAGGGTTGAGGAACAAGCACAAGAGGTCAAAGGTCAAGACAGGGTAAGGAACAAGCACAAGAGGTCAAAGGTCAAGACAAAGGGTAAGGAAGAAGCACAAGAGGTCAGAGGTCAAGACAGGGTAATGAACAAGCAAAAGAGGTCAAAGGTCAAGACAAAGGGTAAGGAACAAGCACAAGAGGTCAGAGGTCAAGACAGGGTAAGGAACAAGCACAAGAGGTCGAAGGTCAAGACAAAGGGTAAGGAACAAGCACAAGAGGTCAAAGGTCAAGACAAAGGGTAGAGAATCAAGACAAAGGGGAAGGAACAAGCACAAGAGGTCGAAGGTCAAGACAAAGGGTAGAGGGTCAACAAGAGCCGCCCACTGACCTGTTTAAGGAGGGTCATGGTCCTGTTCTTGACCTCGAAGTTGCCGGTAGGAACATAGAAGTACCTGAGGTGGACGAAGTCTCCCTGCAGGTCAGGTCAAAGGTCATTGGTGAGTTATCCAGAGGAGGAAAGTGTAGTGTATAACAGGGAAGGTGTTATGAGGGTTCTGGTAAATGAACAATGAAGAACATCCTGAGAACATGTTATAAAGATTATGATAACTGATGTCACACTTGAACGATGAAGAACATCCTGAGAACATGTTATAAAGATTATGATAACTGATGTCACACTTGAACAATGAAGAACATCCTGAGAACATGTTATAAAGATTATGATAACTGATGTCACACTTGAACGATGAAGAACATCCTGAGAACATGTTATAAAGATTATGATAACTGATGTCACACTTGAACGATGAAGAACATCCTGAGAACATGTTATAAAGATTATGATAACTGATGTCACACTTGAACGATGAAGAACACACTAAGAACATGTTATGAATAAAAGTGCTGTACCTCCAAGTCTACCATCCATCTATATATATCTATCTACTTATCTACCTATATATATTATATATATATATATATATAATATATATATATTATATATATATATATATATATATATATACTTATCTATTTACTGTATGTATCTACTTATATGTTTTTCTATCTACTTATTGGGAGGCACTGGACTTGGAGGGAAAAAAAACGTTAAAGTAATGTTGAGAAAAACCAAATATTAAAGAAGGCCGCCGCAATATATAACCCTATTAAATATACCTGGGTTAATTCAATAGAGATTCGTCAATATCTAATACTCTAACTGACCAAAGTGATCCTAATTAGGTACTCCAGGTATGTAAGGTAACAGGTGTAATCTTTCATCTGTTGTTCCTTTCTTTATTTCTCTCCTCTTCTTCCTTTTACTCACATTATATTTCGCCTTTGCTTCTTCCCCATCTTTGTTTGCCGCGTGGGATGCCGTGGAGAGGAGGGAATCATGTGGGATGGGCCTGTGTGTAGAGCTGAAGGATCCGCGTAGTAGGTCCGGCCGCTCCCCCGTCCCACCTGACCCAGGCTGGCAGGTTAACAAAGAGGGACCTCCAGTGTTAATATTCATCTGAGATACCCCGTTTACCTCAGGCCTCCCAGACCCCGTTTACCTCAGGCCTCCCAGACCCCGTTTACCTCAGGCCTCCCAGACCCCGTTTACCTCAGGCCTCCCCCGTTTACCTCAGGCCTCCCCCGGGTGACACAGTTTATCTTGGGTGTCATATTACAACCTGTGGGTTTTAATTCTTGTGGTTGTCAGACTTGGGGGACAATTTTTAAATACTGTCGTCACAACTACATAATATTTCTGATATTTGACCAAAAAATAGTGTCGGTATCACAAAAGTTTAAAAACTAATACAATTACTGTCATGAAAGTAATTTAATATCATAGTTTTGTGCAAAAATACTCAACAATTTCAACATCTATTCAGCTATTTTGTAATACACAAGAGTGAACTTTGATCCTAGATGCTAAATGTGAACAAGAACATGCAACATTTAGATCACAGTTGTCATTCCTGTACACATAAGCGACTAAATAAACAAATAACCAATTAAGTGTACACAAACAAACACTCGGACACCAATACTTCCGCCATATTGTTTACCAGTCGTGTGTGGCGTATTAACAATAAACAAATTATTTTCCATGGATTAATTATACGTTATTTGATTCATGTCTGACCTGAGGCTAAAAAAAGAGAATTTACGATGGTCAAACACAACATATTGCCGGAGTTGTCTGTGAGCGAACCATTAATGACAGAGACACCGAGCCTAATTTAATACTCCCACTATATTTCCTACTTAAAATAGGTTAGGTTAGTTTATTTTCACGTCATTACCCAGAGAATATTCATTACTTATCTAACATTACTCTACGATACTAATTTAAGTAAATCTTAAGTCTGGGCGACACTATATTCCATTTTCTTTGACTGGAAAACCAAGATGGCGGAAACAAGGGATCACGACTATAAGTAAAGAGGAAAATGGTTGTAAGAATATGTTGAATTATTGATATTTGTGTTTGTGTTTTTAATTGATTTTAGCTGAATAAAATGACTAATAAAGAGCATCTAGTGACTGTATTGAACTGATGACCTAAGCGTAACGGCCAGCCAATTAAAAATAAGTTAGCTATTCAAAAGACTTAGTAATTAATGATAAAAATATTGGTTTGTTTACAAGGCGACTGGACTCAAGCTTCAGTCCAATTATTTCTGTACATCTATAATATTTATGTTATATAATGAGTTAATTAAATAATACTTATATATCTCAGGAACAGTAAATTAATATATAGACAATAATAAACGTGAATATATAAATTAAAAGGCAATTACTACGATTTTAATTATGTAAATATATAAACATCGATGAAAAATGTATTTATACTTCAAATTGTCTATAAATGATTAACGTTAAATTATGTTAATGTAGGTTAATTTACATACATGATATAGACAAATTATATATAAATTTGAATAACTATATACATTAGTGACTATTATAACACATCATCTATATACATTATTCGAGCTGTGTATTACGCTGTTTATATACTTAATAATTAGGTGTTATTATTTACAGTTTTATACCTGTTTAGTGGGTGTGAGGAGAGATCATAAGGTAAGGGGAATACTGAAGTGTCTGTTTGTGTGTGTGTGTGTGTGTGTGTGTGTGTGTGTGTGTGTGTGTCAGAGAGAGAGAGAGAGAGAGAGAGAGAGAGAGAGAGAGTATCACATGCCACACAACACCAGCAGCCAGGTCAGGTAGTCGAACAAAGCAACACGAACTAAACCCCGTAAATACTCAACCTAAACAATAAACAAACTACTAACTACATTCATCCCATCATCTTTAACAAATACCTAACTTATTTCTTATTACCATACAATGATTTAAATAAGCATAGCAGTCAAAAAAACTTATTTAAAATGTATCGTTTACAAAAATGGGGTCGAGGTTCCAATATTTTTTTTTCCAGGGCGAGGATAAAGATCTTGAGAAAATCACAAAGTCTTCTAAAAAAAAAATCAAAACAAAATATACTCATGAAAAAATGGTGTTAAAAAATGGTCTTATATTTCTCACACACGGTCTCATAATTCCTCAGTCTTTTGTTACTTTTTTTAAGTGTTTCTCATTCATTCTCAAAGATCATTTATCATAGTTTTTAAATTCGATTCACAATAAAAAAAAAATAAAATAAAAACACGTGATCTCAATATATCTCACAATTGTCTCTCACAATTCTCTCTCAGCTTCTCACAAAGTCTCATCTGCTCACAACAACTCAAAAAGAGATACAAACGATGCACAAACAGACACAAATTATGGATCTGTATACGAGTCTCAGAAGCCGTGTTATATTTTGCCGCATGCACAAAATACCATATAGCGATGAGACTAATATGTATACTGTATATATATATGTATTCTGTATGTATATGTATGTATATGTATACTGTATATGCCCATAGAGGTTTGGTATAGTCATATATTACCAAATAACAAGGATTTCTATAATATACACACATACATCCTCGTGTTTACAAATTGGATGTACATGCAAAAACGTACATACACACATGCACACACACACTCACACACACATATATATTCATCCATACATCTATGTATATGGATTAAATACACACTTACATACATGCATACATACACTCATATATCCACATATGTATATTAATTAAACACACATGCAAAACATACATACACCCATGTATATTGATTAAAACATACATACATACACACACACACACACACACGTATCCCCACGAACAAATAAAACAGAATAAAACACCGCCAAATAAACATAAACAAACACAAGAACAAAGACGAGTGTTTATGACCCAAACAACCAAAGGTCAACTTAATTTTACTGACCTGACCTGATGTGTGTTCCTCCTTTGTGGTCGTCGAGTGTTGACATGTACACACACACAGACACAGACACACACAGACAGGCAGACAGTTGGTCGATGTACAGACACACATACAGACTGGTAGACAGAGATGGATATATATACATCAGATAGACAGACAGACAGACCGATAGATATATAGGGGAATAACTATCACAGACAGACAGAGGGGCATAACCTATCAGATAGACAGACAAACAGACGATGGATGGACACGGGTAAACTCTCACAGACAGAAAAAGACAGATGAACTCAACAGACAGACATACACACACACAGGTACTCAAAGCTAGGGGTAGACATACGTACACAGACATACACAAAGCACAGGGTAAGCAGACATACAGACACACAAAGCGAGATATAAACACACGTACACAGACAAACACCCAGACAGTTTAACACACACACAGAGAGAGATTAAGTCGTTCACAGACAGTTAAATAACACGTTGAAGTAGTACGTAAAGTCACACAGACAGACAGACAGACAGACAGACGGACGGACAGACATACCCTATATATAACGAAGATTGGAAAGTTTGTTTACATACGGGAAACAAACAAACAAACAAAGTGGAATTGTAAACAAGAAAGATCAAGTAATGATGTGAAGCAAATTTTATTATTATTATTATTCCAGTATTATCACCATTAAACTCTAGGGGTTTATCACATCACATTTCACTAACTCTGCCTAACTCTCAAATTGCTTTTAGCTCTTAAAGTGATTCCAATTATTCGCCCGTTTTAATACTTTAATCGTAAGTTAAGCTAATTTGACCTTAACAGCCAATAAGAGACAATTTAACCCAATTTAAAGGCTCGATGGAACGAACATATTATTATTATTATTATTATTATTATTAATCGGGGAAAGAATCTTTATATACGTTCATAAATAATTTCTAAACAATCTTCACTACTCTCACCACCCATAAGGCTCTATGGGTGACAGGACTAAATGACGACTGACAGACAAACTCACGGGAGCTTATGACGCATTACTGAGGGGGATAAAACAGCCTTTAGCCTAGTCTGACTCCCATGACATATCGCATTGACAAAAATTAATCATATTATATTTCGCCTAAACTAAGCTCTATTTTTAATTAATTCATTACGCCTCGGGTACTTGATAAATTAAATAGTTTAATGTATGATTGTGTTAGTAATTTTATAAGTAACGGTTTTATATTTCTGTTTAAAAGTAGATTGTGTTTTTTAAATGAATTTGTGCGTTTAAATAATTACGTAATTTTACACACGAAATACAATACAATATTTTGGATTAAATCTTTATATTAATTTTAATTTCATTACAATTTTGGTGTCAGAAAATATATTTATTGATAAATTATTACAAATATAGAAAAATTCAGCTTATATTAATTCAGGATATTTATATTTAGCGATACAATGATACGAACATTAATGTGGAAGAATAACTATTTATACTATTTTAATGGACTAAATCAACTATACGGAATTTTATATTTATTTTTTTGATAAGTTTAATGTGAAATTATTTATCCAATTCAACAAGGTAAAAATTTCTGAACCATATTGAAGATAAAACCATTGTCTATTATAACTATTTCAGCAGTGACTATTATATTTTGAATTACTTACGTCGATATAAAAAGTATATTGTTTTTTATTAATATTTCGGTAAATATAACCCCCATTACCTTATCAAATATCTAGGATTACCTTTTATATTTGGTGAATATTACGTGAACTGGATCTAATTTTCAACAGCATATCAGGGTCATGTTTTCTATAGCGGTTTAGTAAAAAGACGAATAAAAAATGACAAAAAGTCTATAGAGAAACTTTGTGTGTTTTTTGTTATTGATGAAAAATTATAAAGTGAAAAAGAAATAATGTTAAGAATTAGATAATGGTTTGAGGTATAGAAAATAAGAGAGAATTAATAAAGGTGAAAATGGATAAAATATTAGATACTCGTAGTATAAGACAAAATACATTAAAAATATATAATGATCCTTTGTACGAGGAAAAAAATCTGATACAAAATAAAAAAAGTTAAAAAAAATAAGTTGGTTTAGTGAAGTAAAAAATATATATCATTTAAAGCTGAATGGTGAAAAAATTTGAATAAAATTTGCATAACGCTGACGGTGTAGTTAAGAAATGACAAAATGAATAATGATGAAATATTTAATGGCATTTTGAAAACTAGTTCGAAATTAACTTTAGAAAATACAGTGAGTTTTATTTTCCATTTTCCTTTTAGTGCGTAATGTTTGGGCTCACTGGTTCGGACGGTTAAAAACAAGATCTCAAAAATAGATTCGAACTAGAGACTCGAAACAAAAATATGAGAATTTATTAGAGATTTGAAACTCCTAATCGAACCAAAAGATTCATAAGGAAAAAAAATAGTTGAAGCTGAGGTTTGAAACACATTCTGAGCACAAAAAATGAGAAGCCAAGGTTGTAGAGGTGGATAATCCAAGCGGAGGTTCGAAGCAGAGTCGTGAAGCATTGGTTAGGAACACATAATCGGAAGCAGAGGGTCGACACACCGATAGACAGCTTCGAATGGATAAGTCCAGACGGAAAATAAAGTAAGTCTGATAACTGCACATTAACTAGGCGTGAAAATGTCTTGTAGGAGAAAAAATATGACACGAACACTCAGCAGACGAATGAAAAAAAACGGGTTTGTAAACAGAATTTGACACAATAGAAAACGGAGGTATTACAAAAAAGTCACGAGGGAGGACACAAGAATTTCGACTAGACACGGAGATGTTTGTGGCGTAACACTGAGACAATGATAACATAGAGAAGAACTATATACACATACCAACACAGATAGAACACATCCTGCTATGCAGACAAAATCCCCCACCTTCCTGGCCGCGGTATCGGGTCGGGATGATAAGGTGAGGTCAGACGAGGTCAAGAGGATCTTGTAAGGACCTCGACTCATTTCCTTCTGACGGAGATGCTTCCTGAGGACAGCAAGAGGGGGTAATATTGTGTCCCCCCAGGAGGGAGAGGGGGGGCTGGGGTGGAGGAGAGGGGACGGGGGAGTAAGGGAGGGCAGCTGGGGCGTGGAGGGAACACTGAGGTAGCCTGAGGATAAGGGGAAGGCTAAGGTGTGAGGGACAGATAGGGGGGAGCTAGGGAGTGAAGGGGAGCTGGGGTAGCTCTTAGGGGTAACAAGAAGGAACTGGGGTGGTTCTGGGGTGACAAGAGAAGTATTTGTTTTGCTGGGGGACCGATGAAGTAAATGTTATGGTTCTGAGGTCAGTACGATAGGCAATAGAGACGTTCTGGGAATGAAAAGGTCATAGTAATCACAGTTCTAGGAAGCAAAGAAGAGGAAACTCGTGTAGTTCTGAAGGAAGGTGAAAATAGTTGTGGTTCTAGGGATAACAAGACACAGAATAGCTCCAGTTCTTGGGGCCACAGAAGATGAAATTCGTATAAGGTGAAAACAGATTTGGTTCTGGAGGCGTCAGAGTCAGAAAAGTTACAGTTCTATGAAGCACAGAGGACGAAATGCAAGTAATTCAAAGAAAATGTGAGGCAAAATAACAGTAATGGCTCTGGTGATGACAGGAGCGTATAAAATGATAGTAATTCTGAAACAAAGCTAAAATAATCTCGGTTTTAAGGACAACAGAAGAAGGAAAGGTTGTGGTTCTCAGAAGGACCAGGAAAAGGTAAAGGATCAAGTTCCAGGAACCATTTGGACTTTGAGGGAGAGAAAATAACATTAAAAATCAAACCAATTATTTAGTAAACAAATAATTTGCTTAACTCAGGTTTACTTAGCTTCTAATTACTACTCAATAGTTCAGCTAATACCATAGTTAATTAGTTATAGTACAGATAGTTAAGTTACTAGTTTATTTAGGTGTTTTCTGAAGTCTGTTGCTGGATCTTGGTGAGTTAAGGTCATATTGAGGGTTGATAGTTGGCGCGATATTATTGGAACCGTGTGTGTGGTGTGTGTGTGTGTGTGTGACCCCCTAACCTGACCTCTTCAAGACAAGCCAAAGAAAGTGACTCAATCAACACTGACTCACACATTTAGCTTCTCACTGACTCACTGACCGATCCAGCAGCGACTGACTCACCTCTGAGGGGTTGTAGGGGGGGGTGGGGGGGTGAGGTGCAGCAGTGACTCACCTCATCACAGCAGCAAAGCCACAGCAGGCAGCCAGCACGAACAGCAAACACAGGACAATCATCACGACGTATCCAGGAGCCAACCTCACTCCTGCCCAGAGAGGGTTGTTAGCGATGGTGTGTGTGTGTGTGTGTGTGTGTGATGGTGTGTGTGTGTGTGTGTGTGTGTGTGTGAATTTACTCACAAAATCTCTCTCTCTATCATTCTATTCCTCTCTATCTCTCTCTCACTTTCCCAATATTTCATTCTCTCTCACTAACTCACTATCCCTCTCTCTCTATCTCTCACCACTTACCAGCACTCATTCTCCTCTCTCTCTCCCTCTCACCTCCCAGCACTCACTCTATCTCACTATCTCCAGCACCTACCAGCCACCACATAGCCACAGATAGCACTGTTACCACAATCTTGGTCTCGCGGTATAGGAGTGTCGTGGGACCAGTCAATCTCCCTGACCCTCACCACACTCCACTCGGATACCTGCAAAAGTCATTTAAAAACACATTATTGGAACATTTCGGGTATTTGGGGAAGATTTGGGGTATTTGGGGAGGATTTGGGGTATTTGGGGAAGATTTGGGGTATTTGGGGGAGATTTTAAGTATTTGGGGAAGATTTAAGACATTATTGTAACACGTGGAGTTTGTTAAAGACTTTATATATCTTAATTAAAAGGGGTCTTTATTATTGGAACATGGTACTAACAACAATGCTAATTAAAAATATAGTTTGTTAAAGGAAAGGAAAATAAGGAAAGGAGGAAGAGGAGGAAGGATAAATAAAGAGGAAAACGAAATATTATAATCCGTCCAATGACAAGATGGCAGACAGAAGAAACTCACCTCCGAATATCCAACAGTATTATCCTTCAGTTCTAACACCGTCACCAGTTCTTGCGTCCTGGGGTGCCAATCCAACACTAAGAAGTCGAATCTACGTTCTCCAGAAGTCGACACGAATCCATCACCCCACAGAGCCGGGAAAAAAGTGGGTTTCTTGAGTTTCATCTCTATTATTTGGGATTTGTTAAGTCCCCCCTCCGTTTTCTTATGGCGGTTAAATCCATTTTCTTTAATTCTCCTCGACCCGATAATGCTCTCTAGTTTCTTCTCAAAATCTCTACCTTGTCTCTCTGTGTCTAGCTTCTTCATCTCAAAGTAAAGTCTCTCCCTCTCTGCCTCATCCTCAGCTAGGTAGAGATCTCCCTTCAGGTCTCTAATAAGGAGAGAAGAGATGGCATCACTCCGCGCCAGACGGGTAGATGGTAACCAATCATAGACGGCGGCTGGTCTGTGGTGGTTCCTATCTACCATCCTCACCCCATCCATTCTCTTCCTCCTCTGTGCCCGGACGCTGCCATTCTGCCCACCTGTAGGCTTTAAATCTTCACTAGTGTAATTTTTCGCGCCATTGGACTTTCTGCGGAGGCGGAAAGTGCCGACGTTGGCTCTGAGGAGATGTGAAAGGAGACTGACGCTGTCGTATACAAGACGTGTCAACACCGCCTCGCTCTGCAGGGAGACATATGGGAGTTAAGTATGGACACACACACACACATAAATTAAATTCCCATACACTAATTTTCACCACCTTTTTTCACTTTACTTCTACATCAACCAATAAATCACGTTAGGTTAGGTTAGGTTCCTCCGCCCACCTGACGATATCACTTCTTGGCAACACAGTGCAAAAAGAAATTTATCCTGTTGGCATTTGTCCATTTGGCTAGGTTATGTTGTGTGTGGTGGAGGAGGGGTAGGTTGTGGTGGAGGAGGGGTAGGTTGTGGTGGAGGAGGGGTTGGTTGTGGTGGAGGAGGGGTTGGTTGTGGTGGAGGAGAGGTAGGTTGTGGTGGAGGAGGGGTAGGTTATGGTGGAGGAGGGGTTGGTTGTGGTGGAGGAGGGGTAGGTTGTGGTGGAGGAGGGGTTGGTTGTGGTGGAGGAGGGGTTGGTTGTGGTGGAGGAGAGGTAGGTTGTGGTGGAGGAGGGGTAGGTTGTGGTGGAGGAGGGGTTGGTTGTGGTGGTGGAGGAGGGGTTGGTTGTGGTGGAGGAGAGGTAGGTTGTGGTGGAGGAGGGGTAGGTTGTGGTGGAGGAGGGGTAGGTTGTGGTGGAGGAGGGGTAGGTTGTGGTGGAGGAGAGGTAGGTTGTGGTGGAGGAGAGGTAGGTTGTGGTGGAGGAGGGGTAGGTTGTGGTGGAGGAGGGGTAGGTTGTGGTGGAGGAGGGGTAGGTTGTGGTGGAGGAGGGGTAGGTTGTGGTGGAGGAGAGGTAGGTTGTGGTGGAGGAGGAGTAGGTTGTGGTGGAGGAGGGGTAGGTTGTGGTGGAGGAGGGGTAGGTTGTGGTGGAGGAGGGGTAGGTTGTGGTGGAGGAGAGGTAGGTTGTGGTGGAGGAGGGGTAGGTTGTGGTTGAGGAGGGGTTGGTTGTGGTGGAGGAGGGGTAGGTTGTGGTGGAGGAGAGGTAGGTTGTGGTGGAGGAGGGGTAGGTTGTGGTGGAGGAGGGGTAGGTTGTGGTGGAGGAGGGGTAGGTTGTGGTGGAGAGAGAGAACAAAACCAGAATCTAAGCTAGGAATATGAAGAAAAAAACACAATAAATAAAAACGAAAACAGAAACCGTAAATAAAAGCTAAAAGCAAAAAACAATAAAAAAGCTAAAAACAAAAAAGCTAAAAGCAAGGAAAAAAGCAAAGGCAATGTTTGCACTAGCCAGGCAGCGCATCAACAAAGAAAACCTGGAGGCGGCGGAGGGTAAACTAAAGTAAAATGTTTTAGAACGGCTTATTGTCGGACCTTCACGACCCCGAGACTCCCCTGAGGAATAACCCCCCCCCCCCCACCACCGGTTCATGTATAACTAAGTAGCTTCTGTGCTGAGGAAGATTGATACTGAGGAAGACTGATACTGAGGAAGATTGATACTGAGGAAGATTATTAGTGAGGAAGATTATAACTGAGGAAGATTATTAGTGAGGAAGATAATAACGGCTTATTCTGGGAGTATTTAATGAGAGATCTTTACTGAGGAAGATCTGCACTGAGAAAGATTATTCGAGTTATTATGTACTGGTGTTCTTTACTGAGAAATATAAATACTGAGGAATATCTATGTTGAGGAAGATATTTACTGAGAATATTTTTAACTGAGGAACATCGTGACTGAGAAAGATTTTGACTGAGGAAGGTCTTTCAAGGTGATGGGAAAATGGTGTGGGCAAGAAGTGAAGTGGGGTGGCATTGTGGTGCTGAGAGAGAGAGAGAGAGAGAGAGAGAGAGAGAGAGAGAGAGAGAGAGAGAGAGAGAGAGAGAGAGAGAGAGAGAGAGAGAGGACTCCACAGGCAATTAAACTCTTCACCAACAAAGTAAAAACAACAACAACAACTACAACTACAACAAGAACAACAACAACACATCCTTTATCATTCTCTCTTCATCCTCTTCCCTCCTCCTCCTTCTTCTCCCTCATCCTCTTCCCCCCTCCTCCTCCTCTTCGTCCCTCATCCTTCCCCTCCACCTCCTATTCCTCTTCCTCCTACCTTCATCACCCTTCCTCCTCCTCTTCTCCCTTTCTTCCTCTTCCTCCTGCTCTTCTCCCTTTCTTCCTCTTCCTCCTGCTCTTCTCCCTTTCTTCCTCCTCTTCTCCCTCCCCCCCTCTCAGGTATAGCTAGGGGCCTCCATAACACCTGTTCATATTAATTAGCCATGACACCTGGACCAAAGGGGAGAAGGCTGTGATGTGAGCAAACTCTCTCACTTTCTCTCTCTCTCACACAATCTCACTGTCTCTCTCTCTGTCTCTCTCTCTCTCTCTCTCACTCTCTCTCTATCTATCTACTCTACCAAACTCTCTCTCTTTCTCTCTCTCTCTTACCTGAGCCAGAGGGGTGAGAGGTAAGGTCTCTCTCAAATCCGATTTCAATTAAAAAAAATCCTTTAAAAATCCTCCATATCATATCCCAACCACTAAAATCCTCCCTATCAGATTTCAACTACAAAAATCGGTCTCCAAACACACCAAACAAACCTCAACCTCTCCCCAAAAAATCTGAGTTGGAAACGTGATGGATTTTTCCGCCAGATTTTAGAGCCGATTTTGTCCTGTTCCCCGATTCATGTTTATGGACGAGTGGACGGGGAAGGGCTGAGCGAATTCTTTATTTGAGGGTTGAAAGTTGACATGAGTTGAGGTGAAAGCTGACATGAGTTGACATTTTGAAGTGATGCTTAACATTGAGAGAGAGAGAGAGAGAGAGAGAGAGAGAGAGAGAGAGAGAGAGAGAGAGAGAGAGAGAGAGAGAGAGAATAATAACAACAACTACCACCACCTCACTACACAACACAGCCTTCCTTCCCTCTCTCTCTCTCTCTCTCTCTCTCTCTCACACACACTCTCTCTCTCTCTCTCTCTCTCACCTGTCCCCTCCCCTCGTGGTTTTAATAAGGCGAGGAAAGCAATCAATTGAAACCTTTAGTGTGTCACGTAATAATTGTGGTCTCTTTGTGTGTGTGTGTGTGTGTGTGTGTGTGTGTGTGTGTGTGTGTGTGTGTGTGTGTGTGTGTGCGTGTGTCTCTGTGTGTGTGTGTGTGTGTGTGTGTGTGTGTGTGTGTGTGTGTGTGTGTGTGTGTGTGTGTGTGTGTGTGTGTGTGTGTGTGTGGTGGTATTATGTGTAGAGTATTTACATATGATGACAGTGTTGCCAATTGTATCATAGTAAAGGTAAAGCAACACGACCCAACAACCCTTACTCTTGAATTGGTAACACTGTATTGTTTGTAGGTGTTTCCTCCCTCTCTCTCCTTCTCCCTCCCCCTCCTTTCTCCTCTTCCTTCCTCTACCTCCTTCTCTGTCCTCTCTTTCTCTCCCTTAGTCTCCTCCCTACCTCCCTCTCCCTGGTCATGTCCACACCGTTCTAATTTTCTCACCATTATTACATCCTCATTTCCAGTAACTGAATAGGTTGAACCGTGTGGAAACCTTTGATATGTGTATGTGTGTGTGTGTGTGTGTGTGTGTGTGTGTGTGTGTGTGTGTGTGTGTGTGTGTGTGTGTGTGTTATTCGTGAGGTATATCAGTATTCTCTCTCTCTCTCTCTTTATTTATCCAATTATGTCTCTCTCCCCCCTCCCTCCCTCCCTCCCTCCCTCTCTCCCTCCCCCTCCCCCACACAGCGTCTAACATTATTCCTTTATGAAATTTCCATTTTTTCCTTTTAATTTGTTAAGACCTGAATCTCTCTCTCTCTCTCTCCCTTTCTCTCTATCTCATACCCTCCCTCTCTCTCTCCCTCTCCCTTCCTTTCTCTCTCTCTCTCTCTCTATCTCACACTCTCCCTCCCCCCCTCCCTAATGAATCACAGAAACTTTGGCCAAATGCCTTTACCCTCCCTTCCCCCCCTACCTACCTCTCCATCTCTCACCCCTCCCCCCTTCCCTCCCCCCCCCCCCTTTCCTCCTTAGAAAAATAGATAATGTCACTCCACTGAACAATTTGTGTGTGTGTGTGTGTGTGTGTGGGTTGACTACTTACCAATTAGGTGCCGAGGTATGATGATACAGTATTTATGAACTTTTGAGGCTTTTCATTGGTTAGTTACGGCAGTGATGGTTGCCAGGAGGGAGTTTGTTACGTAATTTCTAAGGTCAGTGATTGGCTGGTGCATCATCTCGTGGTTGCCAGGTGTAGGATAATCAATTATTTCTGAGGTTTGTGATTGGTTGATGTAATTTCTCTAAGATGTATGATGTACAATAATAACTTACCTTAGAAGCAGTTGATTGGATGTTGCTGCATCTCAGGTAGATGTATGATAATTATTTACCTTTGAGGATGCTGATTGGCTGGTGCAACGACTGAAGACTGTGAGGTGTACGATAATTACTCACCTCTGAGGCCACTGATTGGTTAAGTGGAAGCGCTGTTATTGCCGGAGGTAATACGACTCTTCTTCTCCCTTCTGCTTCAGTTCTCTGTCCTTCTCTCTCTCTATCTCTTCGTTTATTCTTGTGTTCTCCTCCTCCTCCTCCGCCTGTTTTATGACCAGATGAGGCGTTTGTGTGTGTGTCTGTCGGTGTGTTCTTGTCAGTGTTGGTTTCTACACCTCCTTTGGCCGCCATATTGGGTGGCCCTCTAGTGGCGGCGGCCAGAACCATCACAGCCCGGGCCGCCTCCGTTGACAGATCACTCAGTTGTTTCAGTCCTTTAAATCTCTTTTTATCTTGACCATCGTGGGCGTGAAGGGGTTGCTGGGCGGCTTGGTGGGCGCGTGGGGTCTTGTGATCGTGGGCATGTGTGGGCGTGAAGGCTGGGACAGGGGCGTAGAGAGGGTCGAGGATGAAGAAGGTGGAGTGTCTGGTGACGCCCTCGACTTCTGCTTCCTGTAGGACCCGACCCAAGACTGGTGATGATGATGGCAGGACGAGGAGGTAGGCTGTGTGAGGGAGAGAGGGGTGGAGTTAGTGGTGAGAGAGAGAGAGAGAGAGAGAGATGTATTAATTACTGAGTTGCAGTATATGTTAAATATGGACGGACACACACACACACAATATCTATTCTCCATTGTTCCTGAAAGGTTCTTTATATAAACACAGTATATATCACTAATTAAACAAGAAAACTTCCGTATTTGAAGCATAAAACAAACCAAAAATAAACCTAAAGCATAAAACAACTAGGAAATAAACCTAAAACATAACACAACCCGGAAATAAACCTAAAACTTACAAAACAAACCAGAAATTAAACTCAAACGAGAAACGCATCAATGAAACTCCCAACACCTTGACAATTCGACGACTTACCAAGACGGGAAACTCTGAGAGCTCTTGTATTATGAGGGATGTAACGCCTAACTGGCAACTGAGCCACACAATGACACATTATAGCCCTGGTGGTGAAGTCTTCAACTACTCCCACGAGAAGTTGGTGGTGGAGGATGGTGTTGTGAGGTGAGGTGTTGGAGAGATGGAGGAGTGTTGGAGAGATGGAAAGAGACAGAGATGATAAAAGGAAAGAGGTAAAAAGTCAAAACAAGAATAAATAAAAAGAACTATTTGAATAACAAACTCAATAATGTAATAAAACAACAACAAAAACAATAACAAATTAATTCCACGACAACACCAAAAAACAAAAACATTTCCACAACACGAAAACAAAATTATTTCCACGAGAAAAACAAAAACCAAAAAAACAAAAATTAAAAACAAAAGCATTTCCATAACATAACAAAAACAACAAACAAAAGTAGATTCACATATAACCTTCAGTAAAATATCTCTCGTATAACAAAACTATAAATGCCAGACCCCAAGAAATGTCACTTACCATAAACTTTCTTAATGGAACTATAAACGCCAGAACCCAAACGAGGGACGGCAGTAAAGAGAATCAGGAGGCCTTTAATACAAAACTATAGATGCCAGACCCAAACATCTTATAATGGAAATATAAACGCCAGACCCAAACACTATCTCTTTCAACTTTATCTCCTTATAATAAAAAATATAAACGCCTGAACCTAAACAAACAAGCGACACCGACACCTTCAAAGAAAAGAGAATCGAGGAGGGAGGGGAGGGGGGGGGGGGTCTGGGATCCTTTACAACAAACCCCCTGAAAGTAATCCAATCCTAAACCAGGGGAAACAAAAGCGCATCGATCCACTATCTCTCTCTAGGATGGGTGATGGAGAGAGAGAGAGAGAGAGAGAGAGAGAGAGACCAGGGCAAGAGATAGATGAGAAACGTCAGCCAAGTTAATTTGAATCCAATAAATTTCTTCCAAGATCAGAAACTCGTGTCGCTTTTTCCCGCCCAAATGATTTTCTCTTCCTTGCCTTGACGAATTGTTCTAGGTGGCCTTTATATAGTGTTGTTTGGCCTTAATATGGTGTTGTTTGGCCTTAATATTGTGTTGTTTGGCCTTAATATTGTGTTGTTTGGCCTTAATATAGTGTTGTTTGGCCTTAATATTGTGTTGTTTGGCCTTAATATTGTGTTGTTTGGCCTCAATATTCCGTTCTGTGATATTAGTTGGTGTTAATTAAATAAGTGCAAGTTAATACATACACACACACACACACACACACACACACAGTACTGAGGTCATTTGGGGGGGGGGAGAGAATATAGGCTAGTAATTCCTTAAGTTTAGGAAGAAGGGAGGGAGGGAGGTGATGGAGGGAGGGAGGGAAGGCGGGGAGGGAGGGAAGGAGGGAAGGAGGGAAGGGAGGGAGGGAGGGAGGGAGGGAGGCAGGAAGACAGTATGAGAATAGTTTACGAGGGAGGGAAGGAGAAAGGGAGAGCAGGGGGAAGGAGGGAGGCAGGGAGGGAAGGAAGGAGGGAAGTAGTGAGGGAGTGAGAGCATGAGAAATGATTAGGAGAGAGAGAGAGAGAGAGAGAGAGAGAGAGAGAGAGAGAGAGACCATAATAATAAAGAGAAAAATCCATAATATGAAAGAGACAGACAGACAGACAGACAGACAGACAGACAGATAGACAGACAGACAGACAGACAAAGAACATGAAGGACCCAAACCTCTCTGACCCCTACAAAGACACGTGTATGAAGCAGCAGAGACGAGAATGGCGGAGCGAATGGATAGATCGACGACTATCCTTCCATTTCATCATTATTAGTTCAATCAGGTGCCAGAAGGGGGCGCTGAGCTGACGTCTATTACCCGATAACATTGTTTACGGGTTACGGAAGTTTCTTTTATCCCAAATATTTTCGTCAGGGTTGGAAAAACAAATCCTATTTTCATTGCTATTTATTCCAATCACTTTTAAAATCTCTAAGTAATTATGTTTTTATCTCTTTGCTATCTCGCTCTGTCTCATGGGATGGTTTGAATAGGGAAAGAGATAGTATAAAAGGAGATATGTCTCTTTTAATGTGAGATAAGGGATGCTATATACCCAGGTTGCACAGTCAGGAGGTGAACAGAAAACGGGGGTAATGCGACGGCCCAGGGGAGACTTAGATGATCCACCAGCGAGTCGTTAGGGGAACTTTTGTGTCTCACTTGATGACAGAGATAAACCGCTTACTCTCTCTCTCTCTTACTCTGTCTGTCTGTCTGTCTTTCCTGACTCTCTCTCTTTCCTTACTGTCTGTCTGTCTGTCTTTCCTTACTCTGTCTGTCTGTCTTTCCTTACTGTTTGTCTTTCCCTCTTTCCTTACTCTCTCTCTCCCTGTCCCTCTCTCTCTCCATAGACTCCTTGCCTCCCTCTCCTTACTCTCTCTCTCTTTACTCTTACTCTCTCTCTCCTTTACTCCCCCTGCCTCTCCTTCCTCCCCCTGTCTTTTTCTCCCTTTATACTCCCTACCTCTTTCTCCCTACTCTCTTTACTCTCTCCACCCTTATTCTCCTTGCCTCTCTCTCTCATTCTCTCTCTTTTTACTCTCCCTGCCTCTCTCTCTCTCTCTCTCTCTCTTCCTCTTCCCCACTCCTTGTTTCATCACCTTTATCCCATTTCCATCTTCCATATCGTCTCTTCCCCTTCCATTTCTCTCCCTTACTTAACATGTTTGACGTCTTTTCCTCTCACCATTTTCATCAAGATTCCTTCCCACTTTATCACCCTGACCTTCGCCTCCTTATCGATTTTCCTTCATCCTGTCTTTTATCAATTCCCCTTTACATCTTTCTTACTCTCTTTAACTCTATTTTTCTTTCTCTGACTTTATCCACGTGTCTCTTATTTCCATCTTTATCCACATTTTCCTCTATCCCCCATCATCATAAACGTCTTCTCTTGCCATCTTTATTCTTACAGTTCGTCACATCTTCACTATCCCCCCCCTTCACATTTTTATCCACGCTTCCTTTCTTCTCTTCTGCATCCATATTTCTCTCCTTCCCATTTATCCACATTTCACTTATTCCCGTCTTTATCCAGCCTTTCCATCTATTCTTCATGAGTTGTGTGTGGTATGGGCTGACCTCAGGGGGTGTGTGGGGTATGTGGGCTGATCTGTGGGGGCTGACCTTAGGGGAATGGGGGTGTGGGGGCTTACCTGTGTGGGGGATGGGGGGGGGGTGTGGGGTCTTATCTTTGTGGAGGATTGGGGTGTGGGGCCTTACCAGTGGGGAATGAGGGGGTGTGGGGCCTTACCTGTGGGGAATGGGAGGTGTGGGGGCTTACCTGTGGGGGATGGGGGGTTGTGGGGCCTTACCTGTGGGGGATGGGGGGTGTGGGGCCTTACCTTTGTGGGATATGGGGGGGGTGTGGGGTCTTATCTTTGTGGATGATGGGGGTGTGGGGCCTTACCTGTGGGGAATGGGGAGTGTGGGGCCTTACCTGTGGGGAATGGGGGGTGTGGGGGCTTACCTGTGGGGGTTTTAAGATTACTGTGATATGAGAGATGAATTTGCCTCCCTAGACACGGAGATCAGACGATAAGCCACGAGTCCTTCCGTGGCTCACTATTGTCCCGCACTGTCCCGAGAGAGAGAGAGAGAGAGAGAGAGAGAGAGAGAGAGAGAGAGAGAGAGAGAGAGAGAGAGAGAGAGAGAGAGAGAGAGAGAGAGAGTTATGAATGCATCTGTATGTCTGTGTGTTCGTCAGGGAGTTGTCTAGACGATAAATTGAATAAAAAGCGAGATTTTAAACAAACTTGGTGTGTGTGTGTGTCTGAGAGAGAGAGAGAGAGAGAGAGAGAGAGAGAGAGAGAGAGAGAGAGAGAGAGAGAGAGAGAGAGAGAGAGAGAGAGAGACTGACTTTATATTTAGGATTTTGTTTCAGTACAGAGTCGTGCGTCTATATGTCTGTCTGTCACTTGTCCTCGCGATAACTTGATCAATAAACAATGGATTTTAAGCAAACTTGATTGTGTTGATTTGTCGCTATAAGACCTCAAGCAAGTTCAATAACCAGGAGTTTAAGTTAATCAAGTACTAAGTTATGGGTCATTAAACTTTGGGGTGGGTTAGGTTAGGTTAGGTTCAATAATCAGGGCTTTAAGTTATTATTGTACCGAGTTATGGGTCTTTGGAGTTTATTGTGTCACTTAATAAATCTGACCCCATTAATTAGACTAAAATAATAAACTAGACCCCATTATGAATTAGGCCCCATTAATTAGACCCCATTAATAAATCAGGCCCCATCAGACCCCACCAGACCCCATTAATAAATCAAGCCCCATCAGACCCCATTAATAAATCAGGCCCCATCAGACCCCATTAATAAATCAGGCCCCATCAGACCCCATTAATAAATCAGACCCTATTAATAAATCAAGCCACATCAGACCCCATTAATAAATCAAGCCCCATCAGACCCCATTAATAAATCAGACCCCATTAATAAATCAGGCCCCATCAGACCCCATTAATAAATCAAGCCCCATCAGACCCCATTAATAAATCAGGCCCCATCAGACCCCATTAATAAATCAAGCCGCATCAGACCCCATTAATAAATCAGGCCACACCAGACCCCATTATAAGCCAGGTCCTCCACCTCCTCAACCTTTCATTGTGTTGTGTGTTTTATATTGTGGTGAGATGAAGACGTTAATATTGGTGATGGCAGCGGCTCTCTCTCTCTCTCTCTCTCTCTCTCTCTCTCTCTCTCTCTCTCTCTCTCTCTTTTTCCTTTTCTTTTACTCTTTCTTTCTTTCTCTCACCAGTTCTCCGTTTTTCCCTTTCTGTGTGTGTGTCTTTCTCTCTCTCTCTCTTTTCTTTTCTTTAACTCTTTCTTTCTTTCTCTCACTAGTTCTCCGTTTTTCCCTTTCTGTGTATCTTTTTCTCTCTCTCTCTCTTTCCTTTTCGTTAACTCTTTCTTTCTTTCTCTCACTAGTTCTCCATTTTTCTCTTTCTCTGTATGTCTCTCTCTCTCTCTCTCTCTCAATCTCACTCGCTCTTTCTGTTTGTGTGTTTCTTTCTCACTACTTCACTCACTCTCTCTTTATCTGCCTCCCACTCCACCTACCCTCTCCCCCCACTCACCCTTAATCAGCTTGGTGGCCCGGATGTTGAAGAGCTTGGTGATGTTATGTAAGGAAGGGGCGGTAGGCAGTACAGCTAATGTAGGTACTTGGTGATGTAGTGATCTCAGTTCAACATCGACTGTGTGAGCCAGTCCCCTCCAATATCTCGAGTCTGGGAGAGAAATGGACATGGTTAGGACATACTGGATATACGTAGGACATAGTTTAGGGCATAGTGGACATAGTTTAGGGCATAGTGGACACGTGTAGAGCATAGTGGACACGTGAAGGGCATAGTGGACACGTATAGAGCATAGTGGACACGTGTAGGGCATAGTGAACACCTGTAGGGCATAGTGGACACGTCTAGAGCATAGTGGACACAAAAATAAACAATTAAAACATAGAAAACAGCGAAGGAAGTTAACGAAGCCATCAGACAAAAACACACGAGTCTGACCTAAATCCTGACTTGGTTTTCTGTTTGAGGATCTTGCATGACTCCCAGCAAGGGTATACCACCTTTAGTCGCTTAATTGCTTGCTGCAGGAGGAAGGGAGAGTCCAGGGTGAGAGGGAGGGAGAGGGAGGGTGAGAGGGAGGGTGAGAGGGGGGGTTAGATGGGGTGAGAGGGTAGGGAGGTGATGGAGAGGGTTGATAGAGTGTAATGAGTAGTGGAGCTTGGATGGATGAGTGGGAGGTGAGGGGGGTGAGAGGGAAAGTGAGAGAGAAAAAGAGAGAGATGCTGCTGTCTCTCTCTCTCTCTATCTGTGTTTTCAATTTACGCTCTATTGTCATCGTATACTTTCTCTCTCTCTCTCTCTCTCTCACGCTCCCTCTCTCTCTCCCCCACTCACCCCTCCCTCTCTCTCCCCCACTCACCCCTCCCTCTCTCTCTCTCTATATATATATTTACCTATACTACTTTTTCCGACTCTCTCTCTCACTGGATGTGCTATCGATTTATTTACCACTCTCTCTCTCTCTCTCTCTCTCTCTCTCCTTCCTTTATCGTTCCCCCTGTTTCTCCTTCTTCCCTTCCTCTATCCCTCCATTCTCCTCCTTCCCTTTCTTCATCCCTCCCTCCTCCCTCCCCCCCTCTCTCCTCTACACCTCTTCTTCTTTCTCTCTCCTTTCCTTTTCTCCTATTCCTCTCTCCTTGTACCTTCCCTCCCTCGCTCCTTCCCTCCCTCGCTCCTTCCCTCCCTCGCTCCTTCCCTCCCTCGCTCCTTCCCTCCCTCGCATAATCTGAATAGAATTTGTCTTGAAGTCCACTGCCTCTCTCTCTCTCTCTCTCTCTCTCTTTTCTCCCTTCTTCCTCCCATTTCTCCCTCTACCTTCTTCCTCTCTCCTTCATATCTGTCTTCCCCCTCTCCACCTCCCTCCAAACCCCCCTCTCTCTCTCTACTCTCTTCTCCCTCCAACACTCCCTCTGAGGGTTGGATACCACAGCCCACTACCCCAAAGTGTTTCCTCATGCCTGTATTTATTAATTTCCCCCAGGCACTGTACTCAACAACCTTCATTTCCTCAACTGTAAAGGCAGGTAGCCCATCAAAAAATGAGTAGTTTGTTATAGTATCATACATTAAAGAAATATACCATAGAATTGTATTTAGTTAAGTCCCCCCCACTCCATTTTCTTTCCTCTCTTCTCGTTTTCTTTAGGGGGAGACTTAGGAAAATATTTTACCCTAAGATTCTAGTTCACTTTGGCTGAGTGTTTTTTTTATACACAGGTGGAAATGATTGGTTTTGTGCACAGGTGAAAAAGATTGGTTATGTAATGTTTATAAAGGAATGCAATCTTTTTTTACCACTGGATTGGTTTGTTTATACCTGGTAACTTGTGTACATTGGTGAAAGATAAATACTCAGTTTTTTTCTCTCCTTCTTCCTCTTCTCTTCTCCTCCTCCTCCTACTTCTTACCTTCCCCATTCTCTTCCTCTTCCTTACCCCTCCCCTCTCTCCTTCCCCTCCCTTCCATCTACCACTCCTCCACCCCCTCCCTTCCATCCACCACTTCCCCCTCCCTTCACCACTCCTCCCCCCCCCCCTCCTTCCATCCACCACTCCCCCCTCCCTTCACCACTCCTCCCCTCTCTCCTTCCCCTCCCTTCCATCCACCACTCCTCCCCCCCCTCTTCCCCCTCCCTTCCATCCACCCCCCCCTCCTCCCCCTCCCTTCCATCCACCACTCCCCCCTCCCTTCACCACTCCCCCCCCCTACATGTCTCCTGCTCACACTACCGTCAAATTACAGCACTGATGAATTATGCAGAAAATCTTCATATTCTTTAGGGGAAAAAAATCCTACGACACTAAGATGGATTCTCAAAGGTTCCTAAGTTAAATTTTCCTCCTAACATACACACATACATACATACCGGTACACACACACACACACACACACACACACACATTATACTCCCCAATCTACCAAAGTTAAACCACATCAATGGCACTGTAATTACCCCAACTAATGATATAAGGCGAAAGTTCGGGTCAGACTCC
>CAUDMG010003007.1:470000-762500 GCA_958450375.1 Homarus gammarus
AGAGAGAGAGAGCAAAAATTACCTAACAACGCACCCCCTTAACACAAACCCCCCTTAACTATAACCCCCTTAACACAAACCCCCTTTACACAACCCCCCCCTTAACTATAACCCCCTTAAACACCATTAGCGTCTCAACGTCATCTCACGAGCGACCATTAACTTGGCCAGTTTCAGGTTCACGCACAGATTGAAGACAATTAAATGTTGAGCAAGTGTTTCATGTCCCCAGCCTGGTGTACGTGGGTGTAGGTGGGTGTACGTGGGTGTTAGGAGGGTGTAGGTGGGTGTTAGGAAGGTGTACGTGGGTGTTAGGAGGGTGTAGGTGGGTGTAAGTGGGTGTTAGGAGGGTGTAGGTGGGTGTAGGTGAGTGTTAGGAAGGTGTTAGGAGGGTGTTAGGAGGGTGTAGGTTGGTGTAGGTGGGTGTAGGTGGATGTTAGGAGGGTGTTGGGTGGGTGTAGATGGGTTTTAGGTGGGTGAGTGGATAGATGGATGTATTTGGATGATATCTCTCTCTCTCTCTCTCTCTCTCTCTCTCTCTCTCTCTCTCTCTCTCTCTCTCTCTCTCTCAGTCAACTCGTGAAGGCGGACCCTCTTAGCATCAAGCACCCAGGAAGGACTAGACCAGTGCATCAGGGAGTTAGTGTGGTGGTGTGGTAGTGTGTTGGTATGGTGGTGTGGTAGTGTGGTAGTGTGGTAGTGTGGTGGTGTGGTGTAGTGGTAGTGGTGTAATATTTCCATGTGATTCAGATCTTTTAAAATGGTAGTTCTTGCATAATATAATATTACTGATACGTAATTTATCTTAGTACGTCTTATTGTGGGTAAAAATAAGTACTGTATATATTAAATGCATCCTCGGAAAGCCTGAATCTGCTACCCGAATTTAACAGTTAATTCACATAAAAGGTTTCTGATAAACTTCCTATGTGCTAATGTTTGAAATAATGAATGTATTTATCTTTATATAATTTAGCTAACTATCTTTTTCGTGATAAATGGTCATTCCAACGATAATTATGAATGAACTTAAGAAAAACATCATTACTTCAGCGATTAGGGTTAAACTAATTTAGAAAAAACTTCATTACTTCAAGACGAAATTGGACAGATTTGCAACAGCCAATTAGGTGTAACTCTTGAGGAAGGGGCGGGGCATCTCTTCTCAGCTGGGAAAAAACGCATTAAATTAGGGTTTAATTTCCTTTACTTAATCCTACCTAAGTGGCATGACACCTTACTCAAGTGCCATGACACCTTACAGTCTTATCAGAGTGGCATGACACCTTACTCTAGTGGCATGACACCTTACTCAAGTGGCATGACACCTTACTCAAGTGCCATGACACCTTACAGTCTTATCAGAGTGGCATGACACCTTACTCTAGTGGCATGACACCTTACTCTAGTGGCATGACACCTTACTCAAGTGGCATGACACCTTACAGTCTTATCAGAGTGGCATGACACCTTACTCAAGTGGCATGACACCTTACAGTACAGGTTAGTGAGGATGTAAGGCACTCTTGAGGATGATAATAGGATTTGATCCTCTTGAGTTAATCCTAAATCCCTCTGGACGCTCTTAAGTAGGATTTAAACCCCCTGAGATAATCCTGGATGACCTCAAGTAGGATTTAACCCTCTGAGATAATCTTGGATGACCTCAAGTAGAATTTAATCCCCTGAGATAATCCTGGATGACCTCAAGTAGGATTTAACCCCCTGAGATAATCTTGGATGACCTCAAGTAGGATTTAACCCCCTGAGATAATCTTGGATGACCTCAAGTAGAATTTAATCCCCTGAGATAATCCTGGATGACCTCAAGTAGAATTTAATCCCCTGAGATAATCTTGGATGACCTCAAGTAGGATTTAACCCCCTGAGATAATCTTGGATGACCTCAAGTAGAATTTAATCCCCTGAGATAATCCTGGATGACCTCAAGTAGGATTTAACCCCGTGAGATAATCTTGGATGATCATAAGAAGGATTTTAACCCCCTGAGATAATCCTAAATACTAAATAGGCAGTATAAGGGAGTAAGGATGAGGATAAATATGAGGTCTTTTAACAGCTCGCCTCATCCTAAACTAATTTCCAACTTTACCTGACATCTTGAATAAACTAATTACCATAATCAACACCTGGGGACAACTTGGCACCACCTGGCACCACTTGGCACTATTACCTTAACTGCTCCTGTGTGGCACTATGTCAACGAGGGTCAAAGGTCATGGTGCCAGTGATCTATGGCACCAGGTCAAAGATAAACGACTCCTGCGGTCACAAAAAGTCAGTCATTATCATCCCTCTCTTCACGGACTCATCCCTCTCTTCACGGACTCATCCCTCTCTTTACGGACTCATACCAAACCTAACCTAACCAAACCCGAGTCAATATGTAAATTAAGCGTCCCTAAAACATCTCTGTATGGAAGGTTCCTGGTGTATGATGTATACTGTCGTGTGTATGTGTGTGTGTATGACCTGTGCATGTCTGTATCTGTGTATGTATGCATGTATGTATGTATCTGTGTATGCGTATTACCTTCATATACGTATTTGTGTATTTCCGTGTACGTATGCATGCATGTATGTGTGTGTTTGTGTGCGTATTACCGCTACCTCATATATTGACAGAGCTTGGCCACGCCCCCCTCTTCCCTCTCCACCAATCAGAAAAGACGTGGAGGCTAAGCGGGGAGTGATTGGTGTTTAATCTTCGCTCGCTCCCTCTCTCTCTCTCTATCTCTATTTATATCTCTCTCTCTCGTTTTTCTTTCGTTCTTTATCGTTAATTGACTTGCCTCTCTCTCTCACTCTCTCTTTCAGCGTTGTTGCAGAGAGAGAGAGAGAGAGAGAGAGAGAGAGAGAGAGAGAGAGAGAGAGAGAGAGATACTCTTCTCTCCCTCCTCCTCTCCCACTTTTATTACATTCCTCCTTCCCTCTTTCTCCTTCTCAATTGTCCCTTCCTTTCCCCACTTCTCCTCCTACTCCCATCCCTCTCAATTCCTCCTCCTCCCTCTCACCTCTCCTCCCTCTCACTTCTCCTCCTCCTCCTCCCTCTCACCTCTCCTCCTCCTCCCTCTCACCTCTCCTCCTCCTCCCTCTCACCTCTCCTCTCCCAACACACTCACCTAATGTGATGATACAGACATGCCTCCAGCCCAGGTGAGTCAGGGCCGCCCGCGCCGCCCACGCCACCTTCAAGGCCGTGGGCGTAACCATGGCAACGTGGCTACCTTCGTCACGCACGCCCACGGTCATGGCTGATTCCCTCTCCTCCTCTTCTTCCTCTTCCTGGGTGTGGGCGTGAATGGGCGGGGAGCCGTTGTGCTCCAGGGCGGGAATCTGTGTGGGTAGGAGATGTTAGTGGGTGGGTGGGTGTGGGCGGATGGGTGAGAGGGTGGAAAGGAAAGAGGGAAGATGGGTGGGGGGGGTGGGGGTGAGGAGGATGGGGTTGAGAATGGGTGTGGGTGAGTAGGAGTGGGGGAGGGAAGGCTGTTGGGTGGGTGTGTGTGTGTGTGTGTGTGTGTGTGTGTGTGTGTGTGTGTGTGTGTCAGATCAATTACTACTACTACTACTACTACTACTACTCCTACTACTACTACTACTACCACCATATTTATAAATGAATGGCTCACCTCCAGGCATGACCAGGGCAGGAATAGCTTGTGGTATTTCCTCGCAAGATGACTGGCTACTCGACACAGGCCGGGTTCCACTCCACCAATCAGCACCTGTGTTGTGGGTGACGTCATCTGCATCAGTAGGTACTCTACCCCGTGACGCTCAGTGCACGTAAAATCTGCAAAGAGAGAGGTTGTCGATTTTATTGCTGCTGTTGCATAAAATGAGTAATAGTGTTATTATTTGGCGTTCAGGGCAGATGCCTCCAATGACGTCACACCATTATCGCGATACGAAACTGATGAAAAAGTTTTAAATTTCATTATACAATTTTCAAAAGTGGTAGCAAGATGCATTAACGCATTTTACCATGAAATTGTGCTATTTTTTAATTACAATATCTTTACTACTATTACTACTACTACTCATTATAATAATAGTAGTTATACCGGTAATAATAATAATAATAATACCACTAATAATATTCTTACTAATTATAAACAGTTGTCAATTAATAAATAAAAGTCACATCCAAAACATTTCCTTATACTAAACGGTCTAAAATCACCTCTAAAGCGAACCAAACACTTCGTTCATTCCCAAAAAGGATCAACAGATAACACGAGTAAATATAATCCCCCAAACTTATAAAAAAACGACAAATTATGACACAAAACTACAAAAACAAAAATCAAACAAATAATTGGTAAAAGTTGCCATGTTTGGTTAAGAGCGTAAATATGGCGCCAATTATCAACAGCTGATCCGACCAAAACAAACAAAAAAGGCGGGAAAAGTTTAATTGGATATATATTTTTTTTATTATGGGCGATTAATTAAGCAAATACCGATTGACTATATCTTATTAATTACACCAAAGATATGATTTAATTACGATATTTAAGTGAAGATTAATTAGGTAAATATACACTAGTAATAAAGTAATTAATTAAGTCATATACGTTCGTTCTTAATAATAGTGGGTAAATACAAGGGAGATTAAGCTAATGGTTTTACGGAAATAAAGTTGAATTATTCAACAAAATGGACCAAGATTCTCAAAGGTTAGTAAGTTCAATTTTCCTCCTAACTGGTGATGTGAGAACGTATCTAACTGACTCACTTAAGCTACCACACGAAGATGGATTCTCAAAGGTCACGAATTAAAACTAAAAAACACGGATTAAAAAACACGAATAAAAATAAAAATAAAACACCAAAAAACACAGACACACGAATACACAAAACCACAACACAGTAGGCCCGGGTTTCGACGGCAGAGCAAACAACGTTCTGATTGGCTCACGCTCCAAGTGTATTTGCTTTCTAATTGGTGGATTTTCTGCACTGTCTGTTGAGAAGTTGGTGACTCGCGAAATTAAGTAGATTCGCGATTTTGGCGTAATTGGATAATTTAAGTTAATAATAATAATGATAATAATAATAATAATAATAATAATAATAATAATGTGAATTTGGAAGGTATGTATTTCTCTCTCTCTCTCTCTCTCTCTCTCTCTCTCTCTCACTCTGTCTCTCACTTCCCTCTCTCTCATATCGAAACAGACAGACAACCCACCCGGCACTACACTAGACAACCCTCAAACACTTAACTGCAAAGTCAGGTTCCCATTCACATAACACCGAACCCAGAGGTACCAAGACTCGAACCAACGACCCCGAGTAAAAACGGGAAGTTCTGTATCCACTCCACCACCTCCACGAGACCACTATAATGTATATACTAGAGCCTTGGGTATATAAATGCTATATAAATTGTATATATAGGTCGTTTATTTTTCTTGTGTATATGAGTTTATGATGAGGAAATATTATGGTTATTTAATGGGGGGGGGGAGGGAGAGCGTAGGTAAGGAAGGAAGGAAGGAAGGAAGGAAAGAGAGGAGTGATGCAGGAAAGGAATGAAGGAGTGAGGAAAGGAAGGATGGAGGTAAGGAAGGAGGGAGGTGGGGAGGAGAGGAGTGAAGGAGAGAAGGAGGGGGAGGAAAGGAAAAAAAGGAGGGAACGTAAAAGGAAAGGAGGGATGGAGGGAGTGAGTGAGGGAGGGAAGGAAGGAAGGAAGGAAGGAAGGAGGAACACGAGTAAGAGATCAACTTTAAGTGTGTTTTAGTGTCAGCTGACTTATATATTACCTATATTAACTTGTAGTAGACCTCTCTCTCTCTCTCTCTCTCTCTCTCTCTCTCTCTCTCTCTCTCTCTCTCTCACTGTCTGTCTGTCTCTCTCTCTCTTACTCTCACCTCTCACTCTCCCTCCCTCTCCCTTCCACCCTTTCTCTCACCTCTCACTCTGCCCCCCTCTCACCTTTTCTCTCACCTCTCACTCTCCCTCCCTCTCCCTCTCACCTCTCACTCTGCCCCCCTCTCACCTCTCACTCTCCCTCCCTCTCCCTCTCACCTCTCACTCTGCCCCCCTCTCACCTTTTCTCTCACCTCTCACTCTCCCTCCCTGTCCCTCTCACCTCTCACTCTGCCCCCCTCTCACCTTTTCTCTCACCTCTCACTCTCCCTCCCTCTCCCTCTCACCTCTCACTCTGCCCCCCTCTCACCTCTCACTCTCCCTCCCTCTCCCTCTCACCTCTCACTCTGCCCCCCTCTCACGTCTCACTCTCCCTCCCTCTCACTCTGCCCCCCTCTCACCTTTTCTCTCACCTCTCACTCTCCCTCCCTCTCCCTCTCACCTCTCACTCACACCTTTCCCCTCAAGAGACTTAACAAAAATAGTGTTCGCCAAATATAGTATTCGCCAAAAAAGGGTTCGCCAAATACACAGCTCGCCAAATATAGTGCTCGCCAATATTTGTGAGCTCTGAGGACTGGAAGCTCTTTATAAAATTGAAAGAATCTAAATTTGGCTTCTGAATCTTATATGACATTGTGGTAGTGTGGTGGGGGTGTGGTAGTGGTGTGGTGGTGTGGTAGTGTGGTGGTGTGGTAGTGGTGTGGTGGTGTGGTAGTGTGGTGGTGTGGTAGTGTGGTGGTGTGGTAGTGTGGTGGTGTGGTAGTGGTGTGGTAGTGGTGTGGTAGTGGTGTGTGGTGTAGTGGTGTGGTGGTGTGGTAGTGGTGTGGTGTGGTGGTGTGGTAGTGGTGTGGTAGTGTGGTAATGGTGTGGTGGTGTGGAAGTGGTGTGGTAGTGTGGTAATGATGACAATAATACACACAATAATGATATCGAACTTAAAGGTATTCTCTCTCTCTCTCTCTCTCTCTCTCTCTCTCTCTCTCTCTCTCTCTCTCTCTCTCTCTCTCCCTCCCTCAATTCATCACTAAAATTCTCCCATTATCTCTCCCTCCTTCCCATCCTCTTTCCTCCCATTCTATCCCTCTCCGTCCCCTCCCCCCCCAACCTGTCTCCGCCACTCATCCTCCACATTGATAAACTCCCTCACTGACCTACTCCTCCCTCCCCCACTCCCTCTCCTCTTCCTTCCTCCTACTCTCTTCTCCTCCCTCCCCACTCCCTCTCCTCTTCCTTCCTCCTACTCTCTTCTCCTCCCTCCCCACTCCCTCTCCTCTTCCTTCCTCCTACTCTCTACTCCTCCCTCCCCCACTCCCTCTCCTCTTCCTCCCCCACAGCTCCAAGTCTTCCCACAGTCCACAATACAAACTTGGCAAATTATCTGAATCGAAGGAATTATTATCCACAGAGGGTGTATGTCTGTACGTCTGTCTGTTTAAGTGAATACAGATGATGTCCAGATGATAACTTACATAGTTTTAGCAATTTTATGATTAAATTTCGCAAATGAGGTTTTCATAGTCAGTTGTTGAGGCCTATTGATTTTGACGTCTGTTTGTCTGTCCGTATGTCTGTCTGTCTGTCCGTCCGTCCGTCCGTCTATGTGTTATGGTGTCCGTACGATAAATTTGGCCACATTGTCAACATCACAAACAAACATTCACACATACGTTCTTTACAAACAGTTGGTGAACACTATTGAGTTTGGTCGAGGCATCAACGATTCAACTGATGGCTTTTAACTCAGAGTAATTCAATTTTACTTCGATAGATCAACTGATGGTGCAGAAAGCGACTATCATCATCATTGTCATCATCGTCATTATTGTCATCATCATTGCATCATCATCATTATTTTCATCAATTATATTTATCATTATTATTACTTATAACACTATTACTATTATTATCAGTACTATTATCATCACTACCAACACTACCACTACTTCTACCACTACTACCACAACTACTACTACCACTACCACCACCACCACAACTAATACGTCTACCACTACTACCACAACTACCACTAATATCTCACACTCATTCTCAAGTGATTCAATTTTTTCCTTGACGAATATGGCCTTTAACGACCAAGCTTAATATGATACAATCTGAAGGGAAGGAAGGGGGGGTAAAGAAAGGAAAAGAGTATGGAGAGGAGGACGAAGAGAAAGGACGAAAGGAGGAAAAAAAAGAGAAACAGGAGAAATGAAGAAAGGAGGACGAGGAGGAGGTGAGAGGAAGAAAGGAGGAGGAAGAGGAGGAAGTTGACACCAACCTGGGGAAGAGAGAGAGAGAGAGAGAGAGAGAGAGAGAGAGAGAGAGAGAGAGAGAGAGAGAGAGAGAGAGAGAGAGAGAGAGTGAAATGTGACTAACAGACACCGTAGACTTTCACAATAATAATAAAACAATAATAATGACATAAACAACAACAATATTAACAAGAAGATGAAGAAAAATAACAAGAACAACAAAAAGATCAACAACAACAACAAGACATAATATTCAACAAGTATTACCCCCCACCCCCCCACCTCCCCACCCCCATCCCCCCCACCCCCTCCCCCCCCCCCCCACACACACACTCAACAGGTTATTGTACTCACTAAAAAACCCAAGCTTAAGAATATTACTTTAAGCTGCCCTGAAGCTAAGCTTAGTTCAACGTAGCATTCATTTCTAAGCTAAAAAAGTATATATATTTAAATTTAATAGAGATTTTTAAATAGCGAAATTAAATCAAACGTTAATATACACGTAAAAAACATTAACAGTTGAAATAAAAACAAAATTAAAACTACGCAAATATATAATAAAATTTGTTTAATAAATTCAACAAAAACTTAAATATACAGATCTAATTTATTTACGTGTTTAAAAGGCGAGAAGTATTTTATTTACTTGATTAAATTCGACTTAAAAAAAAATGGTGAGGAAAAAAATTAGGTTCGTTTTCCCTTGAGGTAAAATGTCTAGTCAAATAGAAATGTAAATAGAGAGAGAGAGAGAGAGAGAGAGAGAGAGAGAGAGAGAGAGAGAGAGAGAGAGAGAGAGAGAGAGAGGTGGGTGGGTCTGTATATAACGCAATATTGGACCATATTATTCTACCACACGACCATACCATTGCACTGTACCACACCACTGCCACACCACCACAACCACACCACTGAACCTGCCGCGTCTGCTTCCCTCACATCGATCCAGCTCCCACCTCGTACCTCCACCAGTGAGGCTCACACACACACACACACACACACACACACAAGCACAGACAGACAGACAGACACACACACAGACAGACAGACAGACAGACAGACAGACACACACACACACACACACACACACGCGCACAGACAGACACACTCACACAATCAATCTCTGTCTGTCTCTCTCTCTCTCTCGCTCGCTCGCACGCACTTACACACACACACACACACACACACACCCCATTACAGTGCAAACACGTGTGGTGGTATATGTTAAGGGGGTTGACTCACTCTCTCTCTCACTCACCCAGGGGCTTTAATTCTGGGAGGCGGCGCTTGGTATTGTTTGCTGAAGACTGGTTGAGTCAGTGATGAGAGAGAGAGAGAGAGAGAGAGAGAGAGAGAGAGAGAGAGAGAGATAAAACACATTTACATCAAGAATAAGACAGACAGACACAGAGAAACGCACACACACACACACACACAGATTGAGATACAAATACACATGAACAGAAACCTACAAATAAACATAAGACACACACACACAACACACACAGAAACAGACAGACACACAACAGGTGATGAAGGGAAGGATAAAAACTAACTACAACAAGGCGGAAGTGGTGCAATTAGTGGTGGCACCTGATACGGGTGAGTGGGGGGAGGGGGGGGGAGGGGGGGGAGTGTGGGAGAGAGTGGGGGAGTGTGGGAGAGAGTGGGGGGAGTGTGGGAGAGAGTGGGGGGAGTGTGGGGGGAGTGTGGGGAGAGACAGAGAATGGTTTCTGTCTTTAATCTCTTTCTCTTCTCTGTCTCTCTCTCATTCTCTCTTTTCCTTTACTACTTTCTCTTTAACTTCCTCTATTTTCCTCCTTTCAACAACCCCTCCCTTTCTCTCCCTCTCTCTCACTCTCTCTCCCTCCCATCTCTCTTCCTCTCCCTCTCTCTCCCCCTCCCTTCCTCTCCCTCTCTCTCCCCCTCCCTTCCTCTCCCTCTCTCTCCCCCTCCCTCTCTCTCCCTCCCTCTCTCCCTCACAATACGTTCCAACACACCTGTTACCTAACCTCGGGGTAGGTAAGGGAGGCCAGTGTGTGACCCGGATGTAAGACAAGTGTTTATGCTCCTTCAGGGTCGTTTACTGGCGTGACAAATGGTTCAAGGTGATTGGGTTGTCAGTCCGAGGATAGTGGTAGTAGTAATGGTGGTAGTGATGGTGGTTGGTGGTGGTGCTAGTAATGGTGGTGAGAGAGAGAGAGAGAGAGAGAGAGAGAGAGAGAGAGAGAGAGAGAGAGAGAGAGAGAGTTGTTGTTGTTCCTCTACATCAAAGGAGCTGTGATTGGCGGCGCTCTGGACTGCAAGACCTGTTCTGATTGGCTGAAATCTGAAGGGACGAGTGATTATTGGCTTACATGATCTGCCCACGACAAGGCGAGTTTTGATTGGTTGACGGGGCTTCTTATTCTCATTGGGTGACCGAGAATTGATTACCGGATTGGCTGATCTACCTACAACAAACGCTTCTGTGATTGGTTGGTTGAGGGATGATGCGGTGATCTGATTGGATGTCTGTCTCTCTATCTCTTCACACACACACACACACACACACACACACACACACACACACACACACACACACACCTCCCTTTATAGTAAAATGTAAAATATTTTAACCTACAATATCACATCATGAAACAAAATGCGGTCGGCGATCCTATAACAAACGGATCTAAATCCTTATACTTTCGTCTTTTGTTTTATATACGATTTAATCCCTTATATGTTCGTCTTTTCCTCTTAATGTTTATATAAGACTCTCTCTCTCACTTTCTGGCTATCTCTCTCTCTCTCGTTATCTCTATCTCTCTCGCTATTTCTCGCTCCCTTTATCACTCGCATTCTCGTTATTTCTCCCCCTTTCTCTCACTCGCCTTCTCTCTTTCTCTCTCAAAGAAGAATTCAATACCTTACTTGTCTCTCTGCCTCCTCGTGTGGTTTAGGTGCGAGTCAAGTCTCTCTCTCTCTCTCTCTCTCTCTCTCTCTCTCTCTCTCTCTCTCTCATCTGGTTTACGCAAGAGTCAAGACTTTATAACGAAAAATTAACACATCCACGTAAAGATAATTTCAAAGTCATGCAAGACGCCATTACCACAATTCCGCCAAAAACTGAAACAAAAGTCGGTCGGTGATCCTATAAGACAAAGATCCAATCCTCTATACTCTGTTGAAAAGATCCAATCCTCTATACGCTGTTGAAAAGATCCAATCCTCTATACTCTGTTGAAAAGATCCAATCCTCTATACTCTGTTGAAAAGATCCAATCCTCTATACTCTGTTGAAAAGATCCAATCCTCTATACTCTGCTAGCATTTTTTTCTAAGACTTTATACCAAACGTCAATAAATATGAGAAAATAATGTAAAATACTTGAGAAATACGAATAGTAACGACATTAAGTGAGAATTATTGGAAACCAAATACCATCCACCATCATAGAGAAACAAATGACAGTTGCTGAGCCTTTAAAAGAAGAATCCGATCCCTTCTACTTCTTCTACCTCCTCGCTTCATCTGGTTAATAATACACGATTCAATCCTTTATGCGACATTTTTTAATAGATTACTGCCCCAGTGAGATCTAAAGCCAATAAAGGCACCCGGAACCGAATCCTTCCAAACTGAATCAAAGGGTCGTCGATTCTCTATAAGTAGCGGGGTTAATCCTTTATACTTTACACCATCTTACACTTATGATTATTTCAACATATAATGGATTCAATCGTTTATAGTTTGCACCATCTTTTATTTGCTATTGTTTCAAACCTTAACAAGGGAGTTTGAACACATTTATTACGTCAGCACGAAAATAATAGTCCCATTGTATGGCCATTACTACAGTATATAGCTGCAAGAAACTTTAGTCTCGGAAGTTAAACAAAAGACGATCGTAAATCATTTATATGGTCGGTTCGATTCCATGTTATTCGGATCCGATTCTTTGCTATTCGATCTATTTCTTTTTTTTTGAGCCTGATTCTCCCTTATTCGTGTCCGCTTCTCACTAATTTGGCTTAATCGAATCCGATTCTCCCTTATTCGGATCCATTTCCCTCTTTTTCCCTGTATCTACCCTCATTTACTATTGATCTCAGCCTTGACAGGAGGTTTGGAACACATTAATCTTGTCAGAGAGAAGATTAGAAACGGTTCCGGGCGAGAAGGTATTACGGGCAGTCGCGGATCAAGTTTATGGCGGTTCCGATCCTTCTACAATTCTATTCCGTTTGCTTACGAACCATTTAAACCTTAATAACAAACTATTATATATTATTACGAAAAGAATGTTTATTTTCTTTGAGAAAATATAAATATTATTCACAGAAATATAAGGTGGTAATTCATTAGGAGTGAGTGTCCTGAATCCACAACAATAACACGAAGACAAAAGACAGTCGAGGATTCTAAATAAGTCGGGTTTAATCCCTCATAGTTTCTGCCTCTCCTCGTTCGTTTTGTTTATTTATTTATGAATCCAACCATTATATAAAACATTTAATATTGGCAATGCATTTATCACCTCAGAAACAATAAATACGTATATTATTTAAGTAGACAAGAATAGTTTTGAGACAGTCACAGGCGAGAAGCTGCTACATGTGTACGACCATAATCCCTCCCAGACAGAAACAGAAGACAGTCGCGGATCCTTTGAATGGTCTGTCTCATCCTTTATACTTTTCGTACCTTACCTGTGGTCGACATACGATTCAAACCTTTATAACATCAAAATAATATATATTTATACAGTTAGAAGCTTAAACACAGTATATATGATTAAAAATTGAAGAAATGACCAATATACATATATAACACTGAACAAAATGCCAATTTCAATAAGAGACCAAAATCCACCATGAAGCTAGAAGACAGTCGTGGATCTTCTAAATGGCGAGCCCAATCCTTCATATTTTTTCTACCGCCACCTCAGTTTATATACGACTCAAACATTTGTTCAAGACTTTTAACAGGCACAGCATATATACATGGTATTCTTGGCACACAAAATGTAGCAAAGCGACCACAATCCTTCAAGACTGAAACAGAAGATGGTTGCAGATCCTCTAAACGGCGGGTCTGATCCTTTACACTATCTTTACCACCTCCTGTGTTTATTTACCACCCAAACGTTTATATTAGTCTGTAAACTCATTCATCATCTTATAAAAATAATTCAAACATGGCATTAAAATATAAACAGCTATTTCAACCATAAATCCAATGTTATGATGTTAATTTTAATCCTAACTCGAACGCCATTGCACCAAGGTGATTGTCATTTGTTTCAGGACATCAATCCCCTCGAGTTTATTACCTGGAAATGGCGGAACAGATTTTTAACTTTAAGCTTATCTTGTCTTTATATCATCCATAAACCCTGAAAGCAGATTTGTATCAGCATTCAACTCAGAATTATTAAATATTTACCTGAACACTGGTTTAGATACTAATTACGACGTCAAGTTGCTAAATATACGAGATTTTTTCAGTCTTTGATCTTGCCGAGTTGATGGTCTTTTGTTTCCTGCGGCTGATGAGAGGTTCTTTCCGCATCTATTTTAGTTAAATGGGGGGATTGGATCGTTTATTTATTCTCTGATCTTCCGTTCATTTCCCTTCTCCCGAGTGTTTAATCAAGCCTTAAGAATATCTATCATACTAAAAGCTGTCCATTTACCAACAACTAGTCTCAGAAACTTAATTAAAACTAAAGTTTTTTTTAAAATATTGGAACTTTCAATATCTTGTTTTGATCTTCTTTTGTTTTCAGTCTGATGAGGTTCTTATCGCGTTTATTGTTACTGAATGGTTATTTTTTTTACATTCAATCGTATTATTTATCAGTTTAAACTTCCAATACAAACTTTTAATCAACTTATCACGTCAAAATATATTCATTTATTTAAATTATATCTGAATTCTCTCTCAGATACTCAATTACGGCTTAATAAAGTAAAATATTCCAAGTTTTAACATTTTTATCCTCCTGTCGTCGATCGTCTTGCGTTTACCGCTCCTAATGAGCAACTCTCCCTGAGTATATTATCTGTTCATGGCAGAGATCTCCCTTTCCCCTCTTTTTATCTTCTCTTATAACTACCATCATTTTAAACACCTAATATAAACTTGTAACTAATATTTTACCCCAAAGTCTATATATTTACATAACATCTACCTAACCGCGGTCTCTGAAACTCAGTTACGTCCCCAGTACGAAAAATAATCCAAGTTTTCCAAAACCCAATATCCTCGGCCGGGTTGCCTTTGTTTCCCCTCGCCTGACGGAGACTGTTGATGCTGTGATCGTCTTGGTCTGTGATGATGGAAGGCACTTACCTCTTGCCAGCGAGAATTTTTAGCGGCAAATATCAATTAAATTAGGCTTAGGGCGAGTGCAGTTTGTTTTATTTTGTGTATCGTCGGTGATTTTAAACGTCAATTACTAATTTATTTCTTAAAACCCGTAAATATTGATTTTTGGGGGCGTAAATACTAATATATTTTCATAGAAGTGAATTTTGAAGGGAAAAACAATGCATACGATATATAATATATTAATAAAGCGCTTTAAAAGTATCTCAACATCTCACTATCATCCACACTACACATAAACATCCCTGAGAGAACAATAAACACAGATATTTGGCGGGAAACACCACTATATTTACAACAAACCCTGAAATTTGGCGGGAAATAGCCATGTTAGCGGAGACTCTCGCCCAAGGGGAAACATTATGTAATATTAGCATCGATTCTCCGGGTAAACGACGGTGATTTTTAAGATTAGCTGAGGTTTGAGAGGCTAAAAAGAGGCTCAAGATGTGTTGGTGAGGGAGGAAAGCTATGATGTACAGCTAGGAGGATTTATATAGCGTAAATAACTCTTATATCTTGGTGTAAATGGTGTTATAAGGTGTTAGAGGTGTGTTTATGGTATAGGTATAGTAATTAACAGGTGGTGACTGTTTTTTAAGGTGGTGTATGTGTGTGTGTGTGTGTGTGTGTGTGTGTGTGTGTGTGTGTGTGTGTGTGTGTGTGTGTGTGTGTGTGTGTGTTAGGGAAAGAAAGACAGGGGGGAGGGAGGGAGGGAGGGAGGAAAAGAGAAAGAGAGACGGAAGAAAGGACAGAGTCAGGTAAGGAGGGAGACAGGGAGAGAGGAAAGGAGGGAGGGAGGGTGGGTGACAGGTAAGGAGGAAGGGAGACAAGGAGACTGGGAATGAGGAGGGGAGAGAAGGTGACAGGTAAGTAGGTAGCTAGGTTTTTTTTTTTTTACACGTATTAACCCAACCGGGCACAGGTCACTGACCCACATCGGGGCCTGGGGGGCGAAAATGTAATAAGATAATGATAATGATGATGATGATGATAATAATAATAATAATAATAATAATAATAATAATAATAAAGAAATACAAAAATGAAAAAAAGATCAATAGTGAGAAGCAATATATGTTTGTTGTTGTCCAAGTAAGAGAAACAATTGAGACCCAGCAACTGTGTGTAAATGAGGCAGAAAGTCAGATCATCAACCTGGGACTTGGTCACATATAGCAGCAGGGTCCACCATTAGACAACACATTATGCTTCCAATATCTTCCCAGTACCTCCCTGTTTGGTAGCTGCCTACTATCTATTGCTAGGGAGGAAGGGGAGAAGAGACAGGGTGACAGGTAGATCTTTAGGTAGGGAGGTAGGGAGGTAGGGAGGGAGGGAAGTAGGGAAGGAGGTAGGGAGGTAAGGAGGTAGGGAGGTAAGGAGGTAGGGAGGTAGGGAAGTAGGGAGGTAGGGAAGTAGGGAAGGAGGGAGGGAGGTAGGACAGAAACTAATGAACAACATTTCCCATTAATCAGGGGGGGGGGGGGTGTATGGTGGGGGTGGGGGGGTATGGTGGGGGTGGGGGGGCAAGGGGGGGTGGGGTGTCAGCATTCTTCAGCCTCGTCTTATTAGTTTCTGTGGAGAGGTAGAGGTGAGGAGGGGGTGAGAGAAGGTCGGTGGAGGGGTGAGGATGTAGGGGGAGGGGTGGGGTAGGGGGTAGGGTGGGGTGGCAGAGGAGGGAGGTGCAAGGTAGGGGGAGGAGGAGGAGTGAGGTAGGAAGTGGGAAGAAAGTTAGAGTGTATGTGAGAGTCGGAAGAGGGGAGGGAGAGGGAGGGAGAGGGAGGGGAGGGAGGGGAGGGAGAGGGAGGAAAGGGAGAGGGAGGGGAGGGAGAGGGAGGAGAGGGAGAGGGAGGAAAGGGAGGGGGAGGGGAGGGAGAGGGGTAAGATGGAAAAGGGGGAGAGGGAGAATAGAAAGAAAAGGGTGATGAGAGGGAATTACAAAGGGAGGGAGGGAAGGAAGGAAAGGAAGGGAGAAGGGAGGAGGGACGGAGGGAGGGAGGGAGGGAGGGAGGAGTCTGAGTTTTACAGGCGAGTTATTTTTCATTGGTAATTAAAAGCTGATGTATGTTTGTATGTATGTATGTATGTGTCAGGGTCTTACACATGTCTACCTCTCTGTCAGTCAATATAAACAAAAACCCACGACTCACCAGCTGATTAACAAATAACGTCACAACCAACACATGACGTCACAACACCAGCTGATCCCAAGTGACGTCACACATGTAAACAAAAGATTAATAAATTTCCCGCCAAAAAAAAAAATTAAATTAAAATATTGAAGACGTGAAAAAACACAACAGCACCTGATTATCTCTTATTAAACACTTAAGCAGGTGTCAGGGGAATCGAACCTTGACGCTCAGGCTGTCTGTTGGCATTTAGCTCTCAGTTGCCAAGGGTTAAGTGTGTGGGAAGGTGACGATGAGAGAGAGAGAGAGAGAGAGAGAGACACAAACATACATACATACATACATACATGTTAATAAGTTCCTATACATGTTAAGCATTATTATATTGACAGTAATATGAATCGTAATTAAACTTTAGGGACAAAATTTAGCGATTCCATAGAGACTAATTAATGTCTACCTCATAATTAAAACTTATTTAAGTATAATTAGTTAAGATTATGACCAGGAATTAAATACACTTGTTATCGAAAGTATAATTTGGTCTTATATTAAGTATGATTAAGGATATTTAAAGACCCCAATTATACTCAGGGGTTACATGAAGCATAATTACCACCTCTCATTAGGAATTATCACAAAAATCAATAAAAAAATCTAGTCTAATTAACTCCGAAAGATACCGAGCATAATTAACAAAATAACTACCTAATTTGCATATCTTTCCATTCCTTATTTTATTTATTTTTTATATATTTTTTGGGGGGGAGGGGGGGGGAGCCTTATAATTAGGTCAGAGTTTTAAGCATAATTAACAGTCTCAGGTATAAGGAGTAATTAACTAGGACAGGTGAAGCATGATTATAATTAACTAGGACAGGGGAAGCATGATTATAATTAACTAGCACAGGTGAAGCATTATTGTAATTAACTAGGAAGCATTATTATTATCTAACTCAACATGACAGGAGAGTAATTATATATTTCTTTAATGAGTCGGAGTAATAAAAGTCCAGGTGTGGAGCCTAATTAATTAAGTACAGGTGTCAAGTATTATTAGTTTCTGAAGTGAATTAATATTAACAGGTGTAAATTGCTATTAGTCTCTCTCTCTCTCTCTCTCTCCCAGTCTATCTATCTATAGTCTATCTATCTATCTATCTATCTATCTATTACATACAAATAACATAAGCAATCAAATATAACAACGTGACGAGTACCAAAACATGGGATCGAACCCGGGTCTCGCAGGTAAGGGGACGAAAATACGAACCACTTAGCCATGGTCTTACCTTACCACGAGACGAGAGAGATAGAGAGACACCAACCTGGGGAAGAGATAGAGAGATAATTAGTGATTTGGTATGTAATGTGTGAAGAGGAGAGAGAGAGAGAGAGAGAGAGAGAGAGAGAGAGAGAGAGAGAGAGAGAGAGAGAGAGAGAGATAACTAAGAGACACCGTAGACTTTCACAATAAAAATAATAATAATAATAATAATAATAATAATAAATACTTAGATAGTGAAATATAACTAAGAGACACCGTAGACTTTCACAATAAAAATAATAATAATAATAATAATAATAATAATAAATACTTAGATAGTGAAATATGACTAAGAGACACCGTAGACTTTCACAATAATAATAATAATAATAATAACAATAAATACTTAGATAGTGAAATATAACTAAGAGACACCGTAGACTTTCACAATAATAATAATAATAATAATAATAATAATAACAATAAATACTTAGATAGTGAAATATAACTAAGAGACACCGTAGACTTTCACAATAATAATAATAATAATAATAATAATAATAATAATAATAAATACTTAGATAGTGAAATATGACTAAGAGACACCGTAGACTTTCACATAATAATAATAATAATAATAATAATAATAATAAATACTTAGATAGTGAAATATAACTAAGAGACACCGTAGACTTTCACAATAATAATAATAATAATAATAATAATAATAAATACTTAGTGAAATATAACTAAGAGACACCGTAGACTTTCACAATAATAATAATAATAATAATAATAATAATAATAATATAAATACTTAGATAGTGAAATATAACTAAGAGACACCGTAGACTTTCACAATAATAATAATAATAATAATAATAATCAATAAATACTTAGATAGTGAAATATAACTAAGAGACACCGTAGACTTTCACAATAATAATAATAATAATAATAATAATAATAATAATAAATACTTAGATAGTGAAATATAACTAAGAGACACCGTAGACTTTCACAAATAATAATAATAATAATAATAATAATAATAAATACTTAGATAGTGAAATATAACTAAGAGACACCGTAGACTTTCACAATAATAATAATAATAATAATAATAATAATAATAAATACTTAGATAGTGAAATATAACTAAGAGACACCGTAGACTTTCACAATAATAATAATAATAATAATAATAATAATAATAATAATAAATACTTAGATAGTGAAATATAACTAAGAGACACCGTAGACTTTCACAATAATAATAATAATAATAATAATAATAACAATAAATACTTAGATAGTGAAATATAACTAAGAGACACCGTAGACTTTCACAATAATAATAATAATAATAATAATAATAATAATATATACTTAGATAGTGAAATATAACTAAGAGACACCGTAGACTTTCACAATAATAATAATAATAATAATAATAATAATAATAATAAATACTTAGATAGTGAAATATAACAAATAGACACCGTAGACTTTCACAATAATAATAATAATAATAATAATAATAATAATAATATATACTTAGATAGTGAAATATAACTAAGAGACACCGTAGACTTTCACAATAAAAATAATAATAATAATAATAATAATAATAATAAATACTTAGATAGTGAAATATGACTAAGAGACACCGTAGACTTTCACAATAATAATAATAATAATAATAATAATAAAATAAATACTTAGATAGTGAAATATAACTAAGAGACACCGTAGACTTTCACAATAATAATAATAATAATAATAATAATAATAATAATAATAATAATAAATACTTAGATAGTGAAATATAACTAAGAGACACCGTAGACTTTCACAATAATAATAATAATAATAATAATAATAATAATAAATACTTAGATAGTGAAATATAACTAAGAGACACCGTAGACTTTCACAATAATAATAATAATATAATAATAATAATAATAATAAATACTTAGATAGTGAAATATAACTAAGAGACACCGTAGACTTTCACAATAATAATAATAATAATAATAATAATAAATACTTAGATAGTGAAATATAACTAAGAGACACCGTAGACTTTCACAATAATAATAATAATAATAATAATAATAATCAATAAATACTTAGATAGTGAAATATAACTAAGAGACACCGTAGACTTTCACAATAATAATAATAATAATAATAATAATAAATACTTAGATAGTGAAATATAACTAAGAGACACCGTAGACTTTCACAATAATAATAATAATAATAATAATAATACTTAGATAGTGAAATATAACTAAGAGACACCGTAGACTTTCACAATAATAATAATAATAATAATAATAATAACAATAAATACTTAGATAGTGAAATATAACTAAGAGACACCGTAGACTTTCACAATAATAATAATAATAATAATAATAATAATAATAATAAATACTTAGATAGTGAAATATAACTAAGAGACACCGTAGACTTTCACAATAATAATAATAATAATAATAATAATAATAATAATAAATACTTAGATAGTGAAATATAACTAAGAGACACCGTAGACTTTCACAATAATAATAATAATAATAATAATAATAATAACAATAAATACTTAGATAGTGAAATATAACTAAGAGACACCGTAGACTTTCACAATAATAATAATATAATAATAATAATAATAATAAATACTTAGATAGTGAAATATAACTAAGAGACACCGTAGACTTTCACAATAATAATAATAATAATAATAATAATAATAATAAAATAAATACTTAGATAGTGAAATACAACTAAGAGACACCGTAGACTTTCACAATAATAATAATAATAATAATAATAATAATAAATACTTAGATAGTGAAATATAACTAAGAGACACCGTAGACTTTCACAATAATAATAATAATAATAATAATAATAAATACTTAGATAGTGAAATATAACTAAGAGACACCGTAGACTTTCACAATAATAATAATAATAATAATAATAATAATAATAATAAATACTTAGATAGTGAAATATAACTAAGAGACACCGTAGACTTTCACAATAATAATAATAATAATAATAATAATAATAAATACTTAGATAGTGAAATATAACTAAGAGACACCGTAGACTTTCACAATAATAATAATAATAATAATAATAATAATAATAAATACTTAGATAGTGAAATATAACTAAGAGACACCGTAGACTTTCACAATAATAATAATAATAATAATAATAATAATAATAAATACTTAGATAGTGAAATATAACTAAGAGACACCGTAGACTTTCACAATAATAATAATAATAATAATAATAATAATAATAATAAATACTTAGATAGTGAAATATAACTAAGAGACACCGTAGACTTTCACAATAATAATAATAATAATAATAATAATAATAAATACTTAGATAGTGAAATATAACTAAGAGACACCGTAGACTTTCACAATAATAATAATAATAATAATAATAATAATAACAATAAATACTTAGATAGTGAAATATAACTAAGAGACACCGTAGACTTTCACAATAATAATAATAATAATAATAATAATAAATACTTAGATAGTGAAATATAACTAAGAGACACCGTAGACTTTCACAATAATAATAATAATAATAATAATAATAATAATAATAATAAATAATTAGATAGTGAAATATGACTAAGAGACACCGTAGACTTTCACAATAATAATAATAATAATAATAATAACAATAAATACTTAGATAGTGAAATATAACTAAGAGACACCGTAGACTTTCACAATAATAATAATAATAATAATAATAATAATAATAATAATAATAAATACTTAGATAGTGAAATATAACTAAGAGACACCGTAGACTTGCACAATAAAATAATAATAATAATAATAATAATAATAAATACTTAGATAGTGAAATATAACTAAGAGACACCGTAGACTTTCACAATAATAATAATAATAATAATAATAATAATAACAATAAATACTTAGATAGTGAAATATAACTAAGAGACACCGTAGACTTTCACAATAATAATAATAATAATAATAATAATAAATACTTAGATAGTGAAATATAACTAAGAGACACCGTAGACTTTCACAATAATAATAATAATAATAATAATAATAATAATAATAAATACTTAGATAGTGAAATATAACTAAGAGACACCGTAGACTTTCACAATAATAATAATAATAATAATAATAATAATAAATACTTAGATAGTGAAATATAACTAAGAGACACCGTAGACTTTCACAATAATAATAATAATAATAATAATAATAATAATAAATACTTAGATAGTGAAATATAACTAAGAGACACCGTAGACTTTCACAATAATAATAATAATAATAATAATAATAATAATAATTAATTAGATATTGAAATATAACTAAGAGACAACGTAGACTTTCACAATAATAATAATAATAATAATAATAATAATAATAAATACTTAGATAGTGAAATATAACTAAGAGACACCGTAGACTTTCACAATAATAATAATAATAATAATAATAATAATAAATACTTAGATAGTGAAATATAACTAAGAGACACCGTAGACTTTCACAATAATAATAATAATAATAATAATAATAATAATAATAAATACTTAGATAGTGAAATATAACTAAGAGACACCGTAGACTTTCACAATAATAATAATAATAATAATAATAATAAATACTTAGATAGTGAAATATAACTAAGAGACACCGTAGACTTTCACAATAATAATAATAATAATAATAATAATAATAATAATAATAAATACTTAGATAGTGAAATATAACTAAGAGACACCGTAGACTTTCACAATAATAATAATAATAATAATAATAATAATAAATACTTAGATAGTGAAATATAACTAAGAGACACCGTAGACTTTCACAATAATAATAATAATAATATAATAATAATAATAATAAATACTTAGATAGTGAAATATAACTAAGAGACACCGTAGACTTTCACAATAATAATAATAATAATAATAATAATAATAAAAAAACTACTTAGTTAGTGAAATATAACTAAGAGACACCGTAGACTTTCACAATAATAATAATAATAATAATAATAATAATAAATACTTAGATAGTGAAATATAACTAAGAGACACCGTAGACTTTCACAATAATAATAATAATAATAATAATAATAATAATAATAATAATAAATACTTAGATAGTGAAATATAACTAAGAGACACCGTAGACTTTCACAATAATAATAATAATAATAATAATAATAACAATAAATACTTAGATAGTGAAATATAACTAAGAGACACCGTAGACTTTCACAATAATAATAATAATAATAATAATAATAATAATAAAATAAATACTTAGATAGTGAAATATAACTAAGAGACACCGTAGACTTTCACAATAATAATAATAATAATAATAATAATAATAATAAATACTTAGATAGTGAAATATAACTAAGAGACACAGTAGACTTTCACAATAATAATAATAATAATAATAATAATAATAAATTAAATACTTAGATAGTGAAATATAACTAAGAGACACCGTAGACTTTCACAATAATAATAATAATAATAATAATAATAAATACTTAGATAGTGAAATATAACTAAGAGACACCGTAGACTTTCACAATAATAATAATAATAATAATAATAATAATAATAATAATAAATACTTAGATAGTGAAATATAACTAAGAGACACCGTAGACTTTCACAATAATAATAATAATAATAATAATAATAAATACTTAGATAGTGAAATATAACTAAGAGACACCGTAGACTTTCACAATAATAATAATAATAATAATAATAATAAATACTTAGATAGTGAAATATAACTAAGAGACACCGTAGACTTTCACAATAATAATAATAATAATAATAATAATAATAATACTTAGATAGTGAAATATAACTAAGAGACACCGTAGACTTTCACAATAATAATAATAATAATATTAATAATAATAATAAATACTTAGATAGTGAAATATAACTAAGAGACACCGTAGACTTTCACAATAATAATAATAATAATAATAATAATAATAATAAATACTTAGATAGTGAAATATAACTAAGAGACACCGTAGACTTTCACAATAATAATAATAATAATAATAATAATAATAATAATAATAAATACTTAGATAGTGAAATATAACTAAGAGACACCGTAGACTTTCACAATAATAATAATAATAATAATAATAATAATAAATACTTAGATAGTGAAATATAACTAAGAGACACCGTAGACTTTCACAATAATAATAATAATAATAATAATAATAATAATAATAATAAATACTTAGATAGTGAAATATAACTAAGAGACACCGTAGACTTTCACAATAATAATAATAATAATAATAATAATAAATACTTAGATAGTGAAATATAACTAAGAGACACCGTAGACTTTCACAATAATAATAATAATAATAATAATAATAATAAATACTTAGATAGTGAAATATAACTAAGAGACACCGTAGACTTTCACAATAATAATAATAATAATAATAATAATAATAATAATAAATACTTAGATAGTGAAATATAACTAAGAGACACCGTAGACTTTCACAATAATAATAATAATAATAATAATAATAATAATAAATACTTAGATAGTGAAATATAACTAAGAGACACCGTAGACTTTCACAATAATAATAATAATAATAATAATAATAAATACTTAGATAGTGAAATATAACTAAGAGACACCGTAGACTTTCACAATAATAATAATAATAATAATAATAACAATAAATACTTAGATAGTGAAATATAACTAAGAGACACCGTAGACTTTCACAATAATAATAATAATATAATAATAATAATAATAATAATAAATACTTAGATAGTGAAATATAACTAAGAGACACCGTAGACTTTCACAATAATAATAATAATAATAATAATAATAAATACTTAGATAGTGAAATATAACTAAGAGACACCGTAGACTTTCACAATAATAATAATAATAATAATAATAATAATAATAAATACTTAGATAGTGAAATATAACTAAGAGACACCGTAGACTTTCACAATAATAATAATAATAATAATAATAACAATAAATACTTAGATAGTGAAATATAACTAAGAGACACCGTAGACTTTCACAATAATAATAATAATAATAATAATAATAATAATAATAAATAATTAGATAGTGAAATATAACTAAGAGACACCGTAGACTTTCACAATAATAATAATAATAATAATAATAATAATAATAATAAATACTTAGATAGTGAAATATAACTAAGAGACACCGTAGACTTTCACAATAATAATAATAATAATAATAATAATAATAATAATAAATACTTAGATAGTGAAATATAACTAAGAGACACCGTAGACTTTCACAATAATAATAATAATAATAATAATAATAATAATAATAATAAATACTTAGATAGTGAAATATAACTAAGAGACACCGTAGACTTTCACAATAATAATAATAATAATAATAATAACAATAAATACTTAGATAGTGAAATATAACTAAGAGACACCGTAGACTTTCACAATAATAATAATAATAATAATAATAATAATAATAACAATAAATACTTAGATAGTGAAATATAACTAAGAGACACCGTAGACTTTCACAATAATAATAATAATAATAATAATAATAATAATAAATACTTAGATAGTGAAATATAACTAAGAGACACCGTAGACTTTCACAATAATAATAATAATAATAATAATAATAATAATAATAAATACTTAGATAGTGAAATATAACTAAGAGACACCGTAGACTTTCACAATAATAATAATAATAATAATAATAATAATACAATAAATACTTAGATAGTGAAATATAACTAAGAGACACCGTAGACTTTCACAATAATAATAATAATAATAATAATAATAATAAATACTTAGATAGTGAAATATAACTAAGAGACACCGTAGACTTTCACAATAATAATAATAATAATAATAATAATAATAATAAATACTTAGTGAAATATAACTAAGAGACACCGTAGACTTTCACAATAATAATAATAATAATAATAATAATAATAATAATAAATACTTAGATAGTGAAATATAACTAAGAGACACCGTAGACTTTCACAATAATAATAATAATAATATAATAATAATAAATACTTAGATAGTGAAATATTACTAAGAGACACCGTAGACTTTCACAATAATAATAATAATAATAATAATAATAATAAATACTTAGATAGTGAAATATAACTAAGAGACACCGTAGACTTTCACAATAATAATAATAATAATAATAATAATAACAATAAATACTTAGATAGTGAAATATAACTAAGAGACACCGTAGACTTTCACAATAATAATAATAATAATAATAATAATAATAATAATAAATACTTAGATAGTGAAATATAACTAAGAGACACCGTAGACTTTCACAATAATAATAATAATAATAATAATAATAATAATAATAATAATAAATACTTAGATAGTGAAATATAACTAAGAGACACCGTAGACTTTCACAATAATAATAATAATAATAATAATAATAATAATAATAAATACTTAGATAGTGAAATATAACTAAGAGACACCGTAGACTTTCACAATAATAATAATAATAATAATAATAATAATAATAATAAATACTTAGATAGTGAAATATAACTAAGAGACACCGTAGACTTTCACAATAATAATAATAATAATAATAATAATAATAATAACAATAAATACTTAGATAGTGAAATATAACTAAGAGACACCGTAGACTTTCACAATAATAATAATAATAATAATAATAATAATAATAACAATAAATACTTAGATAGTGAAATATAACTAAGAGACACCGTAGACTTTCACAATAATAATAATAATAATAATAATAATAATAATAATAAATACTTAGATAGTGAAATATAACTAAGAGACACCGTAGACTTTCACAATAATAATAATAATAATAATAATAATAATAAATACTTAGATAGTGAAATATAACTAAGAGACACCGTAGACTTTCACAATAATAATAATAATAATAATAATAATAATAAATACTTAGATAGTGAAATATAACTAAGAGACACCGTAGACTTTCACAATAATAATAATAATAATAATAATAATAATAATAAATACTTAGATAGTGAAATATAACTAAGAGACACCGTAGACTTTCACAATAATAATAATAATAATAATAATAATAATAATAATAAATACTTAGATAGTGAAATATAACTAAGAGACACCGTAGACTTTCACAATAATAATAATAATAATAATAATAATAAATACTTAGATAGTGAAATATAACTAAGAGACACCGTAGACTTTCACAATAATAATAATAATAATAATAATAACAATAAATACTTAGATAGTGAAATATAACTAAGAGACACCGTAGACTTTCACAATAATAATAATAATAATAATAATAATAATAATAATAAATACTTAGATAGTGAAATATAACTAAGAGACACCGTAGACTTTCACAATAATAATAATAATAATAATAATAATAATAAATACTTAGATAGTGAAATATAACTAAGAGACACCGTAGACTTTCACAATAATAATAATAATAATAATAATAATAATAATAATAAATACTTAGATAGTGAAATATAACTAAGAGACACCGTAGACTTTCACAATAATAATAATAATAATAATAATAACAATAAATACTTAGATAGTGAAATATAACTAAGAGACACCGTAGACTTTCACAATAATAATAATAATAATAATAATAATAATAATAATAAATACTTAGATAGTGAAATATAACTAAGAGACACCGTAGACTTTCACAATAATAATAATAATAATAATAATAATAATAATAATAAATACTTAGATAGTGAAATATAACTAAGAGACACCGTAGACTTTCACAATAATAATAATAATAATAATAATAATAATAATAATAAATACTTAGTGAAATATAACTAAGAGACACCGTAGACTTTCACAATAATAATAATAATAATAATAATAATAATAAATACTTAGATAGTGAAATATAACTAAGAGACACCGTAGACTTTCACAATAATAATAATAATAATAATAATAACAATAAATACTTAGATAGTGAAATATAACTAAGAGACACCGTAGACTTTCACAATAATAATAATAATAATAATAATAATAATAATAATAAATACTTAGATAGTGAAATATAACTAAGAGACACCGTAGACTTTCACAATAATAATAATAATAATAATAATAATAATAAATACTTAGATAGTGAAATATAACTAAGAGACACCGTAGACTTTCACAATAATAATAATAATAATAATAATAATAATAATAATAAATACTTAGATAGTGAAATATGACTAAGAGACACCGTAGACTTTCACAATAATAATAATAATAATAATAATAATAATAATAATAAATACTTAGATAGTGAAATATAACTAAGAGACACCGTAGACTTTCACAATAATAATAATAATATTAATTATAATAATAACAAATAATTAGATAGTGAAATATAACTAAGAGACACCGTAGACTTTCACAATAATAATAATAATAATAATAATAATAAATACTTAGATAGTGAAATATAACTAAGAGACACCGTAGACTTTCACAATAATAATAATAATAATAATAATAATAATAATAATAAATACTTAGATAGTGAAATATGACTAAGAGACACCGTAGACTTTCACAATAATAATAATAATAATAATAATAACAATAAATACTTAGATAGTGAAATATAACTAAGAGACACCGTAGACTTTCACAATAATAATAATAATCATAATAATAATAATAATAATAAGAATAAATACTTAGATAGTGAAATATAACTAAGAGACACCGTAGACTTTCACAATAAATAATAATAATAATAACAATAATAATAATAAATACTTAGATAGTGAAATATGACTAAGAGACACCGTAGACTTTCACAATAATAATAATAATAATAATAATAATAACAATAAATACTTAGATAGTGAAATATAACTAAGAGACACCGTAGACTTTCACAATAATAATAATAATATAATAATAATAATAATAATAATAAATACTTAGATAGTGAAATATAACTAAGAGACACCGTAGACTTTCACAATAATAATATAATAATAATAATAATAATAATAATAATAAATACTTAGATAGTGAAATATAACTAAGAGACACCGTAGACTTTCACATAATAATAATAATAATAATAATAATAATAAATACTTAGATAGTGAAATATAACTAAGAGACACCGTAGACTTTCACAATAATAATAATAATAATAATAATAATAATAATAAATACTTAGATAGTGAAATATAACTAAGAGACACCGTAGACTTTCACAATAATAATAATAATAATAATAATAATAATAATAAATACTTAGATAGTGAAATATAACTAAGAGACACCGTAGACTTTCACAATAATAATAATAATAATAATAATAATAATAATAAATAAGATAGTGAAATATAACTAAGAGACACCGTAGACTTTCACAATAATAATAATAATAATAATAATAATAATAATAAATACTTAGATAGTGAAATATAACTAAGAGACACCGTAGACTTTCACAATAATAATAATAATAATAATAATAATAATAAATACTTAGATAGTGAAATATAACTAAGAGACACCGTAGACTTTCACAATAATAATAATAATAATAATAATAATAAATACTTAGATAGTGAAATATAACTAAGAGACACCGTAGACTTTCACAATAATAATAATAATAATAATAATAATAATAATAAATACTTAGATAGTGAAATATAACTAAGAGACACCGTAGACTTTCACAATAATAATAATAATAATAATAATAATAATAAATACTTAGATAGTGAAATATAACTAAGAGACACCGTAGACTTTCACAATAATAATAATAATAATAATAATAATAATAAATACTTAGATAGTGAAATATAACTAAGAGACACCGTAGACTTTCACAATAATAATAATAATAATAATAATAATAAATACTTAGATAGTGAAATATAACTAAGAGACACCGTAGACTTTCACAATAATAATAATAATAATAATAATAATAATAATAAATACTTAGATAGTGAAATATAACTAAGAGACACCGTAGACTTTCACAATAATAATAATAATAATAATAATAATAATAATAATAATAATACTTAGATAGTGAAATATAACTAAGAGACACCGTAGACTTTCACAATAATAATAATAATAATAATAATAATAAATACTTAGATAGTGAAATATAACTAAGAGACACCGTAGACTTTCACAATAATAATAATAATAATAATAATAATAATAATAAATACTTAGATAGTGAAATATAACTAAGAGACACCGTAGACTTTCACAATAATAATAATAATAATAATAATAATAATAATAATAATAAATACTTAGATAGTGAAATATGACTAAGAGACACCGTAGACTTTCACAATAATAATAATAATAATAATAATAATAATAAATAATTATATAGTGAAATATAACTAAGAGACACCGTAGACTTTCACAATAATAATAATAATAATAATAATAATAATAAATACTTAGATAGTGAAATATAACTAAGAGACACCGTAGACTTTCACAATAATAATAATAATAATAATAATAATAATAAATACTTAGATAGTGAAATATAACTAAGAGACACCGTAGACTTTCACAATAATAATAATAATAATAATAATAATAATAATAATAAATACTTAGATAGTGAAATATAACTAAGAGACACCGTAGACTTTCACAATAATAATAATAATAATAATAATAATAATAAATACTTAGATAGTGAAATATAACTAAGAGACACCGTAGACTTTCACAATAATAATAATAATAATAATAATAATAATAAATACTTAGATAGTGAAATATAACTAAGAGACACCGTAGACTTTCACATAATAATAATAATAATAATAATAATAATAAATACTTAGATAGTGAAATATAACTAAGAGACACCGTAGACTTTCACAATAATAATAATAATAATAATAATAATAATAAATACTTAGATAGTGAAATATAACTAAGAGACACCGTAGACTTTCACAATAATAATAATAATAATAATAATAATAATAAATACTTAGATAGTGAAATATAACTAAGAGACACCGTAGACTTTCACAATAAAAATAATAATAATAATAATAATAATAATAATAATAATAATAATGACTAAAACAAATGTCGATAAAACAAATCCCCCAAAATATAAAAACAATAACAATTCCAAATAAAAACAAAAGAAAAACGACAAAAAAAATAATTCACTCACACTCGAATGTTCCGGGAATTCCCCTATCGCCTCGCCCAGCCATCCCCGTGCTAAAATGGTATAACTCCACGGAACACATAAGATCGAATATCCCATCAAATATACGTTAGATTATCTTCCTCCTTGACCTTCTCCTGTCTCCTCTTCTTCCTCGTTTATCATCATCTGTCTCTCACGTCGTTCAAGATGACAGAGGTCGAGTATTAATGATGGAAATCGGATTTTTTTGTGTATGGCCAGATTTTTGTTAATTGGTTTGTTTGTTTGTTTGTCTGTCTGTCTGTTTTTTTTGTTTGTCTGTTTATTGTGTTTGTTTGTCTGTCTGTTTGTTTGTTTGTTTGTCTGTTTGTTTGTGGTGTTGGTGGATACACATACATACATACACACACATAGACTTACATAAACAAACAAACACACACAAAATACCTACATAATCATCACACAAAAGTCAATAAAAGTTGGGGCAATAACGAGACATACTGGACCACAGCTGCACAATAAAGACCATTTTACTACTTTTATCCAAGTTTAATATCACCCTTATGGTTATTATTGACCAACTGGCGGTATTGATCGATTTGGTGAATATTAGTCCCAGGATGATCGAGTCCTTATGTAGTTCATCCTATAAATAACATAAAATATCTTCCCCAGAATGATCTAGAACCCTTATGTAGTTCATCCTATAAATAACATAAAATATCTTACCCAGGACAATCGAGAGCCCTTATGTAGTTCATCCCGTCTATAAAATAAAATATCTTACCCAGGATGATGTAGAACGCTTTCAGTTTATAAAACCCAGGACGATCTATTTCCCTTAGGTAATTCGTTCTATAAATAAAATCATCGTAATATATAACCCAGGTCGATGTAGGCCACGTGTAATATCTGGCGTATAAGAGAAAGAGAAGTCGTAATAATAATTAATGAGAGCAGCGGATACATATTAATAGTGGTAGTATGTCCCTCCAGCTCTAAGTCTTCCTTCATCAATATTTACTCCGCTCCCCAGATCGTCTGAAAAGGAAAATAAAAGACTATTTGGCCAGTAATCTCTCTGAGTAGCCCGGTTCCCGTGACGTCATACTATCTTTGAGTTCCTATTGGTGGTTACTTATGATGTCATACTGCCATCGCCTTAGGATTGGGTAAAAGTTGTAAACAAAGTCTATTTGGCCAATAATCTCTCTTATTAACAACGTTACCATGACGTCATGATAATCACAGCTTCTGGAGTGGATAGATTCCAGGGACGTCATTCTGCTATGGCGTCCGGATTAGTTAAAAAAAATAATAAAAGTAATCTTAACAATAATCTTCTTTCTGATTCGTTGGGTTTCCGTGACGACATACTGCCATTGCGTCCGGATTGGCTATAAGAACAAACAGAGAGTATTTGCTCAGTAATCTCCTCTCCGATTGGTTGGTTTTCATGACGTCATACTCTCAGCCCTCCAGTGGGGATTATTTGCTCTTCCTCATATTGACAACAAATATTTTCTTGACATTGCTGAAGGAAATTACTAATTGTGTTTTGGTATATTGACAAATTTTAAGCCATGTTTTGCCTTTAGTTAAATGTCAAAACTCGAAAAATCTTCATTAAAATCTCTACAAGTGTCATGTTGACTTACAATGACGTAATGAAGCTCAGCCAATCAAGCCTCCTCAGGGAATGCCATTAACGATGATGTCATGCAAATTCAACCAATCAGAAGCGTTTCCTGGGCATTTCTGTATAGAGCAGCCAGTCAAGAGTGAAATAATTTCATGTTAATCAACCAATTGTAGCAGTTCCATAGTGATGATGAGGTATGAATCCACCAATTAGAATATTTCCACGGTCATGATGTTGCGTGAATCAACCAATCACAACCCTTGATTACTTATGACCAAATTCTCAAAGGCAACAAGAAAACTGGACAAGATGGCGTCGAAATTACACCGAGACTCTAATCAAATGTTATATAAACCGTCAATTACTCCTTCTTCCTCCTCCTTCTCTACCCTTCCTCTCTCCCTCCTCCCTTCCTTCCCCTATTACTTCATCATCTTCTCTTCCTCCTCCTCTACCATACCTTCCTTTCTCTTCCTTCACCTCCTTCCTTCTCCTCCTCCACCCCCTTCCATCCCCTCCTCCTCCTCCTCCTCTTCCCATCCCTTCCTCCACCTCCTTCCTTCTCCACCTCCTCCTCCTCCTCATTTCTTCCTCTCCTCCTCCTCCTCCTCCCCTCCACATAATCAGATTACAGCCAATTCGGAATATGCAAATTAAAATCAGCTGAGCCTCTTGTCAGACCCTTCGCCTCTCTCACCATCACTATCACCATCACTATCACCATCACTATCACCATCATTATCACCATCACTATCACCATCATTATCACCATCACTATCACCATCACTATCACCATCATTATCACCATCACTATCACCATCACTTTCACCATCACTATCACCATCACTATCACCATCATTATCACCATCACTTTCACCATCACTATCACTTTCACCATCACTATCACCATCATTATCACCATCACCATTACTCTCACCATCACCATCATTATCACCATCACTCACCATAATCATCTGCATCATTATTCTTACTATCACCATCGTCATTATTACTATCATCATCGTGTTCATCTTCATTATCACCATCACCATCACCGCCACCACCATTAACCACTCTCACTACCATTCTCACCATCATCATCATCATCATCCTGCTGACACTTACCACAGAGGCTGTCATCGTCAGCATCACCAGAGTGTAAAGTTAATTAATATTCATCTGCTGACACTATCAAATGTGTGTGTGTGTGTGTGTGTGTGTGTGTGTGTGTGTGTGTGTGTGTGTGTGTGTGTGTGGGATACTGAAATATTTTAGTATATCCACACACATATACAGACACACATACATGAAAGAAGGCTTACACACACACACACACACACACACACACACACACACACACACACACGCACGCACACACACACACACACACACACACACACACACGCACGCACACACACACACACACACACACACACACACACGCACGCACGCACACACACACACACACACACACACACACGCACACACACACACACACACACACACGCACACGCACACACACACACACACACACACTACCATCTTATCATTATTCCCATCATTATCATCATCTTCACTATCCACCATTTATCACCTCATAAAACATTAATATCGTCTCTTGTCGCTTCCCAAACGCTCAAAAAAACTTAAGAGGATTGAAATTCCTCGTAAATAGAGATAAGTGAACGTTAGTCGTATGTATGTATGTATGTATGTATGTATGTCAGAGAGGAAAAGTTTTACCTTACTTTGACGTTTGGGAAGTCGTGTGTGTCGTGTGCAGTGCCGGGGAGAATTATTCCATTATATTCTACACCAAATATAAATAATTCTCTAAGTTTATTTTAATTACACAATAATAAGCAATTTAAACGTTTTTGTTCGCTAAGACGTTAAAATTCCCTCAAACGTTTTTTTTTTATACTTGAACGTAAATACATCAAACGTTTTTACTACATCTGAACGTTTTCTTAATCCTTCTCTTCTGTTTTTGTTTATGCCCACACACACCACACACACACACACACACACACACACACACACACCTTTATATTCACATCAACATCACATAAACTACGTCAGACTGTGTTTACCTACGGCTAACCTAACTTAACCTCTCATTTACGGTCAAATAGCGTCCCTTGTTGAGTCTGAGGTTGTCTTGTTTACCCGAGAGACAGAAATAAGATAAAGATAAGTAAGTTTAGCTGAGAGAGAGAGAGAGAGAGAGAGAGAGAGAGAGAGAGAGAGAGAGAGAGAATTACTTCGCCTCTTGGTCTTTGAAAAGTCTATTAAGCCGGGACGAGTTTTTTATCATTACTTAACCTTAAAAAACGTTCACCGTAATACTGAACTTGTGAATGTTTCTCTCTCTCTCAAACACACACACACACACACACACACATCACACACACTCACACACACACGCTCCTCCACACCCACACGCCCCCCCACGCCCACACATGTGGTAGGGGTGTGGTAGGGGTGTGGAAGTGGTGTGGTAGTGGTGTGGTAGCGGTGTGGTAGTGGTGTGGTGGTAATGTGGTAGTCTCCTCTCTCCTCTCCCCCTCCTCTTCTCCTCCTCTCTCCTCCTCCCCTCCTCCTCCTCCTCATAAGGAAGACCTTCAGGTTTAATGTTATTTCCCCCTTCAGGTCGCCTTGCTAACTTATTTATCGTCTTCTTCCTCTTATTCTTCCCCTTCCTTCTCCCTCTTTCTCTCTTTTCCTTCTTCTTCCTCCTTTTACTCCTCTACTTCATCCTCCTCCATTACCTCCTCCCCCTCTTCCTCCTACTCTATATTCTCCGCCTATCCTCCATCACCCCCCCCCCCCAGGAAGGCGCTACCTTACAACAATCGTCTCCAGAATAACTTTTACCTATGGATGGAGGAGGGTGGAGGAGGGGAGGAGAAGGATGGTGGAGGAGGGTGGAGGAGAGTGGAGGAGGAGAGGAGAAGGTTGGAGGAGGGTGGAGGAGAGGAGGATGGGGTAGTTCCCCCATAAACCATGACGGCTCATATAATATTTATGGGGGCCGTTACTCCCATGTTCGACCTCCATCACCCCCTCCCCTCCATAATCAATCACCCCATGACCTATATCCTCCCCATAGTAATGGTTGCCCCTCCTGTAACGAGGATGGCCGACCCAAGGGCCTCCTAGGTGTGAATTTGTTTAAGGTGTAGAAGCTGTCGCCAACACAACAACCACACCCTGAGTTAACGAGCTGCATGACCCAGTGTTTAAGGTGTAGAAGCTGTCGCCAACACAACAACCACACCCTGAGTTAACGAGCTGCATGACCCAGTGTTTAAGGTGTAGAAGCTGTCGCCAACACAACAACCACACCCTGAGTTAACGAGTTGCATGACCCAGTGTTTAAGGTGTAGAAGCTGCAGCCAACACAACAACCACACCCTGAGTTAACGAGCTGCATGACCTAGTGTTTAAGGTGTAGAAGCTGTCGTCAACGCAACAACCACACCCTGAGTTAACGAGTTGCATGACCCATTGTTTAAGGTGTAGAAGCTGCCGCCAACACAACAACCACACCCTGAGTTAACGAGCTGCATGACCCAGTGTTTAAGGTGTAGAAGCTGCCGCCAACACAACAACCACACCCTGAGTTAACGAGCTGCATGACCCAGTGTTTAAGGTGTAGAAGCTGTCGCCAACACAACAACCACACCCTGAGTTAACGAGCTGCATGACCCAGTGTTTAAGGTGTAGAAGCTGTCGCCAACACAACAACCACACCCTGAGTTAACGAGCTGCATGACCCAGTGTTTAAGGTGTAGAAGATGTCAACACAACAACCACACCCTGAGTTAACGAGCTGCATGACCCAGTGTTTAAGGTGTAAAAGCTGCTGCCAACACAACAACCACACCCTGAGTTAACGAGCTGCATGACCCAGTGTTTAAGGTGTAGAAGCTGCCGCCAACACAACAACCACACCCTGAGTTAACGAGCTGCATGACCCAGTGTTTAAGGTGTAGAAGCTGCCGCCAACACAACAACCACACCCTGAGTTAACGAGCTGCATGACCCAGTGTCAAGGAATAGACCGACAAGACCGGACAACTCACCAACTGCACTGGCTAACCATTACCCCGGAACACGATTAACACCCAGGTCCCCAATTACTGCTGGGTAGACAGAGGCAAATGGCGTAAAGAAACTTGTCCATAGTTTCACCCTGCCTGGGGATCAAACCCGGGTCCACTTACTTGCGAGGCGAGCATGCTGACCACTACTCCACAGGTCACCCCATGATCCCCCTTATCCTCATAGTCACCCCATCACTCATCTCCTCCCCCTAACCCATCACCCCACGACCACCCATAACCCACCACCTCCCTAACCCATAACCAAACCTCCAACAGCTCCCCCATAATCTCCCACAAAGGTAAGGTCAGAATATTAGAGTGAATGGGGGAGGAGAATGGGTGTTGACGAAATGGGGGGGGGGTCCTCGTTCACCAATGAGATCCTTTCCTTCTGTATGAATCCTTTGATGGAGGGAGGGGGGAGGAGGGGGGGAGGGGGGAGGGGGGAGGGGGGAGGGATTGAACAGAAGAGAGAGAGAGAGACACAAACAAGAGACAGAGGAGAGATAAAAAGAGACAGGCACACACACACACACACACACACACACACACACACACACACACACACACAGTCACCTGGAAGTAAGGAGGTGAAGGTAAGCCCAGAGGACCTTCTTCACCTAATCAACGAGGCAGGTAACCATCCATTCACCTGAGGGAACAGGTGTGTGTGGCCCTGATTACTAGCTCACCTGTGTGGCGCATCCTGGCGTGTGAGAGGGAGGGTGAGAGGGAGGGGGGGGAGAGAGAGAGAGAGAGAGAGAGAGAGAGAGAGAGAGAGAGAGAGAGAGAGAGAGAGAGAGAGAGAGAGAGAGAGAGAGAGAGAGAGAGAGAGAGAGGTGTTTCATCCCTAGGTCACGCCAGTACTCAGAAGAACGCCTCCTTCACTTCACGTTAATTTTTTACCATAGTGTGAGGCGTCTCTCTCTCTCTCTCTCTCTCTCTCTCTCTCTCTCTCTCTCTCTCTCTCTCTCTCTCTCTCTTCCTCACCCAAACCCTTCACACACACACACACACAGTGTTATCAACAGTGGGAGTTTCGGTCTGGTATACCTCCCAGACGTGACCGGAGTGGGAATGTAGATCCCACCCCCCACTCATCTCTCCCCCCACTCATTCCCTCCCACAGCCTCCTCTTACACTCTTTCTCACCCCCACCTCAGCCTTACTTACTCCCTCTTACCAGTTCTCATCCCTCTCATTCCCACTTACTCCCACTCACTCCGTCACTACTTCTCAGACACCTTCAGGCCCACTCACTCCCTCTCACCCCTCCAGCTATTCCCAGTCAACATGTGGGAATGGGAATGGGAATGAGTCCCTATAGAGTAGGTGATCTTATTTACCTGAGAGAGAGAGAGAGAGAGAGAGAGAGAGAGAGAGAGAGAGAGAGAGAGAGAGAGAGAGAGAGAGACGTTACACAAGCGGGTGTTGGTAATTCAATATTGTCTCGCCATTAGTAAGAGATCCCCGAGAGATTAACACGGTATTAACATTAACCCAACACCTAACATGGAGGGATTAACCTTACCCGGTGGAGGTTAATATGTATTTAACATGGCTCTAGCTAAGTTAACCCGGTCTTATAAATGTTAACACTGAAATATTAACATTAATCCAACACCTAACCTAACCTAACCCTGCGTAGGTTAATGTATATTTAACATAGTCTTAGAGGTGTTAACTTTCAGAGATATTAATACAAATAAAACTGTTTCATAGAGGAGCGACCAACCTCTCTCTCTCTCTCTCTCTCTCTCTCTCTCTCTCTCTCCCTGTCTGTCTCTCTCTCTCCCTGTCTCTCTCTCTCTCTCTCTCTCTCTCTCTCTCTCTCTCTCTCTCTCTCAGGAAGACACAGGTACACGGTGAGGTGGTCTAGGCTTTGCATATATATGAAGCCTGGACAGGTATGTGGCGGCTGTATATGTGGTATGGTTACCTGTCAGGTGTGGGTCGTTAGTGTGGGTCTTGACCTGTGTGTGTGTGTGTGTGTGTGTGTGTGTCTGTCTGTCTGTCCTTTAAATACTGTAAGAGTCATTTATCAACAGACAGATAGAGACAGACAGAAATAGACACACAGATAGACAGATAAATACAAAGAAAAAACAGAAAGACAGAAATAGATACACAGATAGACAGAGAAAGAAAATAATAGACAGGGGACAAAGAAAAAGAGACAGAGAGACAGACAGATGGACGTCAAATTCAATAGGGATCAGGAGGTGTAGATAATAAACCTCCCTAAGAGTTTTTGTGAGAATATTCATAATAAAATTTAAGTTATCACGTGGACAACATTTATTTACCGACAGACAAACGCACGGACGAATGGACACCAAAACACACACACACAGACTTTCTCTCTCTCTCTCTCTCTCTCTCTCTCTCTCTCTCTCCTCTCTCTTTCTCTCTCTCACTTTCTCACTTTTTCAACTCTTTCTCTCTCTCTCTCTCTCTCAGCTGGTGTCGAATTCGAGGCCAGAATTATTATGATGGTTCGTCCCCAGACACATATTGTTACCCTACACCTCCCCAACACACACACACACACACACACACACACACTCAATCTCTCTTTCTCTAGTTCATTCTGTCTCCTATCTCTATTTCACTATATTCCTCTCTCTCTCTCTCTCTCCCTCTCTCACAGGTAGTAAATTTGGTTCATCCAAACTAGCGTAAATAAAAAAATCCCGCTGACTTAAGTAAAAAAAAAAAAAAATATATTTTTCTCTACTCTATTTCCGACGTGTGTTATGGGACGTGTTTGAGAGAGAGAGAGAGAGAGAGAGAGAGAGAGAGAGAGAGAGAGAGAGAGAGAGAGAGAGAGAGAGAGAGAGAACTAGACACACATACAGAGACAAAAGGAAAAAAGATACACAGAGAAACGGGGGGGGAGAGAGAGAGAGAGAGAGAGAGAGAGAGAGAGAGAGAGAATTTCAAGCGTTAAAAATGATAGGTACAGTACTTCATATTTCCCTGAGACAACAGTTATTTCCTCGTCTCCTGTTATAAAGTTTCCCGATGTTCTTGTGTTTCCCTACCACGCTCCTAGGGGTGGGGGGGGGGGGGGGTAAAGGGGGCGAGAGTCTGGCGTTTATAGTTCGACTTGTTTCATGTATTGTGTTATATGAAAAAGTTGTGGTTATAAAAGTTTAAATTCCCTTTTGGTGCGTTTTTGTTTTGTTCTAAAGAGGTTCTGGGGACAAGAGTCTATCGTTTATACCTTTTATTTGTTTCACTTATTGTGTTCGTTGTGTAAAGAAAATCCCTTACGTTGATCCTCTTTTGTTGTCATATATAAAAGCTCTGGGCCCAAGAGTCTGTCACTTATACTGTTGTTTATTTCATTTATTGTATTATAAACGTAAAGACTTATATAAACAAAAGATTCCACTCCCTTTACTGATGCTCCTGTCACAGTCTATACAGGGAGTCTAGGAGTCTCTCACTTATTGATTTGTTTGCTTAATTTATGTATTACGTAAAATCTGTCAATTTCTTGAGATAAGGATTCTAATTCCTTTATTCACGCGCATCAAACACATTCTAAAGGGGATCTTATTCCTAGAGCCAGTCATATATAGTTTAATTCATCTATAGTTATGGAAAATAGTTAATATTTCTTTGTAAAGGGATTCCAATGCCTCATATTCACGCCCACCAAACACTTCCTAAAGAGGATCTGATCCCTAAAGTCTGTCATTAATTGTAGTTTTGTTTGCCACATTTACAGCTATTTCTGTTAATATTTCTTACAATAAAGAATCAAATCCCTTTATAGTTGACGCTCATGAGATACGCTCTACAAAGGACTTGGTTTAAAAGATCTGTAACTTATCGTTCAAGTTATGTCGCTTAATACGTCACGGATTTGTAATATGCCTTTGTAGCTTCCAATTCCCTTTAATGATGCTCTTTTGTCACACCCTAAGAAGGATCAGGACACAAGAGCTCTGTTATTTATTCTTCTGTTAGTGTCATTTATTGTGTCAACGTTAAGCTGGTGTTTGTTAGCGATAAATACTAAATATATTTAAAGTATCCAATCCTCTTTATCGATGCTCTTCTGTCGTACTGTACAGAGAGTATATAGGCCTCGGCGTTTGTCATCTATACTCGAGTTCATTTCACTTATTGGTTCGAGGTAAACAAAAAATAACTATATAAAGGGTTCCGATCCCCTTTGTCGATGCTCTATTGTTTATGCTCTACAAAGGACCAACACCCACGAGTCTGTCATCTATACTCGCCTTTGTGTCACTTATTACGAGGGGAAGAAAAAATATTAATATTCTTACCGGTAAATTAATTATTATATAAAGGGTTTCCGAATCCCTTTGTTGATGCTCTATTGTTGACGATCTATAGAGTATAAAAGCTCGAGAGTCTGTCATCTATACTACCTGGAGGTAAACAAAGTGGAATTACTGATACTATCTTCTTATATATGTCTCATTGAAAAGCATAAATGACATGACATGACTCTGAACACACACACACACACGTGCATATATACAAACTTACATACACATACACACAAACACACACATAAACAACATATACTGTACACACAAACAACCATTTATACTCGCATCATAGTCACCATTACTGTCTTAATTATAACACGAAGTAAATAAAAAGATGAATTATTTAACCATAAGGAAAAGACTTCACATACAACAAAGGACTTCCTGTACCCTTTGTCTGTCATCTTCCTCTTACTCCCGCGATGGTGTTTGTGAGGCTCACGCCCGTATTATTAAACAACATCTTCCCTTGAAGAGGGTCGTCGTATTTCAACCCGAGTTTTAAACTAAATGAATCCTGAAGGACACCGCAGTACAGTACTTAACGTGGGTGGTGTGGCGGTAAGGTTAACTAATTGGAGAAAACAAGTGACTGTCAGGGTGTCTTTCGTCTATACTGGAGTTTGTGTCACTTATAGATTGTTTTACTTATTGCATTGGAGAAAAAACAAGAGACTGTCAGGGTGTCTTTCGTCTATACTGTTACCTGTTTTACTTAATGTGTTGAAAAAAAAAGTGACAATCATATAATCTGTCACTTATACTCTTGTTTACTTACCTTATTGTATCGGGTTAAACAACAAACAAACAAACAACTCCATCGTTACTTATTTCACGTTGCACCTAAATAAACAACAAACAAGTGACGGTCAGGGAGTCTTTCGTCTATACTCTAGTTTATTTCACTTATACCGTCGAGGGTAAACAAAAACAAAAATACCTTCTTCCTTGGAGATATAGGAGACACTACTCACTTATCTCCCTCCCTCCCTCAGGCCTTGGAGAGATAGGAGACACTACTCACTTATCTCCCTCCCTCCCTCAGGCATTGGAGAGATAGGAGACACTACTCACTTATCTCCCTCCCTCCCTCAGGCCTTGGAGAGATAGGAGACACTACTCACTTATCTCCCTCCCTCCCTCAGGCCTTGGAGAGATAGGAGACACTACTCACTTATCTCCCTCTCTCCCTCAGGCCTTGGAGAAATAGGAGACACTACTCACTTATCTCCCTCTCTCCCTCAGGCCTTGGAGAGATAGGAGACACTGCTCACTTATCTCCCTCCCTCCCTCAGGCCTTGGAGAGATAGGAGACACTACTCACTTATCTCCCTCTCTCCCTCAGGCCTTGGAGAGATAGGAGACACTACTCACTTATCTCCCTCTCTCCCTCAGGCCTTGGAGAGATAGGAGACACTGCTCACTTATCTCCCTCTCTCCCTCAGGCCTTGGAGAGATAGGAGACTACTCACTTATCTCCCTCCCTCCCTCAGGCCTTGGAGAGATAGGAGACACTACTCACTTATCTCCCTCCCTCCCTCAGGCCTTGGAGAGATAGGAGACACTACTCACTTATCTCCCTCCCTCCCTCAGGCCTTGGAGAGATGGGAGACACTACTCACTTATCTCCCTCCCTCCCTCAGGCCTTGGAGAGATAGGAGACATTTCTCACGTATCCTGCAGTTTGGAGTTCTCTCACGGTCTGTCTATCTTAACCCCGTCTTTCCTACCCCCGTGAGAGAGAGAGAGAGAGAGAGAGAGAGAGAGAGAGAGAGAGAGAGAGAGAGAGAGAGAGAGAGAGAGAGAGAGAGAGAGAGAGACACACACATCACCCTATAAAAACAGAGAGATATATGCCACATACCGGCCTTGTAAGCGGAGTATAACCTCTAATATGTCTCAATATATCCAGGCCAGAGCATAACATATTGGACGGCAGGATGTGATATATTGTGTACACCTATTTGGAGTATATTTTAACGTACACACAGATAAATACATACATAGATACATACTTCATACATATATACAGTACATACATGCATACATACACCCACAGGCACACATTGTCTCTCTCTCTCTCTCTCTAACACACACACACCCAAATGCACACACACACACACATTCCCTCTCACTCAGAAACATACGCACACACTTTCACACACACACACACACACACACACACATTCTCTCTCACTCAGAAACATACGCACACACTTTCACACACACACACACACACACACACATTATCTCTCACTCAGAAGCATACGCACACACTCTGTTTATACTCTTGACATAGTAATCGACTCTTACCCCGTCATCTTCCTTCCTTCCTTACTCTCTTTTATCTTCCTTCCTTCTTTCTTCCTTCCTTCCTTCTTTCCTTCCATCTCTCCATCTTTCCTCCCTGCCCTCCCTCCCTCTCTCCCTTTCTCCCTCCCTGCCCTCCCTCCCTCTCTCCCTCCCTCCCTCCCTGCCCTCCCTCCCTCACATTGCCGGAACCTGATACCAAACAATAATGACCTGCACACACACACACACACACACACACACACACACACACACACACACAGTCTCTATCTATCTAACTATCTATCCTAACTGGTGATGTGAGAACGTATCTAACTAACTCACTTAAACTACTATACAGCCTTATGAGAATACAGATTAAGGGCTCATTTGCCTTACCTACAACACAGTGGCTTACGACCTTATGAATTCTTACTATATTTCGTATTATCTTGTCAGTCACGTCACGATATTCCTTCAATTAATTTTATTCACAACTTTAGGAAAATCAATAAAAAATAATTAAAGGTTTGTAGTTACCGATGGGTTAGGTTAGGTTAGGGTAGGTTAGGGTAGGGTTAGGTTAGGTTAGGATAAATTTAAGTTAGGTTAGGTTAGGTTAGTTTAGGTTAGGTTAGGTTAGGTTAGGGTAGGGTTAGGCTAGGTTAGGTTTAATTTAAGTTAGGTTAGGTCAGGTTAGTTTAGTTTAGGTTAGGGATAAGTTTGGTTACATTAAGTTAGGTTGAACAACACTCGCTATATCACTGTAATGTAACAAAATAACACTGTAACAATATATCACTGTAACACTATAACACTATATCAGTATAACACTATATCACTATAAAAGACAGGAGTAGTCTATTAATATACGTAATCACTATATCGGGGTCTGTTTACCCTTGTCAGCTGATATTTGATGCTTGATGACGTCATTCCTTCTCCTGGATATCATACTCTCTCTCTCTCTCTCTACTTTTCTCTATCCATCTCTTTCTCTCGTTATAATCTCTCTCACTTAATTTTCTCTTTCTATATCGTTCATTCCCTCTATTATCTCTCTCTCTTTCTCTTATTTTTATATCTCCCATCTCGCATTATTATCTCTCTCTCTCTCTCTCTCTCTCTCTCTATCCATTGACCCCTCAAAACAAACACAAAAAAAGCGCGCGAAAATCCTCACCCCGATCAAAGTTTCCCGCCAAATTTTAAGCCTAAGACGAGAAACATGATTAAAATTTCTCGCTTCCCCATTAAGACCCTGAGTTACCATGCCGATATTTTTAAAGGCTTATTTCCTTGCCGATATTTTTAAGACTTATTTCCTTGCCGATATTTTTAAGACTTATTTTGTTCCCCCCAAGGTGTGAGTGATTGAGAGGAGGAAGGGAAAAGGTTGGAATAGCGAGAGGAGGAGAAGGGAACAACTGGGAATGGCGGAATTAATCCCTTTGAGCCAGAACGAAGAAATGGTTGAGACAAGTGAGTTTTGGGTTTACGTCTCTTAAGAAAGTTTAATCCACAGACAAACGCAGGGACGGACACACTTCAAAATCAATAGGGCTTATCAACACTATACAAGAAACTTACTTATGGAAATTGGTTTTAAAATCACCAATACAATTCAAGTTAACACATGGACATGACTTACATACACACAGACAGACGTACACACAGACAGACGTACACACAGACAGACAAACGCACAGACTTCTAAATCAATAAGGTTCATCAACTATGCATAAAAAACATATATATTAAATTTGGTGACAATATTACCAATAAAAATTAAGATATCACATGGACACCATTTACAGACAGACAGAAGTACAGACAGACAGGCAGACATGCATACATAGACATACAAACAGACAGACATACATACAGGCAGACATACATACCAACATACATACATAAACATACAAACAGAGACACACAGAGACATACATACATACAAACAGACATACATAGTCACACATACATACATACACACAAACAGACATACATACAGACAGACAGACAAACCATTACTATACACCCCCCTACACACTCACTGCTGGTAATAACAAGAGTGAGGACCTGTTTTTAAGCCCTGGCACAAGGTATCTAGACTGAATCATTGTTACACGTGACCGACTCTCGTAGGTGAAAAAAATAAGGTTTATTTTGGTGGTAACTGACGGACGGACGGACAGACGGACAGACATAGACAGACAGACAGATAGACAGACAGACAGACAGACAGATCGATATAGATTAATAGAGAGATAATTAGATAGATGGATAAAGAGCAATATATAGACAGACAGAAACAATAGATAGATAGATAATATAAAATTCGATATACACAAGAGAGAGAGAGAGAGAGAGAGAGAGAGAGAGAGAGAGAGAGAGAGAGAGAGAGAGAGAGAGAGAGAGAGAGAGAGAGAGCAGGTAATTCCCCTCAGGTGTAACTTACCCACATATTGTCAGCGTCTTAGTGATTGTTACCTGAGAGTGTGTGTGTGTGTGTGTGTGTGTGTGTGTGTGTGTGTGTGTGTGTGTGTGTGTGTGTGTGTTCGACTGTACCACAAACACTACTACCACTACCACTCCCACCACTACTTTTACTACCACCAATACTTCTACCCTCACCCCCCCCCCCCCCCATGTGTTGCTAGACCTCTCAATTCACCTTAATTAAGTGAACAGCTTGTGGGACTTCCCTCCACCCCCTCCTTCCTCCCTCTAGGCTATAACCTACTATATTACCGTCTTAAGTCGCTATCTGATATATAATATAGAAAACAATATATATATAGTTTTATTATTTCGTTGCTAAGTTCAATTTTCCTCCTAACTGGTGATGTGAGAACTTATCTGACTGACTCACTTGAGCTGCCTGACCATGTTATTGCGAACAACAACCTTGACGATTGACCTATTTCGTTAAGACAAGGTCAAACTCATTAGGAAGAGGTTAGCTTTTCGAGGTCAAATTTACTCTCTCTCTCTCTCTCTCTCTCTCTCTCTCTCTCTCGCCGTTTAACAGACCATTCAGTAACTATAAACGTGACTGGTTGAAAAAGATTTAGCCAAACAACTCCAAAGTTCATTGGTCGTTGAAACACGTACGTCATCGAAAGTTTTTAACGTTCATTGGTCGCTGAAATACGTGCGTCATCAAAATTCTTTACGGTCATTGGTTAGAATTTCATTATGTGTCGGTTCTCAGCTCTCATTGGCCAGACAAAGGGCCTTATTGGTTGAAAGATATCTACATCATCCCAGTCCTCCTCACTGATTGGCTGATGTTATGTAAGTTATAATTGGAACTCTCTACCTGTAACTATAACCTAATCCCTACCACGCCACAACCTCATCACAACTACGTCACAACTACGTCACAACCTAATCACAACTACGTCACAACCTAATCACAATTGCACAATAACCATAAAATACCTAATTACAGCCAAATTATAGCCACACAACCTCACTACAACCACACCAGAAACACACTACAACCACACCACACTAACACCACACCACAGCCACACAACCACCACAAACCACCACAACCACACCACCAAAGTCTCCTGATGCCAAATGACCATCTTAATTAACGTCTCAGATTAATAAGACCTTTGCCAGTATAATTAATTGATTGAGGACACAAGGCTCGTGCCCAATAACATATATAATTAGGTCAGGTCAGGTCAGGTCAGGTCAGGTTAAGGTTAGGTCAGATCAGGTCAGGTCAGGTTAGGTCAGGTCAGGTTAAGGTTAGGTCAGGTTAGGGTAGGTTAATTGATTAGTAGGGGGATTAGGGGGAGTAGGATAAGGATTAGGGGGAGTAGGATAAGGATTAGGGGGAGTAGGATAAGGATTAGGGGGAGTAGGATAAGGATTAGGGGGAGTAGGATAAGGATTAGGGGAGTAGGATAAGGATTAGGGGGAGTAGGATAAGGATTAGGGGGAGTAGGATAAGGATTAGGGGGAGTAGGATAAGGATTAGGGGGAGTAGGATAAGGATTAGGGGGAGTAGGATAAGGATTAGGGGGAGTAGGATAAGGGATTAGATTCAGAACTCTATTTCCGATTTAGAACCTCAAGTAAGAATAATCTGTAAGACCAAGAACTCCCCAAAATCTGCCTTAGAGAGGGAAGGAGAGGGTCGCCCCACTCAAGCCCACTCACCCGGAAAATATGCCCCCAACCCCACTCGACTTATTCACACGTGATGAGTAGGAACGAGAGGGGTGAGAGGGGTGATGAGTGGTTGAGAGGGGTGAGAGGGAGAGAGATGAGAGGGGTGAGAGGAGTGAAATGGAGGAGAGGGGTGAGAGGGAGGAGAGAGGAAGAGGAGAGATGAGAGGAGTGAGAGGGATGAGAGTGGAGAAGAATGAGAGGGGTGAGAGGGAAGAAAGGGAGGAAAGGAGTGATATGGAGGGGAGGAATGAGAGGGATGAAAGTAGTGAAAGATGAGAGAAATGAGAGAGAGGAGAGAGGAAGGAGAAGAGAGATGAGAGGGATGATGAGTGGTTGAGAGGGGTGAGAGGGAGGAGAGGGGTGAGAGGGAGGAAAGAGTTTTGTGGGATAAGTGGGAAGAGGAAATGAAATGAAATTGAATATATGTAAATAAAGTGACTCAATTTGCCTAACTCTTTCCATTCTCCAAGTGAAACCTAACCACTGAAACCCTCTAAATGAAACCCCGTAAAGTGAAACCTAACCACTGAAACCCTCTAAATGAAACCCCGTAAAGTGAAACCTAACCACTGAAACCCTCTAAATGAAACCCCGTAAAGTGAAACCCTCTAATGAAACCCCGTAAAGTGAAACCCTCTAATGAAACCGTCTGTCATAACCCGAGCCTTTGGTATATGAAGGGGACCAGGAACAGAATGAAGGCTGTTTAAAGGTGTAGGTCCTGAACTGTAGGTCACTGGGTGGTGGTGACCTGCTCTAATGGTGGTGGTAGTGGTGACCTGCTCTAATGGTGGTGGTAGTGGTGACCTGCTCTAATGATGGTGGTAGTGGTGACCTGCTCTAATGATGGTGGTAGTGGTGACCTGCTCTAATGGTGGTGGTAGTGGTGACCTGCTCTAATGATGGTGGTAGTGGTGACCTGCTCTAATGGTGGTGGTAGTGGTGACCTGCTCTAATGGTGGTGGTAGTGGTGACCTGCTCTAATGGTGGTGGTAGTGGTGACCTGCTCTAATGATGGTGGTAGTGGTGACCTGCTCTAATGATGGTGGTAGTGGTGACCTGCTCTAATGATAGTGGTAGTGGTGGTGGAGGGTGGAGAAGGTGACCTGTCCTGACCTACTGTATGGTGATGGTGGTTGACCTGCCCTAGTGGTGATGGTAGTGGTAGAGGTGGTGATGATAGTAGTAGTAGTAATAGTAGAGTTGATGGTGGTAATAGTGATGATAATAGTGATGGTAATAATAATAATAATAATAATAATAATAAAAATAATAATAACGAAAATAACAACAATAATACTAAGGACATAAATAACAACACCCTCAGGTAAGTCACTTCTCACCTGGTCAATTAACCTCTCACAATACACCTGTCAATAAGTACAAACTCTTATTCTCAAACAGTCAAGTATTTTCACTACAATTAAATTAGAAAAGTATAATTATTTTGTATTTAATTTCTTTGTTATTTTGTCTGTTTGTTTGTTTGTCTTTATATTATTTATGTTTTGTGTGTGTGTGTGTGTGTGTGTGTGTGTGTGTAGTCAATTCATCCATCTTCCTCACCCCCATCTACCTCACCCCCATCTTCCTCACCCCCCATCTACCTCACCCCCCATCTTCCTCACCCCCCATCTTCCTCACCCCCATCTTCCTCACCCCCATCTACCTCACCCCCCATCTTCCTCACCCCCCATCTACCTCACCCCCCATCTTCCTCACCCCCCATCTTCCTCACTCCCCATCTACCTCACCCCCCATCTACCTCACCCCCCATCTACCTCACCCCCATCTTCCTCACCCCCATCTTCCTCACACCCCATCAACCTCACCCCCCATCAACCTCACCCCCCATCTTCCTCACCCCCCTCTACCTCACCCCCCTCTTCCTCACCCCCCATCTTCCTCACCCCCATCTTCCTCACCCCCATCTTCCTCACCCCCATCTACCTCACCCCCCTCTTCCTCACCCCCCATCTTCCTCACCCCCCATCTTCCTCACCCCCCATCTACCTCACCCCCCATCTTCCTCACCCCCCATCTTCCTCACCCCCCATCTACCTCACCCCCCATCTTCCTCACCCCCATCTTCCTCACCCCCCATCTTCCTCACCCCCCATCTTCCTCACCCCCATCTTCCTCACTCCCCATCTTCCTCACCCCCCATCTTCCTCACCCCCCATCTTCCTCACCCCCCTCTTAGAGACAAACTTAAGACATGTATTTTACGTCCTTGAAGTTTTGAAGTCTCTTGTGTTGCCTCTGTCTCTCTCTGTCCCTTTCTCTTATTTCTCTTTCTCTGTCTCTATCGTTTTCTGCCTGTCTCTACCTCTAATTCTCTATTTCTCTCCCTCCTCTTATTTTTCTCTCTCTCTCTCTCTCTCTCTCTCTCTCTCTCTCCTCTCTCTCTCTCTCTCTCTCTTCTTTCTACCAAGCCTAAGTTGCAGCCCTAAGCAGCAATTCGAACAAGTGTGTGTGTGTGTGTGTGTGTGTGTGTGTGTGTGTGTGTGTGTGTGTGTGTGTGTGGGCAAATCTGACCATCCCTTACAAGTAAAATCTGACAAACTCTTCCATAATAATCTGACTGTAACTAACCACCAAATCTGAACATACATTGCATTAAAAATCTGAAGTATTATTAGGTGGAAAATCTGACCACTTCGTACCACCAAATCTGACAATAAAATCTGAAGAAATCGGGACAAAATTGAACATATATTGCATGTAAATCGGAAGTCTTTTTATGGGGAAAATTTGAACATATTCTACCACCAAAACCTGAACACTTCCTACCAGTAAAATCTGAAAAAATCGGGACAAATCTGGACAGGCAGCCAGGACCGTATAACGACCATGGTTCTATTAGCATGTATGTTAATTAGGCTTTTTCACTTTGTATAACACGCACACACACGTACACGTATATATATACACACACACACACGTACACGTATACACACACGCACACAGGTATACAGGCACACACGGAGATACACACAGCTTTCTATTTAAACAAGAGCCATGCATATTCACACACTCTCATACATACATACATACATACATACATACATACATACATACATTAATCCACACACTGATGCAAATAAATGCCAAATATATACGCACACACTAATATATGCTTATTGACACACACACACACACACACACACCTATAAATATTCCATCACCCCCAAACTGATGTCAACTCCCCCCCCCCCCCCACCACACTGATGTCAGCCCTGAACTTGCTATGAATAATTTCGTCTTCACAGCTAAAATGGTCCAAGTGAATTTCCGTTTTTACGCCGTTTTTGTCTCTTAAGCTGATGACTGGTGGCCATTTTCCAGTTTTTGTTGTGTGTGTGTTTGTTTTGGTGTTTGTTGTGTGTGTGTGTGTGTGTGTGTGTGTGTTTGTGTGTGTGTTTTGTTCTGTTTCTGTTCACACATAAAAAAATGCAATATATAATCACTTAAAAAAATTCTAAATATTCTTTTTTGCATGACCCTGTATGTAACTACTTACTCTCTCTCTCTCTCTCTCTCTCTCTCTCTCTCTCTCTCTCTCTCATCTAAACACCCCAATATGAAAGGCTTTGCTGACGCCATACTTATAAATCCGGATTCTGGATACGCTAAAAGAACGGACTCACCCACATGCGGATTACACACTATTTTGGGTCAGGTTTCTGGTACAAATTCTTAATATTGCTGTTGTTGGTGTTTGTGTTGATCTAACCTAACCTAACCTAACCTAACCTTCATCTAACATAATCTACCCTACCATAACGTAACTTAACCTAACCTAACTTACCTCTAACCTAACGTAACCTATTTCTAACCTAACCTAACCTTCATCTAACATAATCTACCGTACCATAACGTAACTTAACCTAACCTAACTTGCCTCTAACCTAACGTAACCTATTTCTAACCTAACCTAACCAGTCAGAGTAACAGTGAAGAACTGACATCAAACAACAAGAATAACACGACCTTAAGAGAGGGATTATCCATGCTTTTTTATCTTTGCTTTATGAACGTCGACAACGAGTACAAAGTGCGCGCGCAAATATGTAAACAAACCCCCTCCCCACACGCCCCGCCATGTAAACAAACCCTCTTCGCCACCTCCCCACACCTCCAGCCATGCAAATATGTAAACAAACCCCCACACGACCCGCCATGGAAATATGTAAACAAACCCCCTTCCCATACACCCCAAATATGTAAACAAGCCCCCAACACCCCCCCTCCTCCCCCTACGATGCTCACTTGTTTTAATCTCATCATCCTGCAGGGCGTCACAACATGCAAGCGAGGTGTAATGAATATCTCGTTACTGTAATTAGACCTGTTCTTTGTCAAAGTCCTAATTATTATTATTTTTTATTACACGTCTTTTTATGCTCATTAATGTTTTGTAATTCGTTTGATGTCGTGTAGTTGGTTAATGACTGCGTAAAAGTGTATTAGTGAGTTGGTGAAGAGGATGTATCTACAGACACAGCTTCAGTGTATATAAAGTATAAATGACACGATAAATGTATAGACGAAATAAACAATACAATGTCAACAAACTTAAACCAAATGCTTCAATGTATAGTATAGATGATACGATAAATGTATAGACGAAATGAACAATATGATCTCAATAAACTTCATGTCATCACAAAAAGTATAAATGACACGATAAATGTATAAACGAAATGAACAATACGGTGCTAATCAAATCAACAAGCTTCAAATTTTAGTAAAAAAAAGAATAGCTGACACGATAAATGTATAAACGAAATGAACACTACAGTGCTAATAAAATAACACGCTTCATAATTATGTCAACACAAAAAGTATAAATGACAAAACAAACGTATAAACGAAATGAGCAATAGAATGACAAAAAACCAAAACAAAATCGCAACACAAGAAATATATAAGCGATGCAAACAATTGGATGACAAAAACCAACACAAACTGCAAGTGTCAACACAAAAACTATAAACGACAAAATAAATGTAAAACGAAATGAACAAAAGTAAGTCAACGAACCCGAACAAAACAACACGAAGAGTATAGACGACTTAAAATGTATAAATGAAATAAACAAAAGAATGTCAACAAACGTGAAATATAAATCCAATTAACCGCAAGCGTCAAAACATATAAAATATAGACGACATAAAATAAGAATACGAATTCAATAAACAAACTCTGACATATAGATGAAACACAGCAAATATCAACACCAAAAATGGGTAAAAAAGTATAAATGAAATGAACAATAGCCCGTCAACAAAGGTAGATTATAGATGAAACAAGCTCCATGCATCAGCACATAAATAGTATAGATGTCACATGTATAAACGATATGAACAATGGAATGTCAAAAAAAAAATATATATATATATATATATATATATAAACAAAAAGTATAGATGAAATGAAATATGAATGATGTAAACAGCAAATATCAACAAAGAGAGAGAGAGTATAGATGACACAAAATGAAAATATAAATGAAATAACGTGTACAGATCCACAAAACATAAAGTATAGATGAAATGAATCGTAAATGTCAACAGGGAAAACTATAGACAACAGAAAGTATAAATATATAACAGACTGGAGTATATTAACAAAAATATAAAGATACAGTATATAACAATGTGTACAGATCAAGCAAACTATGACGTAACATATAAACAGTCTCTCTCTCTGGCTCTCTCTCTCTCTCTCTCTCTCTCTCTCTCTCTCTCTCTCTCTCTCTCTCACCTGTGCAGGAAGGTGTTAACAGGTAAGGGTGGGCAGCAATAATCATCTTACCTGTTGGGAGAGAAAAGGTAAGATGGAGCTATTACCATGATTCTATTGTGTCCGTTGGTTCGTGTGCGTGTGCGTGTGTGTGTGTGTGTGTGTGTAGATTATATGGTATACACAGAATTTCTTTTAAATTATGGTCATAAATATCCCCAGAAGAGAAAAATATAGAAAAATGGCGGGAAAAAGTAGTAAACAATAAAATGGCGGGAAAATATAGTAAATAAATAATAAAAATGGCGGGAAAATATAGTAAATAAATAAAAAAAATGGCGATAAAGCGAAGTAAATAATAAAAAATGGTGGAAAAAACACAGAAAAACAATAAGGTAAAAAAACGCGAGTGTGTCCAAAATAAAAGAGAGTGTGGGTAACGGAGTATAAGCGACACAACACCATCAGGAGAGGATCTTACACCGCCCAGAAGAGGATCTAAGCTCACGCCACCCCGCCGCCGCCTCCTGATTTTTGTTTGGTTTTCGAATTTATATTTTTTTTTATTTCTCGTTGTCAACTGTTTTGAAGGGGGTATTTATCTCCCTCTCTCTCTCTATGGTCTCTCTCTCTCTCTTTTTCTCTCTGTCTATGCTCTCTCTCTCTCTCTCTCTCTCTCTCTCTAACCTACCCTGACCTATCTAAACGTAAGAGAGTTTGTGAGGAGAGAGAGAGAGAGAGAGAGAGAGAGAGAGAGAGAGAGAGAGAGAGAGAGAGAGAGAGAGAGAGAGAGAGAGAGAGAGAGAGGCTGTGCACGTGTGTGGGAAGTTATGTTTGTATGAGAGGGACACAAACACACACACACCAGAACCTCGAGTATACAGAATGTGTGAGTGAAAAATGCGGCATCATGAGCGGTAACGAACCAGTGACCTCAGGGAACGTAGCTGAGACGTTAACAAGCAAACAACACAATTACCACCACCACCCAGGGTCACTAACACTGACACACATACACACACACAGACGAATACACGTATATATACACACGCACACAACAATGAATTACCTCACCATAGTCTCTCTCTCTCTCTCTCTCTCTCTCTCTCTCTCTCTCTCTCTCTCACGTAAAATACTTTTGATCGTTTTAAGTTACTTTACTTTCTTGGATGGTTAAAACTTTTTTGGAGGGAGGGAAGAGGCGGATGTGTGGGCTAAAGAGTTTTACTTTGGGGTAAATTACATAAAAGTTTTATGGTGAGAGAGAGAGAGAGAGAGAGAGAGAGAGAGAGAGAGAGAGAGAGAGAGAGAGAGAGAGAGAGAGAGAGAGAAAAAAGATAATAAATAGAGAGAATTAACAGAAGCAGATCACTCAACCTCCCCACCCCTCCAAAACCTCCCCAGAGCTTGAGTGTCAACAAAACCAGGTAAAGTTTGAAGGTAAAGGTTTTTATCTGTCTATTAAACCTGAGAAAACCTCCTTCACGCCGCCTTGAGTTGAGAGGAGGGAAGGAGGCCAAAATTTTGAGGTTTTGGGAGGTAGTGTGGGAGGTAATATCTCTGGAGGTACTGTGGGAGGGAATATCTCTGGAGGTAGTGTGGATGGGGAATACTTTTGGAGGTAGTGTGGATGAAGATATTTGGAGGTAGTGTGGATGAGGATATTTGGAGGTAGTGTGGATGAGGATATTTGGAGGTAATGTGGATGAGGATATTTGGAGGTAGTGTGGATGAGGATATTAGGAGGCAGTGTGGATGAGGATATTAGGAGGTAGTGTGGATGAGGATATTAGGAGGTAGTGTGGATGAGGATATTTGAGGGTAGTGTGGATGACATTTACATCTTTGGAGGCTGTTTATAAAAAATTTGGAGGCAGAAAAACAAGTAATTACCTAAATTAAAGTCAGAAAGACAGACAATGAGAACGAGAGACAGACACAAACAGACAGAAGAAAGAAAGAAAGAAATAGAGAGAGACAACACACAGACAGGAAAAAATGAACGAGAAAGAGACAGACAGACAGACAGAAATTATCCTACTTTTGAAGATATGGTGAAAAGTTTTGGGGTTACAAGGATAATTTCATATAGGGTTGGATAACAGACCTCCAAAAATGTGTGTGTGTGTGTGTGTGTGTGTGTGTGTGTGTGTTGTGTGTGTGTTTGTGTGTGTGTGTGTGTGTGTGTGTGTGTGTGTGTGTGTGTGTGTGTGTTTGTGTGTGTGTGTGTGTTGTGTGTGTGTGTGTGTGTGTGTGTGTGTGTGTGTGTGTGTGTGGATTTTTAATTATTTTTTCTCTCCTGTTCCTATCCTGAGTCGCTAAACTAATATATAGATCATCTGTAAACATCTAGGAACGTTTTTACTCGATGTTTCACTCGACTATAAACGTTTCGAACCTCCCTGGAGATAGATAGTTGATAAAAACACCCCAAAAAACGTTTCCCCCAACGTTTTAATCTGATGGAAACGTTTTCAGGCTTCCTAGAGATAGATAAATAGTTCCTACATACACCTACAAACGTTTCACTGCTCCACAAACGTTTCATGTCTCCCTAAATAGCTCTTACACACCCCACAAACGTTTCACTCCTCCACAAACGTTTCATGTCTCTCTAAACAGCTCACCCGGAAACGTTTTTTGATCTGAGAGCCAACATCTGGAGCCTTTGATCTGGTATATATATGTCAAGACTATTTTACTTAACGTTTTTACACTTTAACGTTTCAGGATCCGTTAAACACCTGATACACTTAAACGTTTTAGGCTTCGTTAAACACCTGATACTGATATAAACGTTTTAGGCTTCGTTAAACACCTGATAGACTTAAGCGTTTCAGGATCCGTTACACACCTGATATAAACACCAGGAAACGTTCGAGTGTTCTCAAAAACGTTTAAATATTACGTCAATTACTTCATCTAATATAAAAAAATGTATAAATGTTTCATCTCAACGTTTCCGTGTAGTAACCGGAACCCAGTAACTTCACTCTTAATGTATAAACGTTTCTTGCTAACGTTTAAGTACCGTAATCTAGAAGCGTTTAACGTTAGTGACTCGTAATATAATTTTCAAACGTTTATGGACAAAATAATCGTTTCTGGGCAATATTAAAGAACGCTTCTGGACAAAATAAACGTTTCTGGACAATATTAATGAACGTTTCTGGACTATATTAATGAACGTTTCTAGATAATAAAAATAAGAGTTTCTGGACAATATTAATAAACGTTTCTGGACAATATTAATGAACGTTTATGGCCAATATTAATGAACATTTCTGGACAATAAAAATGAACGTTTCTGGCCAACATTAATAAACGTTTTTGGCTAAAATTAATAAACGTTTCTCGTCCCGTCAACGTTCCTGCGTCCAGGTTGGTTCAGTAGGCCAAACAACTATCGATTTTATGCCGAGAAGTGTGAGTTGTGTGTGTGTGTGTGTGTGTGTGAGAGAGAGAGTGTGTGTGAGAGAGAGCGTGTGTGTGTGTGTGTGTGTGTGTGTGTGTGTGTGTGTGTGTGTGTGTGTGTGAGAGAGAGAGAGTGTGTGTGTTTTGTGTGTGTGTGTGTGTGTGTGTGTGTGTGTGTGTGTGTGTGTGTGTGTGAAGCTATAAAAAAGAAGCAGACATAAAGATATATATACACATAGACAGACAAGCAGACAAACTGACAGACAGATTGAAAGACAGACAGACAGACAGACAGACAGACAGAGTAACAAGTCTTCTCTCAAATTGAAAGTTTTTAAGGCTAAATGAGGTAGGAGAGAGAGAGAGAGAGAGAGAGAGAGAGAGAGAGAGAGAGAGAGAGAGAGAGAGAGAGAGAGAGAGAGAGAGAGAGAGAGAATTTGTTCACGTCTTCAGGTTGATTACTTTCACCAACCTCATGGAGATTGATGGAGGGAGGTGAGGGAGAGAGGGGGAGAGAGGGAGGGAGAGAGGGAGGGAGGGGTAAAGATGATGGAGAGATGGAAGGGAGGGAGTAATGGAGGGGAAAGGTGGGGGGGAGGTAGGGAGGGAGAGAAGGAGGGAGGGTTGGAGGGAGGGGGAGGGAAGGATGATGGAGGAAGAGAGGGAGAAAAATAAAGAGAGAACGAGAAGGAGAGGCAGACAAAAAGAGACAAACAGACAGAGAGAAAAACAACGTGAAAGACAGAACTTGAAAGAGACAGACAGACAGACAACGTGAAATACAGACAGACAGACAGACAAAACAGAACGAGAATGACAGAAACAGAAAAACAGAAAGACAGAAAGACAAAAAAAAACAGAAACAGACAGAAAAACGACGTGAAAAAGACAGACAAACAACGTGAGAGAAAGACAGACAGACAGACAAAACAGAACGAGAAAAAGAGACACACAGACAGAGAGAAAGACAGAGAGGGACTAAGCTAGGGATTAAAAGGGGGAACTGAGAAATTGAAGTGAGGAGTGTGTAGGTGAGAGGGGTAGGAGAGAGGGGTAGGGAGAGGGGGGAGAGAAAGGGTGGGAGAGGGTGACATGCAATAACGGAGGGGAAAAGGTAGAGACAAAGAGACACAAAGGGATGGGGAAAGAGAGAGAGAGAGAGAGAGAGAGAGAGAGAGAGAGAGAGAGAGAGAGAGAGAGAGAGAGAGAGAGAGAGAGAGAGAGAGAGAGAGAGAATGTCGAATGTAAACGTCTTTTGTAAATCACGCGTTATAAAGTCTTGTGTAAATTCCTTTTGTAAATCCATTCTCTGGTCTGTAAATCACCTCATCAGTACTTCCGTCCCTCAACTGAGTCAAGTTTCACGCCCCTTTGATTTTAGGAGACCCCCTCCTCCTACCTCCTTCCCTCCGCCTACCTCTTCCTCCTACTCCTTCCTACCTCCCCCTACCTCCCTCTTCCTCCTCCTACCTCCCTCTTCCTCTTCCTACCTCCCTCTTCCTCCTCCTACCTCTTCCTCCTACTCCTTCCTACTTCCCCCTACCTCCCTCTTCCTCCTCCTACCTCCCTCTTCCTCCTACTCCTTCCCCCTACCTCCTACCTCCCTCTTCCTAGCTCCCTCTTCCTCCTACTCCTACCTCCCTCTCCCTGCTGTTCTTCATTCCTTCTTCTTCTCTTCAGTTTCATTCTTCCTCTTCTCCTTCTTCCCCTTCACCTCCTCCTCTTCCTCTTCGTAATCCCCCCTCTTTTCCTACCTGTCCTTCCTCTTCTCTTTCACTCTTCCTCCCTCCCTTCTTCTCCTTCACCTCCTCTTTATTGCCCTTCTCTTCACTCCGTCATCTCTACCTCCCTCCCCCTCCCTTCTTCATCCTCCTCCTTCTTCTTCCCCTTCAGGTGGACGTGAGGTGTATCTTCAAGTTGTCCCCGTATCAAAAGTAGGTCAGGTCAGGTCACGATAGAGGTCACACACACACACACACACACACACAAGAACACGCCGCCCCCCCCCCCTCTCTCTCTCTCTCTCTCTCTCTCTCTCTCTCTCTCTCTCTCTCTCTCTCTCTCTCTCTCTCTCACTCAGTATGACATTTATCAACAAACCCCAAAAGTCCAGAAAATTTTGAAAAAGTCCAAATGTTAATAATAATAATAATAATACAACTACTACAACAACAACAACAACAACAACAACAACAACAACAATAATAAAAACATCAACAACAACAATAATAACTGAACAACCACAACAAATTAACATAAACAAAAGCTTATCATGACGTAAATATAACCCCTCTCCCCTCCCCTCCCTCCCTCCCCCTCCCCTCGTGCGTCTGGCAGTGAGTGATAACCAAAGTCTTTGTCGTGAGGTGAAGCTATCGTACTGGTCCCCTCCCTCACCCCTCTCTCCTCCCCCTCACCCCTCTCACCACCACTACCCTGACCCCTTTCACCTCCCCCTCATCCCTCTAAACACCACTACCCTCACCCCTCTCACCTCCCCCACCATCACTTCCCTCACCCCTCTCAACTCCCCCACCATCACTACCCTCACCCCTCTCACCTCCCCCACCATCACTACCCTCACCCCTCTCACCTCCCCCACCATCACTTCCCTCACCCCTCTCAACTCCCCCACCATCACTACCCTCACCCCTCTCACCTCCCCACCATCACTACCCTCACCCCTCTCACCTCCCCCACCATCACTAACCTCACCCCTCTCACCTCCCCCACCATCACTAACCTCACCCCTCTCACCTCCCCCACCATCACTAACCTCACCCCTCTCACCTCCCCCACCATCACTACCCTCACCCCTCTCACCTCCCCCACCATCACTATCCTCACCCCTCTTCCCCCCCCCAACCCCTCTCAGTCTATTGGAGCTTCAACGTTCGGTGTTTCCGCCTTTAAATTCTTTTCCTCTCTCTCTCTCTCTCTCTCTCTCTCATCCTTCCTCTCTCTGTCCACTCCTATACTCTCTCTCTCTCTCTCTCTCTCTCTCTCTCTCTCAGCATGCTGGGGTACGGAGCTTCGTGGGTCAGACAGTACGAGTATTGACAGTGGGACCCACTCAGGGAGCGTAAGTGAGAGGGTGGTGTTGACATTTCGTGGCCCACTCTGCCAGGATTTGATTGATGCACCACTCACTTTACTAACCCACTCAGAGAGCATAAGAGAGGGTGTTCACTTTACTAACCCACTCAGAGAGCATAGGTGAGGATATTTTCATTACTAACCCACTCAGAGAGCATAAGTGAGGGTGTTCACATTACTCATCCACTCAGAGAGCATAAAACCAGGAACTCACTACCACTCAGAGAGCATAAAGCCAGAAACTCACCACCACTCAGAGAGCATAAAACCAGAAACTCATCACCACTCAGAGAGCATAAACTAAGCACAAGGTAAAAATATTTCACGGCCCGCGACGCATGAAGCATAATTCTCCACAGCGCTGAAGGATATATTGTTGTTGTCCCACTCAGTAAGCATAAAGTCATATCAGGAACACCGCCACTCAGCGAGCATAAAGACATCAGGACCAAAACACCACTCAGTAAGCATTATTTTTTTTATTATTATTACTATCGTTGTTCTGTACACACACACACAGGATACCAATATACACACCAAGCATGCCAACCTATCAGAGTGTGTGTGTGTGTGTGTGTGTGTGTGTGTGTGTGTGTGTGTGTGTGTGTGTGTGTGTGTGTGTGTGTGTGAATAACAAAAAATTCCCAGTATTTGCTAGATATTACAATACGCCATCCCAATGCCTTCCCTCCCACCCCGCTGATTAGAACTACCCTCTCTCTCTATCCTTCCCTTCTCTCTCTCTCTCTCGCACCATCTCATAAGCCCTCCGTGTCTCTCACTATCTCTCACTCAGCAGCATAAGGCCTCATTGTCATTCAGCTGTGGAGTCTGCCATAACCAGCGTGGTCTTGCCTAGCTGCCTGTGTGTGTGTGTGTGTGTGTGTGTGTGTGTGTGTGTGTGTGTGTGTGTGTGTGTGATACGAACACGGGTACACAGAGAGAAGGGGGAGGGGTAGAAGGGTAGAGAGAGAAAGAGAGATACAGAGAGAGAGGGACAAGGGTATAGAGAGAGAAAGAGAGAGAAAGTGAGAGTGGGGGTTGCATAGAAAGTGAGGGAAGGGCTTCAAAAGAGAGAGAGAGAGAGAGAGAGAGAGAGAGAGAGAGAGAGAGAGAGAGAGAGAGAGAGAGAGAGAGAGAGAGAGAGAGAGAGAGAGAGAGAGAGAGCAACAAACCACTTAACCCGACACAGTTACATTCACTCTCACAGTACACATAAATATCCGAGTTCAGGCGGCGGCAGGGGGCTAGTGGCAGGGGGCTAGTGGCGGGAGGTGAAGGGGTGCTTATGGCAGGGGGTGAGGGCTAGTGATAGGGGGTAGAGGGCTAGTGGCCGGCGGTGGAGACTAGTGGCAGGTGGTATGGGTCTAGTAAAGGGGGCTAGTGCCAGGTGGCTTGTGGCAGGGGGTGGGGGCTAGTGGCTGGTGGTAGGGGGCTATTGGTAGGGGTAGGGGTTAGTGGCAGGGAGTAGAGGGCTAGTGGCAGACGTAGGGGTCTAGTGGCAGGGGGGAGGAACTGTCATGGCGCCCAAAACAGACAGGGACTCTCCTCACAATCAGGCTCACGTCATAGGCACTACACTCGACCATCTTCACTACACAAACTGTAACGTCAGGTAACCCAATCACAGCTGGGTGGAACTAAGGGAGGCCCGGGGATCGAACCAACAACCCCTTAGGAGAGGAGATGAGTTCTTTATCCACTCAGCCACGGCATCATTTATATATGAGTTTAAAGATTGAGTAAAAATAAAAAAAAGTGTGTGTGTGTGTGTCCTCTGTCAGTTATCTGCACTAAACTGTCGAAAGTTCAGCGCTATCATCTCTTTAAATCTCAAAATAGGTACTTAATGCTCTCTAAGTGGCCCACAAGCTCAATAACACACCCTGAATATCCAAGAACCTAAATTACTTTCCTTGACTTGTTTGTATGTTATATTTATGCTCTCTGAAGGGACAATATACTATTATTATGCTCTCTGAGGGGCCAGTACCCTATACTTATGCTCTCTGAGTGGATTACCTGCCATATACCTGTACAATACATCGTCTCTCCAGTCGTCCCGGAAACAAGATGAAGCAAGGTGTAATTTCAGATCTGCCACAATAACACTCTCTAAGTGGCCCCTTAAGTCTACATTTACACCTGACTTATTTATGCTGCCTGAGTGGCCATTATTTACTCTCTGGATGGCCCCGTTATGTTAAATGGTGCTCTCTGAGTGGTCCATAAGCTAAACGAATCTCTGAGTGGCTCATAAGCTAAACGAAGCTCTCTGAGTGGCCCTATAAACTAAACGAAGCTCCCTGAGTGGCCCTTTATGCTAAATGACACCCCTTGAATGGCCGGGAAACAAGCTGAGGTAGGGGTCAATATTTACAGTGGCCGGGAACTGGGTCAAGGATAAGAGAGACAGGCAACACGCTGATGCGTCCTCACACACGCGGAATAAGGCGGAAATTGTTGCCAGCTCAGGATGGTGCGAAGGAGAGATTGATCGATGGTAATTGGGTTGGTTTTCTTCTCAATCTATTTTATCTTTTATTCTCTCTTTCTATCTCTCTTTTTTCCATTCTTCTCTTCCACGATCATTATTTTTCTCTCATCTCTCAATCTTTCCCCTTTTATTCTCTTTCTCTCTTTCCCTCCAACACTTGCATAAGCCCTCCCTCCATTTCCTACTCTCCAACACTTCCATACTTCCTTCCTCCCTCTCACCTTCCCTCTCTCGAACATTACCATATCCCCCCCTCCACCCTCCCTCTCTCCCTTCCACACTCCCTCCATCCCTCTCTCCAACATTACCATATCCCCCCCTCCACCCTCCCTCTCTCCCTTCCACACTCCCTCCATCCCTCTCTCCAACATTACCATATCCCCCCCTCCACCCTCCCTCTCTCCCTTCCACACTCCCTCCAACATTACCATATTCCCTGTCTCCTCCCCCCCCTCCTTCCTTCCTCCAACACAGACAGATACGTAAATACCCTCAACTATATCTAGGTTAGGAAGGATTTAACTCAAAATATTCTTAAAGGTGTAGTGGGGTTCCTTCAGCCTGCGACAAAGCCCCATACAATTCAGAGATTCTTTAGTTATACCTGAAAATATGATATACGTTTTCTTCCGTGACTAATTGAGTGGATATAAACCTAACTTAATAATCATTAGACTATTAACTCATGTCCTAATACGCCCCAATTTTAATAGACCTAAGTTCTAATGGGCCCTAGTTTTAATAGACCTAAGTTCTAATGGGCCCTAGTTTTAATAGACCTAAGTTCTAATGGGCTCAATCGTTCGTATGATCTAATTCTGATGAAAAAATTAGATTAGATTAGACCATATTAGGGGGAAAGATTACATCCAGGTTAGATTACGTTAGGGTAGGTTAGGTTAGGTTAGGTTAGGTTAGGTTAGGTTTGGTTAGGTTAGATTAGATTAGATTAGGGGGAAAGATTACGTCCAGGTATGGTGTTTTGAGACTCGGGTTCTTGGTCGGGGCCAGCGTATGGTTGAACATAGGAGTCTGGTGACCCGGAAGAGACGAACTCCTACACAATTTTCCAGATAGTGTGACGTGAATGTGAGAGGTTGAGTAGGTGAGGGAGTGAGGGAGTGTCAGGGAGAGAGGGGGGAAGGGGGAGTGTCAGGGAGAGAGGGGGGAAGGGGGAGTGATAGGGAGAGAAATGGAGAGAGGAGAGGGAGGGTGTAAGAGGGAGAATAAATGAGTGAGTGAGGGAGAGTGAAAGGAATTAGAAGTATGAGGGAGAATAAGGGAAAGAGGGAGGGGGGAGAGAGAGAGAGAGAGAGAGAGAGAGAGAGAGAGAGAGAGAGAGAGAGAGAGAGAGAGAGAGAGAGAGAGAGAGAGAGAGAGAGAGAGAGAGAGAGAGAGGATGGAAAGGTAAGGCCACAGGAATGAAGAAGGAAGGCAAGGAAGAGAAGGAGAGAGAGAGAGAGAGAGAGAGAGTAGCATACAGGTAACCCAAACGTCATCACAACACCCGTCAAGACACAAAAGGTAAACAAAACACCCTCACAAGATAAGACTTCCAGCAGCTGAAAGGCCTGAATGACCCTTCTACCGACGCCCAGAACTGAGAGGCTCCATCAACCGTATAGAGAGAGACATTAGGGGCGAAGTTTGCCTGTGATATTGACGACACAACTTTAGTTATCGGGTCGGTTCCAACTTTCCACATCCACAAAGAAGACGGACGGATGAATGGATAGATGGATGGATGAATAGACAGATGGAAGGTGAATACAGACGGACGGATGAATGGATAGATGGATGGATGAATAGACAGATGGAAGGTGAATACAGACGGACGGATGAATGGACAGATGGATGGATGAATAGACAGATGAAAGGTGAATACAGACGGACGGATGAATGGACAGATGGATGGATGAATAGACAGATGAAAGGTGAATACAGACGGACGGATGAATGGACAGATGGATGGATGAATAGACAGATGGAAGGTGAATACAGACGGACGGATGAATGGATAGATGGATGGATGAATAGACAGATGAAAGGTGAATACAGACGGACGGATGAATGGACAGGTCTGTATATAGAAACATTATGGGTAATGTTTGGTTCTTATACTAACCATACGAGTTTATTTATCATCTGGACAACCGTTTTTCGACAAACAGACGTCAAAATCAATAGGCCTAATCAACTGTCTATAGTGAACTTACAAATGAAGTTTGCTCATAATAAACCTAATACAACTTAAGTTCTTACACGGACAACCTAAACAAATTCACAAAAACAGGTGAGGGGGATAAAAAAAATGATGTCTAAAGCTCAGAGGTCAACCATCTCTTAGGTCAACCATCTCTTAGGTCAACCATCTCTTAGGTCAACCATCTCTTAGGTCAACCATCTCAGAGGTCAACCATCTCTTAGGTCAACCATCTCTTAGGTCAACCATCTCTTAGGTCAACCATCTCTTAGGTCAACCATCTCTTAGGTCAACCATCTCAGAGGTCAACCATCTCTTAGGTCAACCATCTCTTAGGTCAACCATCTCTTAGGTCAACCATCTTTTAGGTCAACCATCTCTTAGGTCAACCATCTCTTAGGTCAACCATCTCTTAGGTCAACCATCTCTTAGGTCAACCATCTCTTAGGTCACCCATCTCTTAGGTCAACCATCTCTTAGGTCAACCATCTCTTAGGTCAACCATCTCTTAGGTCAACCATCTCTTAGATCAACCATCTCTTAGGTCAACCATCTCTTAGGTCAACCATCTCTTCCTGGTGATAAGAGAGTCAAGATAGGTCAGGGCAGCTCTCTCAGGGTAATGGAGAAATGAGATAAAAGTTCTCCCTGGGGTTGAGTAATGTCTCTCAGCCTCATAAGAGATAGTGGCTTATGTCTCTCACGTCTCTCGTCTATTTTTTTACCCCCCCCCCACCCACCCTGACCCCCCCCCCCTTCGTCAGTGTTTCTCTCTCTAAAACGATTCTGAATATTGTTTGGGTCTCTCTCTCTCTCTCTCTCTCTCTCTCTCTCTCTCTCCCTCTTATTCAATGTTATCTCATATCTCTGACCCCCATTCTCTCCTATTGTCTCACTCCTCCTCCAGTATCTCTCCCACGTCTCTCACTATCTCCCTCCACCACACACTATCTCTCTGCCCTGCCGTTCCCCTCTCATCCATCTCCCTCTCACTATCTCCCCTCACTCCTCACTATCTCTCTTCTCCCTCTCACTATCTCTCGCCCGCGATACACTGAAGCCAATGACGCACTTCTGGAGTTATTGTGAAGGTCTCTCTCCCTCTCCCTCAATAAATCTTTTTTCTCTCTCTTTCTCCCAAAAAATCAATATATATCTACTTATCTCTCTCTCTCTCTCTCTCTCTCTCTCTCTCTCTCTCTCTCTCTCTCATGGGGGGGTCACGTGTCATCCATACACGAATAAAATCAAGTTGAATCTCCGTTGTGCTGTCACCTCGTGTCAATTGTCAGAGTGTGATGTCAGAGTGTGATGTCAGATGTGGTGTCAGCTTGTGGTGTCAGGTTATAGTGTCAGTGAGAGCGGGGAACAGACAGACAGACAGAATGAGGAAGAGAAACACAGACAGAGGAAGACACAGACAGACAGACAGACAGAATGAGGAAGAGAAACACAGACAGAGGAAGACACAGACAGACAGACAGACAATCAAAGGAGAAGAATATAAAATCAACATCAGATTATAACTAAAACTCTAAGGTGATATATACCCATGTTTCACTCACACACACACACACACACACACACACATACATACATACACACACACACACACACATACACACACACACACACACATACATACACACACACACACACACACACAAACACACACACACACACACACACTTCCTTAACTTAATTCAAGCAACAGCCTCCCCTTCCCCTCCCCTCACCCATCACCCCCCTCTCCTCGTCCCCCTCACCGCCCTCCCTCACTCTCACCCACCCCCCCCTCTCCCTCAACGCACTTACGCCCTTCTTGTCCCCAAACAGCAACTCACAGGAACGGAGGTCATTTGCATACTGAGTTCCTCTCTCTCTCTCTCTCTCGCAATCTTCTCCTCTCTCTCTCTCCCTCACCTCCCACAATCCCTTTCCTCTCTCCCTCACCCACTACCATCCCTCCCTCTCTCCCTCACCTCCCACAATCCCTCTCCTCTCTCCCATCCCCCCCTCTCTCCCTTCCCTCCCTCACCCTCCCACAATCCTTCCCCCTCTCTCTCTCTCTCTCTCTCTCTCTCTCCCCGTCCAGTTTTAGCACCCATTACCTCGTCGATAAAGGATGGCTCTCACAGCTAGACGGAACAGGACAGCTAGACGGAACAGGACAGCTAGACGGAACAAGACAGCTAGACGGGACAGGACAGCTAGACGGGACAGGACAGATAGACGGAACAGGACAGCTAGACGGAACAAGACAGCTAGACGGTACAGGACTGCTAGACGGAACAGGACAGATAGACGGAACAAGACAGCTAGACGGGACAGGACAGATAGACGGAACAAGACAGCTAGACGGGACAGGACAGCTAGACGGAACAGGACAGCTAGACGGAACAGGACAGCTAGACGGAACAAGACAGCTAGACGGTACAGGACAGCTAGACGGAACAGGACAGCTAGACGGAACAAGACAGCTAGACGGTACAGGACTGCTAGACGGAACAGGACAGATAGACGGAACAAGACAGCTAGACGGAACAGGACAGCTAGACGGAACAGGACAGCTAGACGGGACAGAACAGATAGACGGAACAGGACAGCTAGACGGTACAGGACTGCTAGACGAGACAGGACAGATAGACGGAACACTTGACTGTTTTATGCTATTCCTTATAACTGTCTAGAAAATTATTGGAACCTCTCTCTGCAATGTGTGTGTGTGTGTGTGTGTGTGTGTGTGTGTGTGTGTGTGTGTGTGTGTGTGTGTGTGTGTGTGTGTGTGTGTGTGTGTGTGTGTGTGTGTTTCGACGTTACGTACATATATGTATATCTGTATGTAGATTATATGAATATTTGTAAGTTACTCATAGTCTATATATGTATCTGCATGTCTTATGTATGTACAGTATGTAGTTTATGCACATATTTCGATGTTATGTATAGATGTGTACATTATGTATATTTGTATGTTATGTGTATGTATAGACGATATGTAGATAATACTTATACATGTATGAACCAAAAATCCCCCAAACAGGTATACATATAGCTTAAAATATATACACACAGCTCCTATATACATACACATATGAATAACTATACATGTATACATAACACCACAAGAATATGGGAAAGTGGTGGGGGGGGGGGAGGGACTTTTTTCTTGGTGCTGATTGGCTGAAAGACGCGCACCCATCTCTGACGTCACCATGGTAAACAAACTCGACATGGTGGTGCATTGTGGGAGTGAATGGTGTCATCTCAGCGCGGGGAACTTTGTTTATTGACGTGACGTAACGCCCTAGGGGGGGGGGGGAGGGGTTGCTGGGGGGGGAGGGGGGAGGGGATTTTTACGGGGATATGTGAGAGGGGAGGGGATGAGAAGGGAGGGGGTGAGAAAAAAGAGAGAAAAAAGGGGGTTACAGTGAGTGTATTAAAGACAAAAAGAGAGATAGAGAGAGAGAGAGAAACTGAAATAGACTGAAAAAGAAAGACAGAGAGAGAGAGAGAGAGAGAGAGAGAGAGAGAGAGAGAGAGAGAGAGAGAGAGAGAGAGAGAGCCTTCACATCCCAACGAACGAACACACGTAAAATAGCGAAACAAAAACGAACTATTCTGACCTTGAGTTTCTGTGCCTTAAAGCCCTCCCTGTAACTCTAAACTGACGATGCTTTTAAAAATACAGAAACAACAGCTTGAAAAAATACACTAAGGTTATAAATACATACAAAACTACAGCTGTATCCGTGAAATATATTAATACAGGTAAAAAATTAATTATACACCTTGACAATAGAAGACATTTGTCCAGTACTATTTTGTCCAGTATAATTTTGTCGTCTATACTTTGTCCGGTATAATTTTGTCCGTTATAATTTTGTCCACTAATTTTGTCCGTTATAATTTTGTCCATTAATTTTGTCCGTTACAATTTTGTCCGAAGAAAGTTTTGTCAACTGGAATATTTTGCCGTCATAAAATTTTGTCCACTTACATTTTACCTGATGGAGTTTTGTCCGGTGGGATTCTGTCCGCCGGAATACTGTCCACTGGGACCTTAAGCTAACATATTGTGTCAGGGCAGAGAATACTGGGAGAGAGAGAGAGAGAGAGAGAGAGAGAGATAGAGAGAGAGAGAGAGAGAGAGAGAGAGAGAGAGAGAGAGAGAGAGAGAGAGAGAGAGAGAGAGAGATTAATACAAACACGTAAACACACAAACAAACTTACCTTGACTGGGGACAGTTGTGTGTTGTGTATGTGGGGGGGGGGGGGTCCCGTCTATATCCTTACCTGTGGACGGAAGAGACAGATGTGTGAATTATTAGACAGGTGTGTGAATTATTACAGGTGTGTAAATTAATAGACAGGTGTGTGGATTATTAGACAGGCGAGTGGATTACTTTAAAGGAGTGTGAATTATTTGACAGGTGTGAATTATCTCTCTCTCACACACACACACACACACACACACACACACACACACACACACACACACACACACACACACACACACACACACACACACATCTTCAAACGGACCAAAAATATATAAATAAATCGACCCCCAAAACATCACAGCTTCTCCGAGGCCAAGATGGTCGACATTTTCTCACATTGTCGGTGTCTCATTAGTGACTTCTCTCTCTCTATCTCTCTCTCTCTATCTCTCTCTCTCTATCTACCTATTTGTCATCTTTCTCTCTCTATCTAGCTATCATCTCTCTCTGTCATCATTCTCTCTCTCTCTCTCCTCCACCTTCTCTTTATCTTCTCTTCCTTCTACGTCTTCTCTTCCACTTCTTCTTCCTCCATCCCTTCCTCTTCTTTCTTCGTCCTATGTTCACCTTCCTCCTCCTTTTCTCCCTCCTCCTCTTCCAACCCTTCCTCTTCTTCCTCCTCTTTTTCTCCCTCCTCCTCCTCCTCTAATTCTTCCTCCTTCTCCTCGTCCACCCCTTCCTCTTCTTCCTCCTCCTCCTCTCCCGTCCCCCTCCTCTAATTCTTCCTCTTCCTCCTCTTCTTCGACCTATCCTCAACCCCCTCTTCCTCCTCCCCAGCCCCTAAAGCCATAATTAACACACACTCCAATATTACCTCAATTATGTAATGTTAATATACCTGTGTTTATTAGCCTTATTAAAACACTTATGTTAATTGACCTTAATAAAACACTTATGTTAATTAACCTTATTAAAACACTCATGTTAATTAACCTTATTAAAACACTCATGTTAATTAACCTTATTAAAACACTCATGTTAATTAACCTTATTAAAACACTCATGTTAATTAACCTTATTAAAACACTCATGTTAATTTACCTGAGTACTAAGTTACATTACCTAAATGTTAATACACCTTAGTTATTTTGCCTTGATGTTAAAATACCCGAGTTAATCACGTGTTTTGTTTGCCTTACCTGGTGAACTGTTCATACTGCCTCGATTATTGTTTATTTAATGTTATTGTCTACTGTTTATATTATTATTTTTATTACTATTACAACAACTATTATATTATCATTATTATTATTAACTACTACGTTCGAGGATGACGTCACTACACTACACGAACGTTCATGTCTTTATTTACATCCACAACGTTCGAGGATGACGTCACTACACTACACGAACGTTCATGTCTTTATTTACATCCACAACGTTCGAGGATGACGTCACTACACTACACGAACGTTCATGTCTTTATTTACATCCACAACGTTCGAGGATGACGTCACTACACTACACGAACGTTCATGTCTTTATTTACATCCACAACGTTCGAGGATGACGTCACAACACTACACGAACGTTCATGTCTTTATTTACATCCACAACGTTCGAGGATGACGTCACTACACTACACGAACGTTTCATGTCTTTATTTACATCCACAACGTTCGAGGATGACGTCACTACACTACACGAACGTTCATGTCTTTATTTACATCCACAACGTTCGAGGATGACGTCACTACACTACACGAACGTTCACGTCTTTATTTACATCCACAACGTTCGAGGATGACGTCACTACACTACACGAACGTTCATGTCTTTATTTACATCCACAACGTTCGAGGATGACGTCACTACACTACACGAACGTTCACGTCTTTATTTACATCCACAACGTTCGCGCATGACGTCACTACACTACACGAACGTTCACGTCTTTATTTACATCCACAACGTTCGAGGATGACGTCACTACACTACACGAACGTTCATGTCTTTATTTACATCCACAACGTTCGAGGATGACGTCACTACACTACACGAACGTTCATGTCTTTATTTACATCCACAACGTTCGCGTATGACGTCACAACACCCAGGTACAGAAGCCCCCTAGGAAAAAAAAAATTTAAATACATTTCTATTTCCACTAAACAATTTCCATGAAGAAATACCTCAGTAGGGAAATTATTTTTAACACCGTGAGAAATAAGGTGATATTTCCTGGTCTTGATATCAGGAGCCGTGATGTCATTGTGGCGGCCATTTTGGGACTAGTGTTTATTTAAGTCTATGTTATGGAAAATACAAAATAGCCGACACTGTACTCGACACTGTTAACTTCCTAAACTGAACAATATGGAGGAGTTGTACTGACTGACTGATAGACTGAATGACTGAATGAATTACTGAAGGAATGAATGACTGACTGACTGGATGACTGATTACGTGACTGACTGACTAATTAACTGACTAAATGACACTGACTGCCTAACTGTCTGACTGCTTGACTAAATATCTGACTGCCTAACTGACTGACTGACTGCCTGACTGACTGCCTAACTAACACACTGACTCACTGACTGACTAACATCTACACAGACTATCGACCGAGCATCCCGTACTAACGCAGCATGTAAAAAAATCGGTCCAATCGTGTGTGAAATTATGTCAAATTTTTTACCCAAATTCCGGGAAAGAAAATTTTCAGGCGAGAACATGGAAGAGAGGGGGTGAGAGGGAGAGGTGAGAGGGAGGGAGAGTGAAGGAGTGAGTGGCGAGAGAGGGAGAGGGTTGGAGAGTAGTGAGCGAGAGGGAGGGAGAGTGGTGCGAGAAAGAGGGAGAATGAAGGAGTAAGAGGGAGGGGAGTGAAGGAGAGGTGAGAGGGAGGGAGAGGGGAAAGAGAGTTATGAGTGAACGAGAGGGCTGGGAAAAATATACAGACAGTGAGAGGGAAAGAGAGTAAACTGAGAGGGCTGGAAGAGGGATGAGAGGGGACCAATCAGAGACGAGAGATAATATACAGGAAAAGAGAGGACCAATCAGAGACGAGAGAGGTGTGAGAGAGAGGGAGAGGACCAATCAGAGACGAGAGATGGTATACAGGAAGAGAGAGGACCAATCAGAGACGAGAGAGGGATGTGAGAGGGGACGAGAGAGAGGGAGGGAGATGACCAATCAGAACATCCCTAGGATTTTCCCATAATCTAATTTGTTGCTGAGATCGGAGGAGAGGTGTGTGTGTGTGTGTGTGTGTGTGTGTGTGTGTGTGTGTGTGTGTTTACCTCTCTCTTTCTTTCGCTCTCTGACACACACACACACACACACATAAAATTGGCTCAGGGTATTACAACTCAGCTCCTAATTGGTTCTTTCAATAGCCTACTTCACCGATAATAATGACGATCCTTCAACGCCAATAGCGATAATTACTTTTCATTTTTATATACGGGTTACATAACTGAGTTCTCTCTTACGTAACACCTTTTTTTCAGCGTTTTCTTTGGGTTTAATTACATTCGCTTTTATATAACCTAATCCCTACCTCCTGCCCTTACCTCTTTCCTCCCTCCCTACCTCCTGCCCCTACCTCTTTCCTCCCTCCCTACCTCCTGCCCCTACCTCCTGCCCTTACCTCTTTCCTCCCTCCCTACCTCCTGCCCCTACCTCTTTCCTACCTCCCTACCTCCTGCCCTTACCTCTTTCCTACCTCCCGACCTCCTGCCCTTACCTCTTTCCTCCCTCCCTACCTCCTGCCCCTACCTCTTTCCTCCCTCCCTACCTCTTTCCTACCTCCCTACCTCCTGCCCCTGCCTCTTTCCTCCCTCCCTACCTCCTGCCCTTACCTCTTTCCTCCCTCCCTACCTCCTGCCCCTGCCTCTTTCCTCCCTCCCTACCTCCTGCCCTTACCTCTTTCCTCCCTCCCTACCTCCTGCCCCTGCCTCTTTCCTCCCTCCCTACCTCCTGCCCTTACCTCTTTCCTCCCTCCCTACCTCCTGCCCCTACCTCTTTCCTCCCTCCCTACCTCCTGCCCTTACCTCTTTCCTCCCTCCCGACCTCCTGCCCCTGCCTCTTTCCTCCCTCCCTACCTCCTGCCCTTACCTCTTTCCTCCCTCCCTACCTCCTGCCCCTACCTCTTTCCTACCTCCTGCCCCTGCCTCTTTCCTCCCTCCCTACCTCCTGCCCTTACCTCTTTCCTCCCTCCCTACCTCCTGCCCTTACCTCTTTCCTCCCTCCCTACCTCCTGCCCTTACCTCTTTCCTCCCTCCCCACCTCCTACCCCTACCTCTTCCCTCCCTCACCCCCTCCTTGTTTCCTCCCCCATCCCCTCCACTTCCACCTACTAATCTACCCTCCCTCTCTACCTTCCTCCTTCCCTCCCCCCTCTCCCCTACCCACTCCCTCTCTCCTACCCTCCCCTCCCTCCCTCCACCACACCCTCCTTCCCATAATGCCTCTGGCCTTGGTCAGGTGAAATATTGATGAGCAGGTTCAGGAATGAGAATGGTTGTCCAGGTGAAGTATTGTTCTCTGTAATGGCTTCCTTGGGAGGGGGGAGGGGGGAGGGGGGAGGGGGAGGGGGAGGGGGAGGGGGAGGGGGAGGAGGGGAGGGAATATGAAGGATGAGATGAGGGAGGGGGGAGGGATGGAGGGAGGGAGGGAGGGAGGGAGGGAGGATAGAGATAGGAGAAAAAATAATTAAAGATACACACACACACACACACACACACACACACACACACACACCACTACCACCAAACAATGAACAACAAACAAAAACACAAACAATAGCCACAATAAACCTCTTTTCCTGACCCAAACAAAACAAACACAACATAAACAATGGCCACCTGACGTCATCATCTAGTCGCCCTCAGCAACCTAACCCATTCTAAGACGCTGATTGGCTGCTGGTCAGTATGTGAACCCTGACGTCACACTAAACAATCACAGTTATTTATTTATTAATTTTTCAGGTGTTTAAGGTGATTGAGTGATTTTATTAAGGTAACTAGTCAAAAAAAAAAAATAGCGGTGAATTTGGTGATTTGGCGGAGCTATTTATTTACCAATCACCAGTCAACCAACCATGAATTGATGCGAGTGATGATGATGGGGCATAAGTTGACGGGGTATAAGTTGAAGAGGCATAAGTTGATGGGACATAAGTTGAAGGGGCATAAGTTAATGGGGCATAAATTGACGGCACAGTAAAGTTGATGGAGCATAAGTTGACGGGGCATAAATTGATGTGACAAGAATTGACGGGGCGTAAGTTGACGGGGCATAAGTTGACAGGGCATAAATAGATCAATGCATCGACTCAATAAAAAAGGCATCAGAAGTTACCCAAAAATATATCTATTCTCTCATTGAAGAAAAACATTTATGAACCTGAATTGATCTCACCAACAAAAATAAATAAATAAATAAATAAATAAATGTATAAATATATAAAATAACAAATCAATATATATAAAAAAAAAACTATTAAAAAACGTAGATTGTAATTTCGCGTAGCTTTCACCAGAATAAACACAGTGAGCTTGTGACTCCCTGCCGTGTGTGTTTTAAAAGGCGTAGGTATTGTTCACAGGGACCAGGACCCAGTGGTTTGTTGACATACACGACCGTCTCAGAGAAAAGAGATATATTCACATGTGTGTTTTTATTACCGTCGAGAGTCGTGTGAATTGTTCCTATACTTAAAGCAACATTGTCCACACTTGTTTACTTTCGTGTGGATGTTCCTATAATAACAGTAGCATAGTCCGTGCTCGTGGTAGACTTCAACATCAATAACTAAGGGACAATGTTGGGTTTTGTTCCCGGACAGATATTCAAGCGATCGCCGGGAAAATATTTATTGTATTGTGTGTATTGAAGGTTGTGTGTGTACATGTGTGCCCCCCCCCCCCCCCCGGTGCCAGCCCAAGGATACAGAGATAAAGTGCATGACTGTTTGTCGTAAGCTACCACACAAAGATGGATTCTCAAAGGTTCCTAAGTTCAATTTTCCTCCTAACTGGTGATGTGAGAACGTATCTAACTGACCCACTTAAGCTACCATACAAATAGCAACCACTATCCACAATTACTACCCCACCACAATCACTATCACCACTGCTAACATAACTCATACCATCAGCATTACCACCAACCACAATTCCCATCAACAGCAATGCAACAATTATTACCACAACTACGACTCCAGCACCACCACTACCACCACCACTACCACCACAACTAACACCCCCTACCACCACCACTAGCACCACAACTAACACACCCCTACCACCACAACTAACACCCCCCCCCCTACCACCACAACTACCACCACCACAGCACGTGGCAGACAGTGGCTGTTCTGCTGATATCGATCTACCAGCTGTGTGTGGAAGTGAGGGGGGGGGGGGTGAGAGGTGAGGGAGAGGAGGATGTGAGAGTGGAGGAAGAGAAAGGTGGGAGGGGGTGAGAGATGAGGGGGAAAGTGAGGGCGAAGGAGAGGGAATGTGAGAGGTGAGGAGAGGAAGATGATTATGAAAGGTAAGTGAGAGAGAGTGAGTGAGAGGTGAGGGAGAGGAGGTTGTGAGAAGTGAGAGAGAGAGACAGATGTGAGTGAGACAACTGGAAGAGAGAGAGAGAGAGAGAGAGAGAGAGAGAGAGAGAGAGAGAGAGAGAGAGAGAGAGAGAGAGAGAGATTCTTCCCCAAATTCTTTCACCTTCCCTCACTCACCCCCTTCCCTCCCCCCCCCCCCTCTCCCCCACACACACATTAATGCACAGTTTACATGACTCGACACCATTAGTCAACTGATTGACTTAAAAGTTGAAATTAGGTCACCTGACACAAATGACCTGACTTGACCTGACCTGATCAATTAGAAGGGTTCTCCTGGGTCCTTAATGACCTGAGATTGACTTTGGCTTAATTACTGTTTCCTTAAGAGAAACTGAATAGCGCCACTTAAGCTGCGACACAAAGATGGATTCTCGAAGGTTCTCAAGTTAATTTTCTTCCGTTTATAAACTTTTATCATTTCCAAAGTAGTATATTTTCGTAAACTTTTATTTCTCAAACTTTTTTATCTCTCCAAGTTAATATCTTCCTCGTTCATATATGTTTACTTCTTAAAATTATACTTTCATCGTAAACTTTTATATACTTTGACCTCTATCTAAGCTTTTCCGTCAACTTTTTTATCCCAAACTTTCACGTCTCTCCATATTAATACTTTTTTCCGTCCATAAACTTTCACCTCATTCAAATTAATACTTTTTACGTAAACTTTTAATTCTCAAACTTTCACCTCACTCCATATTAAACTTTTCTACCTTCATAAACTTTAATAAACTTTTCCTCATTCTCATCGTGCCCTCTCCACCATCTCCTACTTTCATCGTCACTATAAACTTTTTGAAAAACTCTTAAAACTTTTTCTTCAACTTGGTGCTCGAAAAGTTTTAATTTATTTGGATATTTTTTCTTTTATTTTGACTTAGTAATTTTTCACACCTTTTTAAGTGGATTGTAAGTGTATATCTAAGTGTGTTAAGTGAGTCAGTTAGATACGTTCTCACATCACCAGTTAGGAGGAAAATTGAACTTAGGAACCTTCGAGAATCAGACGTTGAGAATAGACCTTTGATGTTGTGTTGTTAAAGGGATGGAAGAACACACATGAAGGCCGCCTCTATCGTTGTGTTTTGTTGTCTTTGGATTATAAATCTTTGAAGCTGAAAAATACTGTACCAATGGGTCTTGTTAGTGGGTTTCAGCTCTCTCTCTCTCTCTCTCTCTCTCTCTCTCTCTGGCTCTCTCTCTCTGTCTGTCTGGCTCGCTCTCTCTCTCTCTCTCTCTCTCTGTCAGGCTCTCTCTCTCTCTCTCTCTCTCTCTCTCTCTCTCTCTCTCTCTCTCTCTCTCTCTGTCTGTGTCTATATATTTATCTCTGTCTCTTTCTCTGTCTATTTCTCCCTCTCCCTTCTCCGTCTGTCTGTCTCTCTGTCTGCTTGTCTCTCCCTCTCTGTCTCTCTCTCCGTCTGTCTCCTCAAATAGCCAAAAGTTCCACCAATCTCCTTCCAGCTTCTCAAAGACCTCTTCCACCAATCAGAATCAACCATTCGTCAACTCAGTTTACCCTGCACCAATCACACTTCAACTACCCTAAATCGCCACCAATCAAAATCAACCATTCGTCAAAGCCAGTCTACCCTCCACCAATCACATTTCAACTACCGTAAACTTCCACCAATCAGATTCAAACAAACGTCAACTGGCTAGGTGGTGGGTGTACAGTAGATGGAGGGTGTAGGTGGAAGCGGTAGGTGGTGGATGAAGGTAGAGGATGTGGGTAGAGGGTGTGGGTGGAGGGTGTGGGTAGAGGGTGTGGGTGGAGGGTGGGGAGATAGTGAGTGGTGGAGGTGGGTGGTGGGTGGAGGCATCACTGGTCAACATCAGTATATGTGGCCCCTCACCAAACTTTTCTTATTAAGGTCTGTGAGAGAGAGAGAGAGAGAGAGAGAGAGAGAGAGAGAGAGAGAGAGAGAGAGAGAGAGAGAGAGAGAGAGAGAGAGAGAGAGAGAGAGAGAGAGAGAGAGAGAGAGAGAGAGAAGTTTAAAACCAGCGGGGTGGGGGTGACAATAATAATAATAATAATATAATACAGCAGTGTTGAATTCATTTCGTTTAATATTATGTAAATACACAACGTCACATTAGATCACCGTCAATCTGCTGTGTGTGACTGAAGCTCTTGGTGATAATTACGGTTTATTTTAACCTAACCCAACCTAACCTAACGTAACCTAACCTGAACCTAACCTAACCTAACCTAACGTAACCTAACCTTAACCTAACGTAACCTAACGTAACGTAACCTTACCTTAACCGAACGTAACCTAACCTATTCTAACATATACATACATACATACATACACACCGACAAATGTATACTGTATAGACACACACACACACACACACAAACATAAACAAGACTAACCTAACCTAACCTAACCCCTCCTCCCCCCCCCCACCATACAGTGACCCCCTGACAAACACTAACACAGGGGGATTTAGCTGTAATATACGTCCATTACTCTCAATCATGACCTTTATAACATCAACACATAAGGACGGTTTTTACTGTGATCGACTGAGTGCTGTGATCTTTTGACTCTATGCAATATTGGATTCCTGAAATATTTGAGTTTTGCAATATTTAGTTCTGCAATATTTTATTTTGAGCTTTGCAATATAAGGTTCTGCAACATGTAAGTCCTGCAACACCATACCTCATTCAGTATAAAGCTCTAGCAACACATATTTGACCCCTGCAAAACATATTTGACCCTTGCAACACATAATTGACTCCTGCAACACATATTTGACCCCCGCAACAAACACATTTGACCCCTACAACACATATTTGACTTCTGCAATACATATTTGTTCCCTGCAACACATATTTGGCTCCTGCAACACATATTTACCCCCTGCAACACATATTTGACCCCTGCAACACATATTTGACTCCTGCAACACATATTTGACCCTTGCAACACATAATTGACCCCTGCAACACATAAGGTAATATTTCAATACAATGCCTGTCTATTGTCTGACCTTTGAACCTTGCAACATTAATAAAATACTAGACTATATCAACCATCACATTGCACGACCTTTGACCTATGCAATATTAATAAAAGCAGAAAGAAAATAATGTCATCTGCCTGTTATTTCACCTCATGACCTTTGCAACATGAGTAACCTATACCAGTGCAATGTCTCCCTTATTTTGCAACAACTGACTTGCAAGATCAACAAAATTCAATCTCTCTCTCTCTGACTTTCCACTCTCCCCCTGACCTTTGCAATCATTAGTAATATATTTTTCAGTGCAATGTCTCCCTTATCGTGCAACAGTTGACGCTTGCAAGTTCCTGGTACAGTACTAATGACCTCTGAACCTTGCAACATGAATAAAATCTCAATTACTATCTTATTACAAAATTACTACAACACTTGACCTTTGCAACATGAATAACAGAGATGCAACTACCGTATAATCTATTTGCAATATCACGACAACACATGACCTTTGCAACATGAACAACAGAATGCAACTACTGTATAAATTCATTGCAACAAGATCTTTGCAACATGAGTGCAAATATACACTTAGCTCTACATACCTAAAGCAACTGACCTGTCACCTTTGCAACACGAATTAAAAATAAAGAATATGATGCAACTTTTCCCTATGACCTCCCTCATCCCGACACCTATGACCTCCCTCATCCCGACACCTATGACCTCCCTCATCCCGACACCTATGACCTCCCTCATCCCGACACCTATGACCTCCCTCATCCCGACACCTATGACCTCCCTCATCACGACACCTATGACCTCCCTCATCCCGACACCTATGACCTCCCTCATCACGACACCTATGACCTCCCTCATCACGACACCTATGACCTCCCTCATCCCGACACCTATGACCTCCCTCATCACGACACCTATGACCTCCCTCATCACACCTATGACCTCCCTCATCCCGACACCTATGACCTCCCTCATCACGACACCTATGACCTCCCTCATCCCGACACCTATGACCTCCCTCATCCCGACACCTATGACCTCCCTCATCCCGACACCTATGACCTCCCTCATCACGACACCTATGACCTCCCTCATCACGACACCTATGACCTCCCTCATCACGACACCTATGACCTCCCTCATCACGACACCTATGACCTCCCTCATCCCGACACCTATGACCTCCCTCATCCCGACACCTATGACCTCCCTCATCACGACACCTATGACCTCCCTCATCCCGACACCTATGACCTCCCTCATCCCGACACCTATGACCTCCCTCATCACGACACCTATGACCTCCCTCATCCCGACACCTATGACCTCCCTCATCCCGACACCTATGACCTCCCTCATCACGACACCTATGACCTCCCTCATCACGACACCTATGACCTCCCTCATCACGACACCTATGACCTCCCTCATCCCGACACCTATGACCTCTGCAACACCAAAAGGCACAATATACTCTACTGCCGTGTGGCTCTGTTAGTGGTCGGGAGGATAAACAAAAATAAACTTTGTATACACGTGTCTAAATTAACCAAAAATATATATACTTTGAAATGTTAAATGAGATATATTAACGTAACCTAACCAAACACTAACCTAAACCTATCGTAACCTAACCTAACCCATCCTAACACTAACTTAACACTATCCTAACCTCCCCTTACCTAACTTAACCTAACACTAACCTAACCTACCCAACACTAAACTAACTTAACCTACCACTAACCTAACCTAAACTAATCTATCCTATAACTAACCTAACCTAACCAAGTCTAACACTAACCTAACCAAAGCTGTGCCCTTTCCAACACCAACAAGTATTGCATATTCCATCACTGTCTGACCTTGTTAGAGAGGTGTTAAAAAAATAAAAAAATAAAATAAAAATATATTAAAAAGTTTGTAAAGTCGTATTCAGTTTCAGCAAATTATTTAACCAAATTATTTAACGCATATTGTAACGCTAAGCAAAATAAACAATGACTTTTAACAACTGAAATATTAACAATTATACCAAATAAAGGATTGAACGCTCTCTAGGAGCCAGAACTGATGCTGTTTTGTTTTTCCTCATGTAAAAACGAAGTAATTCATGTTCATTTGTTTTTCCCCATGTATAGACGAAGTAAAGCACGCTCTTTTTGTTTTACCTGTTGTATAAACGAAGTAATTCACCCTCTTTTGTTTTTCCTGGTGTATAAACGAAGTAATTCACCCTCTTTTGTTTTACCTGGTGTACAGACAAAGTAATTCACGCTGGACAGAATCCTATTGAACAAAATACCATCTGGCTTTCATTTAACCCCCATTAAGAACTGACATGAATACAAATTGGATTCTAAATTACTTCTTTTCATTTATTTACACCAAAAAGTTATTTTTTTTATACTTTGACGAATATATAGTTTAATACAGATGATATATAATTTCTCCGTAATAAAACAAAATAAATAGCAATAATTATTAAATGAAATGTAAGAAATATTTTATAATTAATGTTTAATGGACAAATAACCTATAATAATCCATAGATAGATAGATCAATAGACTCAGACAGGCAGATGGATGGATAGATAGATAGGTAAATACACACACAAAGATAGATAAATAGACAGAGAGAGAGAGAGAGAGAGAGAGAGAGAGAGAGAGAGAGAGAGAGAGAGAGAGAGAGAGAGAGAGAGAGAGAGAGAGAGAGGTATAGTAGAAACTGAAGTCTATTCATAAAAAGTAAAAATTCTCTCGATCTAAACTTGTCTACGGCTCAGCTACCTGTAGACAATACCTTAATTAGATCACCTGAAGATTACCCACCCCAGCTTATTCCACCCTAACGCTAACCTAACCTATCCTGACTTAACCGATCCTGACCTAAACTAACCTAAGATAACTTGACCTAATCTAACCTAACATATTCTAACTCATCCGAAACTAACCTAACCTAATTTTAACATACTAATCTAGTCTAACGCCTTAACTAAACTACCCTAACCTAACCCAACCTAACTTAACCTCACCTTACCTACCCTGATACCTTAACTTAACCTAACCTAATACCTTAACTAACCTAACCTAATCTAACCAAACCTAAACCAACTCAAAACCAAAGTAAACATGAAACCTTAATCCCACACGGCAACAGATTCCATTTACCTCACGTAAGATAATCCTCAATAATCTTACTATACCTTGTAAGAATCTAATACATTATGCAACACATTATTACATCACTCAACGCGGGGGAAGGAGTTGCCAGATTTTTGTATTGTTTACGTATCAGATTTTGTTAATTTGTTTATTTAACCGATTAGTGTGTTGTGTTTTATATTATTTTATTTATTTAGTTTGTTTAATATAATTTTAGTCGTGTTTGCTTCAATCTTCAGTGTTCGAACCTTAAAAGAGTCAAAGTCTCGAAACTTTATTGAATTCATAAGCTGCTGGCGGTATCGATTTAATTCTCCTAAATATTATAAAAACGTAAAGCTATTTGGTGTTATTTAATTCATTTCTATTTACTAAAACATTGTGCATATTTTCTTTAATTATTTTGGCTATAATTTAAAAAGTATCAATTATTTAATCAGTAATAATTAATGAAATATAGATGATAAAAATATGTTCCTAGCCCCTGATTCAAGATGCCGAGATATTATTATTATTATCATTGTTACTATTATTATTATTATCATTGTTACTATTATTATTATTATTTCTACGTTTACTATTATTATTGTTTACGCGGATAAGAGGGAGAATTAAGCTCCAGTAAGATTAAATTTACTGCCATTAACTTAAGACACTTCTTGAACTAAACATTCTCAAAGGACACGTTCGTTAAATTCTTCCCAAACTGGAGATGTGAGAAATGTATCTTAATTAACTAACTTATGTTGTGTGTGTGTGTTTGTTTGTCCGGGTGACGGTGTACATGTGTGTGTGTGTGGGTGATGGTGTACATGTGTGTGTGTGTGGGTGATGGTGTACATGTGTGTGTGTGTGTGTGTGTGGGTGATGGTGTACATGTGTGTGTGTGTGATGGTGTACATGTGTGTGTGTGTGTGTGTGTGGGTGACGGTGTACATGTGTGTGTGTGTGTGTGTGTGTGTGGGTGATGGTGTACATGTGTGTGTGTGTGGGTGATGGTGTACATGTGTATGTGTGTGTGTGTAAGAATAAGAAAAATAACTTAAAAATAAGAAAAATAAGATTGTGTATAATGTTTTAACCTAACTGGGTAGTGTAGAGGGAAATAATTACGGTGTTTCTAAAGTTGAATTCAAAATAGAGTTCAAAATGTTCAAAATAAAGTTAAAAATCCAGGATATAATTTCAAACTTGCGGTTATGTGGTAAAAAATGTTAACAGGTTGTAAAAATTAGCGACGGGATGGAGATTAATGTTGGCGGTGTGTTGTGGTGTATGTGTGTTTGTCTAGATTATACACACATACAGACACACACACACACACACACACACAGACACACACACACACACACATACATCCACATGCAGTAATGCAAATATACTCATATAAATACATATATAAAAACAAGCATACACATACATCCATACACACAGAATTATAAACATACACTGATAAAACACACACACACACACACACACACACACACACACACACACACACGCGCGCACATAGAGACCACAATCTTATTTACGTCACAAATGTTAAAAGTTTCGGGAGTCGAATTGGCGTCTCGGCAAATTAAAAAAGAAGTCTCGGTAAAATAAAAGAAAATCTCGGTAAATAAAAAAGTCTCGGTAAATTAAAAGTCTCGGTAAATTAAAAAAAAAAGGCGAACTTCTCCCAAAATGTTTGTTATTTACGACCAGAAGCGGAGCAGGAACCCACCCGGGGTATAAAACAGCCTCTTGTTAGTTGAGATGCAAGACGACCCCTCATTGGCCAATTCTTACAACCGATTCTCTTCCGTGATTGGCTTGCTAGGTGAGCCTGTGTCTACCTTAACGGAGGATAACACGATAAATTTCTTCTATTTTAATCCATTACTAATCCTTAACTTGACCTGACCCAACCTAACCTAATCCACCTTACCCATAACCTAACCTAATCTAACCTAACCTACCTGAACCTAACCTACCTGAACCTAACCTAATCCACCTTACCCATAACGTAACCTAATCTAACCTAACCTACCTGAACCTAATCTAATCTAACCTAACCCAATCCACCTTACCCATAACGTAACCTAATCTAACCTAACCTACCTGAACCTAATCTAATCTAATATAATCTAATCTAACCTAACCTAACCTAATCCACCTTACCCATAACGTAACCTAATCTAACCTAACCTACCTGAACCTAATCTAACCTAACCTACCTGAACCTAATCTAACCTAACCTACCTGAACCTAACCTAACCTTGACTCTACGCCTCTAAGAACTACATAAAGCAAAATAGATGGAGTCACAACGAGCCTAGATTTAAATTACCGTCAGGAATGTAGTCCAGTCTGTATGTGTCCCTATGTCTGTCCGTATATGTGTCTGTATGTGGCCGTATGTCTCTGTATATCTATATGTGCATGTCTGTGTGTCTGTATATGAGTGTGTTTCCCTCCCCGGGTAACTTTTCCATCAGACTCTCCCGCCAAGTTATGTCATTTGAGGTGAGAGGCGAGGATAGAGGTGTTTTATCAGACTGTTTTAATACTTTACCGCTGGACCAAATCACTCATTATGGTGCCACAGTATAATGATAATGATGATAATAATGATAATGATGATGATAATGATAATGATAATAATAATAATAATAATGACATCAAAAGAATAAATAACAATTAAAAAAGCAACAACAACAATAATAGAAACAAGAACAAGAACAATAATAAATTAACCTCGTCTCTAAAACACACACACACACACACACACACACACACACACAGCTCTAGGCAAACACGGAATAAATTGCCTGTTTATTTATGTTCAATGTTGCCCTGATCCCTTAGTGAAATAAACACCAAGCAGACAGACAGAGACAGACAGACAGACAGACAGACAGAGGCAGAGAGAGACAGACAGAGGCAGAGAGAGACAGACAGACAGACAGAGGCAGAGAGAGAGAGACAGACAGACAGAGGCAGAGAGAGAGAGACAGACAGAGGCAGAGAGAGACAGACAGAGGCAGAGAGAGACAGACAGAGGCAGAGAGAGACAGACAGACAGACAGACAGAGACAGAGAGAGACAGACAGACAGACAGAGGCAGAGAGAGACAGACAGACAGACAGACAGAGGCAGAGAGAGACAGACAGACAGACAGAGGCAGAGAGAGACAGACAGACAGACAGAGGCAGAGAGAGACAGACAGACAGACAGAGGCAGAGAGAGACAGACAGACAGACAGAGGCAGAGAGAGACAGACAGACAGACAGAGGCAGAGAGAGACAGACAGACAGACAGAGGCAGAGAGAGACAGACAGACAGACAGAGGCAGAGAGAGACAGAGAGAGACAGACAGACAGAGGCAGAGACAGACAGACAGACAGACAGAGGCAGAGAGAGACAGACAGACAGAGGCAGAGAGAGACAGACAGACAGACAGAGGCAGAGAGAGACAGACAGACAGACAGAGGCAGAGAGAGACAGACAGACAGACAGAGGCAGAGAGAGACAGACAGACAGAGGCAGAGAGAGACAGACAGACAGACAGAGGCAGAGAGAGACAGACAGACAGACAGAGGCAGAGAGAGACAGACAGACAGACAGAGGCAGAGAGAGACAGACAGACAGAGGCAGAGAGAGACAGACAGACAGACAGAGGCAGAGAGAGACAGACAGACAGACAGAGGCAGAGAGAGACAGACAGACAGACAGAGGCAGAGAGAGACAGACAGACAGAGGCAGAGAGAGACAGACAGACAGACAGAGGCAGAGAGAGACAGACAGACAGACAGAGGCAGAGAGAGACAGACAGACAGACAGAGGCAGAGAGAGACAGACAGACAGACAGACAGACAGACAGATAGATAGATAGATAGACATACAGAAAGACAGACAAACAGAGAAGCGATGTAGAGAGAGAGAGAAAGAAAGAAAGAAAGAGAGAGAGAGAGAGAGAGAGAGAGAGAGAGAGAGAGAGAGAGAGAGAGAGACTTAGGAGGGGATAACCATACAAAACTCTACGGTAACAGCCACCCAGGTTTCACTACCTCCCTCTCTCTCTCTCTCTCTCTCTCTCTATTTATCTATGCATTCTCTCTCTCTGTCTGTTTATCTATCTGTCTGTCTATCTATCTATCTGTACAATTCTCTCTCTCTCTCTCTGGGTGACGGTGGCGGGATGGACAGAGAGTCAACACAGTCTAGGCGGGTCAAGTGGTATGGTTCGAATCCCTTCCTGAGTTTAAACCCCGCCTCACAGCTGTTGTTTGTTGTGGTACATGTGTCTGTCTGTAGGTGAGTGAGAGAGAGAGAGAGAGAGACCTGTATAGCACTCTAGACTCTATAACACACTACCATAAAGACTATTCTCCCATAACACAGAGACATATAACCCTGTATAGCACTCTAGACTCTATAACACACTACCATAAAGACTATTCTCCCATAACACAGAGACATATAACCCTGTATAGCACTCTAGACTCTATAACACACTACCATAAAGTCCATTTTCCCTCCACCAATGCCTTAACCTCAAGTTTTGCGGTACATAAACAAACTATATTATTTCCCGCGTAAAGTGACATCTTTGTACTGTACGCTAAAACAGACCTTATTATATCAAGTCATAAAGGCTAATTTCCTTATGTAGATGGGAATTTATACACCATAAGGCTATAAGAAAAAGTACCCGATATTTTGGGGGAGGGATTTTGAGCTCAATTGTTAAGTATATAGAGGTTATTTTCCCGTGTTTTGTTTATAGTTGAATAGGACCTTATGTGGCTTATTTATAACTTAATTGAAATTGCATTGGGGCTATTTTTTCGACAAATAGCCCAGACGGTTCTAGTATCCTGTAGGCTATTATTGAATCTTAAAATTGACGATATAAACTACTATTGCTTCACTATGTTTAATTAATGGAGATTTAACGCTGAAAATGTGAGTGACATCATTAAGCAAGAAGTGACGTCATCAACATAAGAATGGCGACATCAAACGAGAATTCACGTCATCAACACAATAGGTGACGTCTTCAACACGAGAAGTGACGTCACCAATACGAGAATGATAACACGAAAAGTGACGTCATCAATACGAGAACGACGTCATCAACACAGTAATTGACGTCACGAGAGCGTTACCTGAGGGTGGTGGGAGGACGACGACGGAGACACCTGCTGGGGGCGGCTGGTGCTGGAGGGCGAGGTGGGCGGCCTTGGAGACCACGTCCACGTGTACACACCCCGCCCGGCCTCCCAGTGTGGCCTCCTCCAACCAGGGCAGCAGCTGTACCTCTACCGTCACCTGCGAGGCCAGCCTGGCGTCCTCCTCTACCTCCCCGGAGGCCGGGGAAGGCAGGAGGTCCAGGGTGTACTGGACGCTGTGCCCACGACCACGACGCCCACCCGCACGCCCGTGGAGAGCCCCGTGGGCGGTCTCATGGGCGGGGGTCGAGGCTGTCCCTGCTACATGTGGGTGGTGTGAGCTGGTGAGGGCGTCCTGGAGGTAGTATGGGCGTGTAGAGGCGTCCTGGGTGTGGCGTAGGCGTGCAGGGGCGGCGGTCAGGAGGGTGAGGTTACCGTGGCGGGCGTGGGCGTGATGGGTGGCCTCAGGCACGGGCGCGGGGCACACGTGGGCGGCGACCACGAGCAGCAGCAGGAGAGTAGCACCCGCCCGCCCACTGCCGCCGCCCATACTACTGAGTGGGCGGGATGTGGGCGTGTGGGCGGCGGTGGGTGGTGCCTGGGTCGGGTGGGCCGCCTCCCACCCACCCCGGGGGCATGGTGTACGCTCCCCTGAGGCCGCCCACCAGGGTGACGGGGCGGTCAAGAGGGCGGGTTGTCACAGTGTGTGGGCGGCCGAACTGAGGAGTATCATCAGCCTACACTGTCAACCTCACACCTGTCATACACCAAAAGGTGGGCCTGTCAAGCGGTGGGCCTGTCAGGCGGCGGGCCTGTCAAGCGGTGGGCCTGTCAAGCGGCGGGCCTGTCGTGCGGTGGATTTGTCAAGCGCTAAGTATCAACAAGTTTCGCTGTCAAGTTCTGAGCTGTCAAAACTGGCCAGTCAAATGGTTAACTGTTAAGAAGTGTGTCTGTCAGGTGCTGAATTGTCAAGAGGTTGGCCTGTCAAGGGACCAGTTGACACAGACAGACTGTCACGAGGAAGAGCTACTACCAGTCAGGACTGTCATGGCGAAAGACTGTCAAGGGATGACTGGGTGCTTAAAGGTGAAGCTGTCAAGTAACAAATCCGTCAAGAGTCAAGGGGAAACAGTCAGTCAGGCTGTTAACTGTGTAGCGATACACCTGTCAAGCGGTCTGACTGTCAAGTTATTTAAACGTCACGGTGTCAAACTGTCAAGAAATTATCAAGTTAAAGATCAGGACTGCCAAACGATGGATCTGTCAAGGCACTGAACTGTCAAGAAAATAATGACAGCCAGATACAAGAACTGTAACTGTCAAGAAATGGTACCAGTCAAATACAATAACTGTCAAGAAAATCGTGCTAATCAGATAACTAGAGTGTCAAGAAGGCGTGTAACTGTCAAGAAATCGTGCCAGTCAGATAAATGGATTTTCAGGGGGCTAAACTGTCAAGAGTGTGTGCGTAGCTGTCAAGAGATGAAACTGTCAAGAATTGGGTAGTCAGGAAAGTACGTCAAATGTGTCAAGGATTCACAGCTGATTGGTGCCAAGGTGCGTCGGCAGCTCTATGCAAGTAAACTCTCACAATATCAAAATCAGTCTACTTTTTTGTGACACCCTGTAGACTTTCAATCACTGTATCCTGTCGCTGTAAATAATCACTGTAGTTCTGTAGCAATGACTGAAGCACTGTATCTCGTCACTGTATTTATGTAGTTATGGTTGAATCACTGTAACTTGTCACTGTATAATAAAGCTAAATACCACTGTAGCATCTATGGTAACTCAGCCACTGTAGTCGATACCTGTAGCACTGTAGACCGTCACTGTATGAAACCAAAGACTTGTACCGTCACTGTAACTTATCACTGTATTAAGACTCCTCATTTAACCACCCAGTCACTGTATTATGTAACTGAAGAATGTAATTACCTCACTGTACCCTGTAATTATACCACTGTAGTTCACTGTAACGAAACCAGATACAGTGATACCTCTATTTAGCGGAATATATAGCGAAGAAATTCCGTTATATCGAGTGTTAGATGATAAACCTTTATATGACGAACTATATTGAAGACAGTCCGTTATATCGAGGGTCTGTTAGATGAGAAACCTTTATATAACGAACTATATTGAAGAATCCGTTATATCGAGGGTCTGAGATATGAAACCTTTATATAACGAACTATATTGAAGAATCCGTTATATCGAGGGTCTGAGATATGAAAGCTTTATATAACGAACTATATTGAAGACAGTCCGTTATATCGAGGGTCTGATAAATATGAAACCTCTATTTAACGAACTATATAGAGAAGAGTCCGTTATATCGAGGGTCCGTTACATAATACCCCTATGCTGTGTTCCAATAATGTTACGAGACTTGACGTGAGTAGGAGCACAATCTTTTAAAAGCATTGACGTTTAAGTTGTTTTAACTTTTATCTCTCTCTCTCTCTCTCTCTCTCTCTACACCCCATTTTCTATAAGGTATAAACAAGGACTTTTAAAACAATAAAGGCGCAGGTAATTTCGTTTTCAATTTCCAGGCGACCAAGTTTGTGTATAAATGTGTGAGCCATTATTGTGTAGCCTGGCTGATGGGGGGGGGAGGGAGGGAGGGGGAAGGGAGGGGGGGAGGGGGGAGACGAGAGGGAAGTAAGATTGATGGGAGAGTGAGGGAGGAGGATGAAGGAAGGAAGGTAGGAATGGAGGGAGGGAGGGAGGGAGGGAGGGGGGGGAGAAGGGAGGTAAGGAAGGAAGGAGATAGAGAAAGGAGGGAGGGAGGAGAAGCAATGGAAAAGTGAAGGAAGGGAGAGAGTGACAGAATGGGAGGGAGATAGGGAGGGAGGGAGGGGAAAGGGGGAAGGGAGAGGGAGGGGAAGGGGGAGGCGGAAGGGGGAAGGGAGAGGGAGGGGAAGGGGGAGTACTTAGTTTTGGTTAGTCTGTCCACGAAAATTCCCTATAATTCGTCAGTAACGTCAACAGGAGTTAGTATTCGTCAGCAACAGGTAATTCAGGTCAGGAGTCAGTATTCGTCAGCAACGTCAGGAGTCAGTATTCGTCAGCAACGTCAGGAGTCAGTATTCGTCAGCAACGTCAGGAGTCAGTATTCGTCAGCAACGTGAGGAGTTAGTATTCGTCAGTAACGTCAGGAAGAGTTAGTATTCGTCAGCAACGTCAGGAGGAGACTCATATTGTCAGCAACAAGTAAGTCAGGTAAGTTAGTCTAAGAGACACACCTATAATTCGTCAGCAACGTCAGGAGGAGTCAGCAAACGTCAGCAACACGAGGTAGGTAGAATGAGTGACGGCCCAGCACCACTTTTCACTCATGAATGTCAGCAAGTAATGTGTTTCACTAAGCTGACGGACGGGCTGACACCTCGACACTCTCCCGTAATTAAAAACTGTGATTCTGTTACGATTTTTTTGGGGGGATGTTTATAATTAATTTGACCTTTTAAAGTAATTTTTATTTGTTTGTTTATATACTGGAAATAATAGTCATACATACATACATACCATACATACATACATACCATACATACATACATACATACATACATACATACATACCATACATACATACATACCATACATACATACATACATACATACATACATACCATACATACATACATACATACATACCATACATACATACATACATACATACATAGCACATGGAGTTTCATTCAGATACGTTCTCTCTCGCCCTCTCAGGTCAGCAGGTCACCCTCGTTCCATTATCTAACAACATAATCGACCCCCACCCCCCCCCCCCCCCGCCAAGCCACTACATCGCTAACTCACTTCAAACTTCGCGAATTCAAACTCCTACAACACTAACACGGCCTCCTTCGCCAACTCAGAGCTCGCCAATTTGATCTCTCGGTCTCAAGAGCTTATGAGCTAAATTGCCTTAACTCGAGATGTTGACAAAAGGTGTTCTTGTTTATATTGTAAGCCGTGACGGGATGTAACGCCTGCTGTGATTGGTGGTGTTCATGGTGAGTGGCCAATAGGTTGTAACGCCTGTTCATGATTGGTGAATTAGCCTTGGGGCGAATGGAAGGTGTTTTGTTATTGGTGGAACGTGTGATCATTATTATTATTATTTTAAAAGTAGTAGTAGTAGCATTAGTAGATAAGTACAAGTAATAGTAGTAGTAGTAATAGTAATAGTAGTTGATAAGCAGAAGTACCGTAATAGTAACAGTAGATAAGTCTCAGTAGTAATAGTAGTAGTAATAGTAGTAGTAATAATAATAATAATAATAATAATAATAGTAGTACAGTAGTAGTAGTAGTAGCAGTAGTATTAGAAGTTGTAGTAGATAAGTAGCAGTACAAGGTATGGATATTGGGGGAGGCTGGAGGCCATTTAAAAAAAAGTAATATTAGTAGTTTTAGTAGATAAGTAGTAGTAGTTATAGTAGTAAGTAGAAGTAGTAATAATAGTAGTTTTAGAAGATAAGTAGCAGAAGTAGTAGTAGTAGTAGTAGAAATTGTAGTAGATTAGTAGTAGTAGTAGTAGTAGTAGTAGTAGTAGCAGTAGAAGTAGCAGTAGTAGTAGTAGTAGAAGTAGTTGTAGTAGTAGTATTGTATATTATGTTCAACTATTAACACTTTATTATTATTATTATTATTGTTATTATTATTAAGGTCAGATTAACTATTAAAAATAATGTTATTCAATTGTAGTGTATATCATTCAAATGTTCAGTTATTCATAAAGTTCACTATTATCCAAGATGCACAGTTATTCAATTTGTTCAATATTATACAAAATATTCAATGTTCTTCATATGTAAAATGTTCTTCAGGGGTTAAATATATTTCTAAAATGTTCAGTTATTCATCAATTCACTGTTATACAAAAATGTTCACCATCAATAACACAAGTTCATCACTAGAACACTCGCTCTTGGTAACTCATAATTGTTCTTCACTTAACCAGTGTTCTATTCAATCATAACATTGTTCACTGATAACTTTCGCATTTTGATAACTACTACAATAACACTCCTAGGGTAACTAATAGCTAGGATAACCACCTTGCCTATGATAACAGTACTAAGATAACATGTTAACACACTGATTCAAATTGTGCCGAGATAACTTTTGCATCTAGGAAAACAGAATTAACGCTCGTTGCTAAGATAACATCCGGCTGTTTCTTTCGCTAGGATAACTCTAGTTGCTAGGATAACATTCGCTGCTAGAATAAGTCTTCTTTAGGAGAGAACTCAAGGCTAGGATAACAACAGGTGCCAAGATAACATTCGTTGCTTGGATAAGTCTTACGTGAGATAACTATGCTAGGATAACTTACTGCTAGGATAATTAATCCAACAAATATACCAGCGGTTTTTTTGGATAACACTACGCTTAGATAACTCCTAGGGTGTTGAAAGCCACCATAGCTAAGATAACATTAGGTGCTAGGATAACACCCAGGTCTCTGATAACATTAGGTACTAAGATAACACCCAGGCCTTTGATACCCACCATGGCTAGGATAACATTCGTCTTTAATACATAACATTACGTGCTAGGATAACATAGGAATTCTCTCGCACGTCACTAAGATAACACTGCGCTAGGATAACACCCAGGCCTTTGATAACCACCTTGTCTAAGATAACACCACGATAACCACGCGTAAGATGAAGGAAAGGGGGGAGCTGGTTGTGAGGGGGGGATGGTGTAGGGGGAACCCGGGAGCAGCACAACCAGCCTCCTCCACGTTCGGAGCCACACTGAGCCTGGAGAGCCACCCTGTTGTAACCCTCCACCCCCCTTTCATCTCCTCCCCCTCAGCCAGCATCAGCCAATCAGCGACAGGTGAATGGCGCGATGCGTTCAAGACACCACGAACTGAAATTTATTTAAATATTTGTGTATATTTGTAGCTTCCATAATACTTTTGTAAATTGGTTAAAGTATTGATAGTTTTGTGGCGTAACCTTCATAAGCCGTCAGTGTCAGCCAATCAGCGTTAAGGAGACATTACGACCTTAAAACTATTTGTATTTTCATTTTTACTAAGCGTTACGAGCCCAAAGTATTTATATTTTCTCCTCTGACGTCACCAATATGACCTCCAGTATCTCCAGGTGACCCCTAGTATCTCCTCGTGGCTTCCAGTATCTCTCCGTGGTCTCTAAAACGTCAATTTAACATTAATTTTGTCTTTAAACACCAAATTATCCAAAAAACATAAATTTCGTCACCAAACATCAATATATAATCAATTTCGTCCCCAAACATCAATATATAATAAATTTCGCCCCTAAACATCAATATATCAATTTCGTCACCAAACATCAATATATCATCAATTTCGTCCCCAAACATCAATATATCACGAATTTCGTCCCCAAACATCAATATATCACGAATTTCGTCCCCAAACATCAATATATCAACAATTTCGTCCCCAAACATCAATATATCACGAATTTCGTCACCAAACATCAATATATCAACAATTTCGTCCCCAAACATCAATATATCATCAATTTCGTCCCGTTAACTGTTACTATTACCTTTTGACAGCTTAAGGACCTATAATTCAGCCATGGTATCTATAATTCACCCCTTAACACCTACAATTAACCAAAAAAATTCACCCCCCCCCCCCAAAGGAACTATAATTCATACCCACGTCAATAAATCACCCCTAGCACCTATAATTCAGCCCTCGGAACCCATAATTCAGTCCCATGATCTATAATTCAGCCCTAACACCTATAATCCGTCCCCAGGACCCACTGTTCAGCCCCAGGACCTATAACTCAACACAGGAATCTATAAATCACCCCAAAGACCTATAATTTACCCTTAAGGACCTATAACTCAACACAGGGATCTATAATTCACCCCCAAGGCCATATTATCCATGCCTAAGGACCTTTAATTCACATCAAGGATCTATAATTCAGCATCGGGATCAATAATTCAGTCCCCAGAATTTATAACTTAACCCCAGCATCTATTAATTCAGCCCTAACGCCTATAATTCAGCCCCAGGAATCGAATAGGTCACTGCAGCTTCAACTTCAGTAAATATGAACAAGGCTTCACGTCTCCTTCCTGGTCAACTAACTGAATCCCCGATGGTTCTTCCTCCTCTTCCTTCCTCCATTCTTTTTTCCTTCTTCATTCTTCTTCCTCCTCTGTCTGCCTCTTCATTTTCCATCCTCCTCTTTCTCTTCATCTCTGCCTTCCTTCCCCTTCATCCTCTTCTTTCTTCCTTTCTCTCTTCTCCTTGCCTTCCTTCCTCCTCCCCATCCCCTTTTCTCTTCCTATTCTTTGATAATTTGTACGCCATTTTTCCTTTCATCTTAGTCTTCTCTCCCTCACTTCCCATTTTACCTCTTACCTCCCCCACTTCCCATTTTATCTCCCTGTCTCCTCCCATAAATCCTCCTCTTCTTCAATTTATTCTTCTCTTTCTCCTTTATCTTTAACCATCTTCTCTTCCTCATTTATTCTTCTCCCTCTTTTTTCCTCTCAATCTATGCCTTCAGTCTCTATCCTTTATACTGTCTTTGTCTGTCTATAGTCGATACCATAAGTCAAAAACAAAATAGCATCATCAGGGGAACATGTATAGACACCTTCATATGATCCCAAAACAACATTACCATCTCAAAAAACAAAAGAGAATCAGATGACAAATGGTTGAAGGTCCTTATAATGTATGTATAAACACCTTGACATGATCCCAAAACATTACTATCTCAAAAACAAAAGAGAATTGGATGAGGAATGGCTAGGAGTCCTTAAAACGTATATACTGCAAAGACACCTTGATATTACCCCCAAAAAATTTACTAACTTAAAAAACAAAAGCCAGTCATCAGCAAAACGGTTGAGGTCACAACATATATATATATATATATATATATATATATATATATATATATATATATATATATATATATATAGACACCTTAATATGATCCCAAAACATAACTAAAAAAACAAAACAGCATCAACAGTGGAATGGTTGATCATTATAACATGTACAACGCCCCAAAAAGTTCCCCAATATAATTTTACTGTCTGTAGGGAAGACCTTTATCAACACAGACAAGCGAACATCAAAATTTAAATCGACTGATCCTCAACAGCATATAGAGAACTCACATATGATGTTTGTCTCTGGTGTGACTGAGTGAATGGTATTAATCATGCAGGAATCATTTGTCTATACCCTGTACTCAGTGTTGATGCCAGGGATTGAGTTCGTAGAAGAGGCCGGCATAAGCTAAATAGGCATAAGCGACAATAGGCATACTGTACATGTTAAAAGGAGACTTAAATTCCAGCAATAGCAGAAGTCCTCCTATTAAGTTTTCTTGTATAAACTAATAGCAACTTTATAACAAACTTACATAAATACTATTGAATGAACATTATAAATTAACATACTCAGATACATCATATAGTTGTCTACATGTGGAGAGGCTGATGAATGGTGGGAGTAGACGCTGGGAGAGACATAAATGGGGAAAAACTAACACCAAGTCCTGGAGGGTTAAATCATCATCTTCAAAAGGTTAAACCATTATCGTCAGAATTAAAACATTGTAGTTAAAGGGTTAAATCATTGTTCGCAGAGGGTTAAACCATTACCTGTATCATCAGAGTTAAAACCTCATCGTCCTCAAAGGGTCAAACCATTATCACCAAGGAATTCAAACATCGACAAAGGATTAAACCATCGTCCTCGAAAAGTTAAACCAGGTCAATAAAAAATAATAATAATCAATAACCACCAGGTGTATTATATACCAGATATTTACCCATAATGCAATGTGTGCCGAGAAAATGACCTCGTGTGATGGACAACTGTGTACATGTGCAAGTGTGTACATGTGCACCTTAACCCAGCACAAACAGAATTAGGATAGTCAAGACTAATCCAAGTCAGTGTTAATCCGGTTCAGGTTAAATGAGGATGACCTGAACATAGTATATAAATGTGGTTAGGGTCATTACAGGTGTTATGACTCGTTACTTATTCATTTACCTGAGGTCATGGGATGTGTGCAGTAACTTAAGACACAAATATAAGCACACAAACTCATGTCTGTTTAAATACTAACATACATACACACATTGACATGCAGTACAGAAGTGGTTCCTAATCCTTTTCTCTGTTCCCTCTCTCTCTCTCCTCTTCCATCTTTATCAATTTCCTTCTCTTCTCCATCTAGTCTCCACTCTCTTCCTCGATCACCATTCTCCTCTCTACTTCCCTCTTTATCTACCTCCTCTTCCTCCATTAATTATTCTCCCTCTTGCTCCATTTCTTCCCTATGGACACTTCATTTTTTCCCAACCAATAAAAACCATAATGAGAAACAAGAGAGACGAAGAAAACATATTTCTCACTTCTTCCCTCATGAAGGCTACATCATAACAATCAACAACTAAATAACTACAGTAACATTTGAATTCATCCAGGGAGTGATTTCAAAGTTGAAGTCAAAATCAAAAGAAAAAAGTCAAATTCACCCCCAAGTCAAAATGAATAGTAAAATCTTATATATTTTAGATTTTCCTTTTTTTTTCTCTCTTGCTATGGAATCCAGTTTGAGAGCCAATGACATATACACTACCATGTGCAAATACTTACATACACACACACACACACTAACATATACACATACTCACACACACTAACATATACACATACTCACACACACTAACATATACACACACTCATAGTTTCAACCTACCCGGGATTGAACCCAGGACCACTACACCACACATCACCATACACACACACAAGAAGTCATTACATTTGTTTCTGTGTAAATATCATATAGAAAATTGACATCAGTTGTATAGAAAATTGTGACATCTCTTCTGTTAAATATAGGAAATAATTACTACAAAAAGATTCATTTATTTAATATATATCTATAAAAAAATTTACCCTAGAATTGATCTACAAGTAATAATGGTGCGGGAAGCAGCTCCACGGCCACACAGTTCGCTGGATGTGAACAAGTAATAATGGCCAGGGTAGCAGCTCCACGGCCACACAGTACGCTGAATGTGATTGTGATAAAATAAATGAGTTTGTACAAGAAAATCCCTCCCAAAAATATAACAACATTCTAAAGTGACAAAATGGTCAATGTTCAAAAGACGTTCAACAAAAAGCAACACCACGGCCTCTTTCACACGAGCGTTTCTTTGTTTGTTGCCTGACATGGAAATCAATGGAGTTCAGCAAGACATTACATGAGATGTCCATTCCACTTCATTAATTTTTAAGTCGAGTGACCACATATTGCATGACTTAATATCAATGGAGACTTCAATGGAACCTTTTTCACTCAGAAACCCATAAACTTCCATTTATTTCTAATGTGCCCCCCCCCCCCCCAGTGTGAAAGAGGCCTAAGCCATTTCATTGTTCAGACAACATCTACAGGTTCATCCCAGACTTGTTAAGAACACGTTATATCAGGTTCATCTTGTATACTCTACAGAACACACATGATTAGTGTTGCTCTTTGTATTACTTCTCCAACACTGACCATCTTGATTACAAAAGTTTGTCTTGTAAATGACTTAATACGTCACTATCTCATGCACTATGTCTTTACAGGTACGGATCTCAACCAGGGTAACATACTAAATTAATAAAATCACTCGGTGTATTGTTTATCATATAATAAAATATAAATTAGTTTACATTTTCTCTCTCTTGTGATTCGATGTTTCCGCAAAGTTTTCCTCACACGAGCACTATTTGACGCAGAGAGAGAGGATTTGTGTCTCTGCGTCGCGTCACTGTACGTTCGAGACATCCGCCACTTTGTTCGATATCCTCGTAAAGCTTCACATTACACGCATTCGTTACTTTGATCCCATGAAGTAAATTACCACTTTTAACTCTTTTATCGTTCATCCTCACATAAATTATCTTTCCTGTGTTCTGAGTCTTGTTGCTCATAGACAACTTAAGTACGATTGAATTTCTCACGTGTTATTTTTAATGGTAGTTTTTCGTACACCAATGCTGCAGCCGATTGATACTGTACGTTCACGCTCTGTCCTTGATTCTGAAACATTGAAACGTTCACTCTGTCCTTGATTCTCAGATAGATTGAACTGTTCACACACTGTCCTTGATTCGGAGAGTGGTTGAACTGTTCACTCTGCTCTTGATTCTGCGACTGAATGAACTGCTCACACTCTGTTCTTGATTCTCAGACTGATTGAAGCGTTCACTCTGTCCTTGATTCTGAGACTAATTGAGCCGTTCACTTCCTGTTCTTGATTCTGCGACTGATTGAACTGTTCACACTGTGTTCTTGATTCTGAGACTGTATTAAACCATGTCCTCAGCATCAGGGAGTTATCAGCTAAAGGGTGCGTATTTGTCCCACGTGATTGCTGGCCAAGTGTCAGGGGATATAAGTCATTTTCACCCATCGCCTGGTGGGACGACGGCTGGACAAGTATCATAATACAGAGTAGAGTATTTATTCCTTAATATCTGGCCTGACAACTAACAGGCAGTACAAATTATTGTTCCAAATACCTAATATAGAACCACTGCCAGCCAGGAAACCGAGAAATAATATCTTGTTCCAAAACTCTGGTGGGATGACTACTGTACTAGGTGAGTGTGTAATACTGTCCCTAAGGTGGGTGGGACACCTCTTAGGGTGTGTGAGAGTAAACCAGGGAACATAACGCACTCTAACGCACTCTCTCTGACGTCCGGTGAGAGGAGCTAGATAGACAGAAGCATCGTCCCTAGTGTCTGGCGGGACGAGTGGCGGCCGAGTGGTACGGTGATGGCTGGGGAGTCTTGCCGGGGGTCTGTGGAGGACGTCTTGTGACTAGAGTCTGGATGATGCGGTTGGACACACCGACAACAACAGAGAACAACTGCATCTGGTAACCACTGTAAAATAAAAGTCCATATATTAAAAAAAAGAAAACATTCAGATCAGAACAAAAACATTATATAAGCAAATATTGTATACAGTACTGTACAGGTATCCCCCATGATGCAAATGGGTTGGGTTAAAAATATATAAAAAAAATAAAAAAATATTTATGAATTTTTATAGATCAAATAGAAATACTACATTGAAAAAATAGGATTCAGTTTCCCAATGACAAAAACACCCCAACACAAAATCAGTTCACAAACAAGAAAAAACCTACATAACTAATGATAAACAGGACACAACTACTTTAATTTACTACCTGAAACATTAAAGTTATTAATAAAAGACTACTATCTAGATGAAAATATGCAGCTTAACTATTAATGAAGAGCTAAATCAAAGTTAAACACAGCGGCCAGCGGTGCCATTTGCATAGATGCTGACTGCTTCATGCATGACCGCCCTCAAGCATCGCCATAGCAAACAGTCTAAACAGTTAAACACGTCACTTCGCCCAGAGGATGGTTTACAAAAGGTGGAAGAGGCTATTATTTGTACATTAAATAATACGTTGCCATTTGTCAATCTTGTCACCAGCACGAGATACAGAGGTGAGAGAATGCCCCTCACTCTTGTGCTAACTCCCACACACGTAATAAATGTTCAATCCATTTATGTTTTTAACCTTGTGATAATTATTTTTATTTTTTTTTGCACATCCTGTATACAAGATTGTGTGAATGTAATAGAGAATAAAAAAAAAAGAAAATTGTGGCATCTAACTAGAAAAAATAATGCAGTTCACAGCTTGATGGGAGGCTATACACACCCCTTCCCCTCCCACAATTCCTGGGGACATAAACAAATATATATACTATACCCATTACTTTTTAACTTTACCTTACGTATCTCATTTACTTTCTTTACATAATATGCTTAGAGGATTATGTGTACATACAGTACAACTGAATAAAAAAAAGAAAGTTGTTTATCTGAAATTACAAGATGAAAAATAATCATAACTCCCTTTAGTTCACCTTGCTAACTCAATGGTGCATGAAGAAATAATTATTCCCATTATGTTTTTTGGCCTCACAAATTTTAGTTTTCGGCACATTCGGTACGTAAGATAAAATGGGCATAGAACCGAATAAAAAATAAATAAATAATAAAAAAAATTTGTTTAAATATCCTAAATTACAAGCTGAAAAATAACCACAACACCTCCCTCAGTCTGGTAAGGAGAGCGCTCGAGGGATGTGGCCGCCCCAGCTCACTCCCGGGGACACGAGATGTGAAATTTTGCCGGGACTCAAATTCGTAAAAGAGGGGAAGCTTTAATGACACAAAATTGTGGTGTTAATTTAGGATATACGTATAAGTCAATATTTGTGTCTCGAGGGATAACTGTAGTAAAATCGTGTCTTTCTTAATACTTCTATGATGACTGAGGTAAATAGTGAGTGTGTGTGTGTGTGTGTGTGTGTGTGTGTGTGTGTGTGTGTTTGCTCATGTGTGTGTATATCTATGTGTGTGTGTACTGTCTGTGTGTTTGTATCTATATGTGTGTGCATGTGAGTATCATTTAGTTAATACAGTACTGTAAGTTCATCTAATACTACAGGTGCTCAAGTGATAATAACGAGCTACAATATACACAATACTGTACTACATAACGGTCTAATACAGTGCAATACAGAACAAGTTTCCCTCAGAAACCAAAACACAGAGTTCCAGATTAATTTCCCGATAAGCAAAATTCTGCTGAGTGAATCCTGTCCTCCTGCTGAAACCCATTTGATAACCAGATATCTGTCCCTGGGAAAAATTTTACCTGCTTAATAGGATACTTTCTACCCTGAGTAAAATTTTACCTGCTTAATCTGAAACTTTCTACCCCGAGGAAAATTTTACCTGCTTAATCTGAAACTTTCTACCCCCAAACAAGTAACATAGTCTATACAAGTAATACAAGTCCACTATGTACTAACTAAGGTGAAAGACAGATGATGTCAACTTACCAGTGGATATTTCATTTAGTTCCCACCACCATCAAATTTCTTCAATGTTTTTAGTTCTATATCCTAAGTGAGTGTCTTCTTCCTGTCTCTCTCAACACCACAGTCACCACCAGCAATTTACCAATAATAGTCTCTTGCCGTGTATAGAGTAAATCATAAACTACCTTCTGGTGAAAACTGGGGTGAAAATCATAACACATCAGATCGGTCGAATGTTTATAACCGAATCCCGCGGCAGTGGGGGCAATACCGTACGTGTGTGAAAACGCCAATAAATTCTAGATCATAATTCTGAAGATGATGAAACAACTGATAAGCAATTCTACACCGGCCTCACACCACCCAGTTATTCTCTACACTTCTTAACAACAACCGCTCCACATACAGAAAACAACAGAATGTTATAAACCTTCAATAACATAGATGTAATTAATCATAACATAACTATTACTGTATGTATGAAAACTTTAACACAGTGTAGAAATAAGATAAAATGGGGTCTTTGGTTGTGGCTCGGGGCGTAACATCCTCTTAATGTGTGAACCTAATTATAGTTATGCTGGATTACCTTTTGGCAGCCTACCCAAGGTGTGTAGTCCCTGGCATAAATGAGACACACTTGTAATACGGCTGCAAAGATAAATATTTCTCCCTATGTAATTTGACAGGCCAAAAGTTTTTCACCACAGACAATCTTCATATAAACATACAGTGAAAATTCTTTTTAGTGGACTATATGGAGAGGAAATTTCATTATATCGAGAGCCCTTAACCAATCAGAGTACTGTCCGCATATCAGAGGGTTGGCGACCACAGTCCACTCTAAACATTCTGAGGCCGTTTTTACCAACCCTCTTAACTCTATCATGTTCTCTCTCTTAGCTAACTTCAATATCGTCTGGGTATTTTCATGACTACTATAATCATATTTACATAAATCATAAAATACAGCACATATGAACTTATGCCAGAAACATTGGTAGTCTCTGTGTGAATTATAGGTACAATCACAACCAAATTCCTGTCACCTCTCCTGCAGCTCCATGAACCCTGGGGTTCAGTCTTGTGAATCATGAATCTGAAGCATTTATAGATAGAATAATGCATCAATGTCTACTGCTTCAGGTTCACAAGTCTGAGTCCCGGGGTTCATGAAGCAGCAGAAGAGGCGACAGGATATTGACCACGACTGTACTGTGTAAACAAAGTACAGTATAATACAGTACATTTCAGACTACCGGTACATAATACACAATACAAAATAAACTTATAAACATTTCCTTACTGGGATTTTCTTTCATAAATCATAATTGTTGTCCTTAATACAGAATAATTTACATTTTGAAGATAGAAAAACAATTATGGAAAAAAGTCATATACATAAGACAAGTGACATTTTAACTGTACTGGATAATCAATAAAAATCAAATCCCCTCAAAGACTAAACTCACCTCAGTCAGAAAAAGTCCATTTCTCTCAGACAAAGTTTGCCTCAGAACAAACTCAAATTCCCCAATCTTTAATACCTCTTGGGCTTAACTCTTAAATGGTATAGTTAATTAATTCCTCATATAAAAAAAACATACCTCTTATACACAGACCATAAGGCACAAATTCAATAGCAGCATCACTAGCAATAACAAAAGAGAATTAAAAAATAGTGCCAATCATCGAACAGTCACACCACTGCCCATACAAACACACAGTCATTGCTATATGCCTTCAGTCTTTATGAAGGAGAACAATTACATACACTACAATCACACTCAATAGTAATCATTGTGAGTGAATAAAAATAACAATTAATTCATAAATATCAATCACAGTCTGGATGTTGCAATGTGGAAATAAAATAAAGTCGTATATGATTACTTACAAGAATGTGACTAAGGGACTTGATAAAGGCTTACAAAGTTACTTTTACTTAACCTTTATCCTCTTCACCACTGATCGGCTCGTTAGCCGCTTGGGCGATTGGTCACGTCTCTGTTACAACACATTAAAAGTTACAACATACTGTACAACATCCCCTGAGATTAATCCACAACAAAAGCCTGATAACAGTTACTTCACAACACACCACAGGTTACAACATACTGTACAACATAATGCCTCATAATAATTACTTCACAACTCACAACAGGTTACAACATGCTGTACAACATACCATGAGCATTAAACCACAACATAAGGGCTCATAATAATTACTTCTCAACACACAACAGGTTACAACATTCTGTACAACATGCCATTGATTTCACACCATATAAACTCATGCATCACAACACAAGGGTCAAAGGTCACACTTACTTGGGGTTGAGCACTGGGTCAGCCTCGTTGGCACTGATGATGAAGACGGGAAATAACAACGCAAACAAACACCCGCTGGAAAAAACAAAAGAACGTAGAAAAAAAAAAAAAACGTAGAGAAGTATTTGCAGAAGAGCCTGGTAATTACCCCCCCCCCCCCTCCTCCCTCCCCTGGTGTAAGAAAAATGAAAATGAAATCTACTGAAGGTATCCATGAATGTACATCAAGAAACCACACACTAATATCTCTACATTTATTACTTTTAATTTAATGCTCTTAGTAGTCTGGGCTGGGTTAGGTTAGGGGCGGGGAACTCACCTGGTGTATACTGATGACGGGTACATTGTGATGATGGCCAGAGGAAGGCCAAAACCCATAAAGTACGGCCAGTTCTCCTCGATGAAGCTGGAAAAACATAAACATAAGCTTTCATTAAATTGTTCCCAGTTGTAAGAACTCATTTGATGATGATGAGGATGGGATATCTTGTCATGAAGGGGTGGAGTTCATAAGATTGTATTATAGTTTGTTACAGGAGGCAAAAGCATAATATCAGATAGATAGATAGATAGATAGATTTGATTGATGGATGGATATTCATTCATTAATAATTGTCATCATTACATGTTATAATTTACCCCTAAACCAAGAATAACACTCCTTCATCATCACCACCACACTCACCATCACCCCCAACACACACATGCATACATACTTATCACACACTGTCCCATCATCACCAACACACTATCACCACCACCACCACCAACACACTATCACCACTACACACTGCCCGTAATACTAACCTGAGTCTCTTGTATAGCTCCCAGCCCATATTGAACCATCTGTACTCGAAGGCATAGAGAGCATTAAGCATACACATGTGCACACCACTCAGCATCACCCCTATGCCCACCAGAGGCAGCAGCATCACCAAGTTGGCCTGTGAAATGAAGTCTGTTAAGAGTGTCTGTGATTCTGTGATAAACATATTCATTAAATTTGAGTCATTTATGATTTACAGTAATAAAGTCAATGATTTTGTAATAAGGTCAATGTTTCACCTTAAGTCATTTACAATTTACAGTAATAAAGTCAATGAATCACCACAAACCCACAACTTTACTGACTTGAATGAGGAAGAGAAGTTGGATAAAGATGGAGATCAGAACGTCAGCCACAAGTTTGCTGATGCTACTGATGAGCTGCGGTCGTCCCTGGCGCTGACGGTACGCGCTGTCAGCAATGTCCTGCCGGGCAATGGGCGTTAGGATTATTATTGCATTCGAATGGTGGTGCTCAAGAACTGGTTGTTAGCTGTGTAATTGTGGGTTGGTTAGGCAGTTATCTTGATGGGTGGGTGATTGAGTGAGTGAGTGATTGGATAGGTGAGTGGGTGAATGAATGAGTGAGTGAATGAGTAAGTGATTGAATGGTTGGGTGAATGAGCATGTGAGTGGGTGAATGAGTTATGAGTGAATGAGTGAATGTCCACATGAGTAAATGAGTGAATGAATGAGTGACCACATGAGTAAATGAATGAATGAGTAAATACATGAGTCAATATCCTTCACAGACCCAAACATTCCACCACTGTCAAATTCTGATAACCCTTGAGAATGGCATCGACCTTACAAATTCCTTGCTTTAACCTAATTAGATCATTTAACCCTTTGAGTATGATGACAATCCCTCGAGTACAATGCCTTAGCCCTTTAAATATGCTAGCCCGTTCCTGTGAGTATGATGTCATTATACTCAGGATGTTAAATCATCATACTCATGGGGTTAAATCATCATACTCAAGGGGTTATATCATCATACCCAAGGGGTTCAATCATCATACTCAAGGGGTTCAATCATCATACTCAAGGGGTTAAATCATCATACCTAAGGGGTTCAATCATCATACTCAGGGTGTTAAATCATCATACTCAAGGGGGTTAACGCAGTATATATTAGTCCTCGGAATATCAAGTATAGGAGTAATGCAATATTCACTCGACCTCAAAGACAATGATTTATCACCGTTCATTCGTAGACGTAATGACAACACGAACCTGGAACCATATTGTGTTGATGATTCTGGAGAGGACGAACAGCGGCAGAACCCAGAGCATGTTGAAGACGGCGGTGAGTGTCGGCCGCACGTACTGCCACACCGCCCCGGCACCCTCGTCCAGGAACAGTCCAAGTACCTGTTTAAGCCCCGGCAACAGGATGTAGTTGAAGATGACCAAACTGAGGCCAAACACGGCGCCGTTCAGAACGCAACATTGTAGGATGCGGTGCGTCACTTTGGTCTCGCTGTAAGGGAATGAGACGAACAGGTGCGTTATATATATGGGAGAAGAAACGCACCAGGTTAACAAACTCCTTCTCTGATCACCTTGTTTAACCTGAAGATTAATCACCCTAACATTACCTGGGTGGGAGGGAGGGAGGGAGGGAGTGTCCTAACCTAAAACTAACCTAAACTTTTCTTTCTTAACCTAACCCAAAACTAACCAAACCCAACTAAAAACTAACCTAACCTAGAACAAAACTAACCCATCCCAACCCTAACCTAACCAATTGAGGGCTATATGAGGTAAAATTAAGATCACACCTTAATTAGAGTCAGTGGGGGTGTGGGGGGAATAGCCCTAAACAACATGCAAGGACTAATCAACTTACCGTTACATTAACAGATAAGAACGTGAAGATTTATGAAAACACTTACAAGCCAAGATTGAGAGACACGGATTAGGTCATAATGCTGTGTAATGATCAGTCAGGCAAGAGTAGAGACACGGATTAGGTCATAATGCTGTGTAATGATCAGTCAGGCAAGAGTAGAGACACGGATTAGGTCATAATGCTGTGTAATGATCAGTCAGGCAAGAGTAGAGACACGGATTAGGTCATAATGCTGTGTAATGATCAGTCAGGCAAGAGTAGAGACACGGATTAGGTCATAATGCTGTGTAATGATCAGTCAGGCAAGAGTAGAGACACGGATTAGGTCATAATGCTGTGTAATGATCAGTCAGGCAAGAGTAGAGACACGGATTAGGTCATAATGCTGTGTAATGATCAGTCAGGCAAGAGTAGAGACACGGATTAGGTCATAATGCTGTGTAATGATCAGTCAGGCAAGAGTAGAGACACGGATTACTGACTCTGCAGTGCGCCTCTTCGGGCAGTGGATAGTTCACCATCCCTGGACTGAAGTACTTAGCGTGGATGACGTGGAAACCAAATGGATAAATTATACCAACACCACCACGCAAGCTCACCACCACTTCTTCCCCGAGAAGTCCGTCAGATCTCACCCAGCTGACTTGCCCTGGATCACACCTCGGATCAAAAGACTTATGCAACAGAGAGACAGAGCCTTTCATCTCAATGACCACATCCGCTACAGGTCCCTTCGCAACCGAGTCATCCGCGAAATACGCACTGCAAAGAAGTCCCACTACCCAACCAAATTACAACACCTGAAACAGACCAACATCAGTCAATGGTATGGTAAGCTTAAAGAACTCTGTGGACTAAACAATAAGACACACCCCCTCCCCTTCCTTAGCCATCTCACTAGTGTTGACGCAGCTGAGCAAACAAATAACCATTTCGCTACTATATGCCAGACGCTCCCACGGCTTGACACAACCACTCTCCCTGCTTACCTACCAGCCTCCCTTCCCACTGACTTAGTAGAAGAATTTGACGTAGCAAAACGCCTGGACAAACTAAAATTAAAACGCTCTACCACCCCCATTGACTTACCAATGAAACTCTTCAAGGAGTTCTCCCCGGAGCTTGCTAAACCCCTCTGCTCCATCATCAATGCTTCTCTCAGTCAAGCCAGATGCCCAGCTGACTGGAAGACCTCTTATGTATCACCAGTGCCCAAGTCAACCAGCCCACAATCCTTAAATCAGCTACGACCTATTGCAATCACCCCAATACCCAGCCTAATCTGTGAAAGTTTTGTGTTCGACTGGGCTTATGCTGATATTGCAGGAGTCGTAGACCCTCAGCAATTTGGCAACATGAAAACTTCCTCCACCACTCACTGTCTTGTCAGCTTTCTCGATTACATATACCGCCATCTCGAGAAACGAAAAACGTCTGTAGCTGTCGCCTTCATTGATTTCACTAAAGCGTTCGACCTAGTCGACCACAATATAATCATCAACAAAGCTATTGACCTCGGGCTTCGAAGAAGCCTCATACCATGGCTTACAGACTTCCTCAGTGACCGACGCCAAGCTGTACGCTTCCGAGGGGCTGTCTCCACCTTTCAGTCACTCACCTGTGGCGTCCCCCAAGGCACCAAGATGGGACCACTCTGCTTCCTTATGCTCATCAATGATGCCCTAAGAGAAACCCCTGCTCGCTGGAAATATGTCGACGACTCCACCATTGGGATCAGCGTCAACAATTCTGCTCCCAACTATACCGCCCTTCAGGATTTATTGAACAGTCTCCAAAACTGGGCTACCAACAACCATGTCACCATCAACCATACCAAGACCATGGTTATGCACATCAACCTCTCCTCCGACACTGTCCCACCTCCTTCCATTACTCTAGGTCCGAACACACTCCAGGTCGTAGATTCCACGAAGCTCCTCGGCGTCACCATAGACAACAAACTAAATTGGAAACCACACGTCAATGAAGTTGTCAAATCCTCCAGTTTCCGTCTCCACCTCCTCCGCCGACTCAAGTCCCTCGGAGTTCCTGCACACGAGCTCCTCAGTGTTTACACAACATTCATACTTCCCAAGCTCACCTATGCCTCCCCCACCTGGTCTTCCTCCCTAAATGCCACACAACGTAAACACCTAGAAAAAGTGCAAAAGAGGGCATGCAAGATTATTCTCTCCTCCTCCTACTCCACATATCAAGAAGCGCTCAACACACTGACCCTTTCGACTCTCACTGACCATCACCACGACCTCATCTGCAAATTTGGTAAGAAGCTTCTACACCATCCCCGACACCGGCTCCTGCTACCACCCGAGGTCCCTTGTCCGAGAATTGCTGTTCGACACCACAACCGCATCCAGCCCATACGTGCACGAACTGATCGCTATAAGAACAGCCCAGTCCCAACCATTGTAAAAATTATCAATAACTTGTAATACTGTAACACTGTCACTATGTTGAATTGAACTGTAGTTTGAGCTTTTCCCCATCTAAGTTATTATATGTCTTATTTGTGTCACTTATGTTACTTGTATATTATTTGTAATTCGTAACCCACTCCCCAAATATGTAACTGTATATTTTCAGCCTTCTGGCTGCCAAGCTCTTTCAATAAACCGTTAATTATTATTATTATTATTATTATTATTAATGCTGTGTAATGATCAGTCAGGCAAGAGTAGAGACACGGATTAGGTCATAATGCTGTGTAATGATCAGTCAGGCAAGAGTAGAGACACGGATTAGGTCATAATGCTGTGTAATGATCAGTCAGGCAAGAGTAGAGACACGGATTAGGTCATAATGCTGTGTAATGATCAGTCAGGCAAGAGTAGAGACACGGATTAGGTCATAATGCTGTGTAATGATCAGTCAGGCAAGAGTAGAGACACGGATTAGGTCATAATGCTGTGTAATGATCAGTCAGGCAAGAGTAGAGACACGGATTAGGTCATAATGCTGTGTAATGATCAGTCAGGCAAGAGTAGAGACACGGATTAGGTCATAATGCTGTGTAATGATCAGTCAGGCAAGAGTAGAGACACGGATTAGGTCATAATGCTGTGTAATGATCAGTCAGGCAAGAGTAGAGACACGGATTAGGTCATAATGCTGTGTAATGATCAGTCAGGCAAGAGTAGAGACACGGATTAGGTCATAATGCTGTGTAATGATCAGTCAGGCAAGAGTAGAGACACGGATTAGGTCATAATGCTGTGTAATGATCAGTCAGGCAAGAGTAGAGACACGGATTAGGTCATAATGCTGTGTAATGATCAGTCAGGCAAGAGTAGAGACACGGATTAGGTCATAATGCTGTGTAATGATCAGTCAGGCAAGAGTAGAGACACGGATTAGGTCATAATGCTGTGTAATGATCAGTCAGGCAAGAGTAGAGACACGGATTAGGTCATAAAGTCGCATAATAATTAGTCAGGCAAGATTAAAGACACGGATTAGGTCATAAAGTCGCATAATAATTAGTCAGGCAAGATTAAAGACACGGATTAGGTCATAAAGTCGCATAATAATTAGTCAGGCAAGATTAAAGACACGGATTAGGTCATAATGCTGTGTAATGATCAGTCAGGCAAGATTAGAGACACGGATTAGGTCATAATGCTGTGTAATGATCAGTCAGGCAAGAGTAGAGACACGGATTAGGTCATAATGCTGTAATGATCAGTCAGGCAAGAGTAGACACGGATTAGGTCATAAAGTCGCATAATAATTAGTCAGGCAAGATTATAGACACGGATTAGGTCATAAAGTCGCTTAATTATTAGTCAGGCAAGATTAAGACACGGATTAGGTCATAAAGTCGCATAATAATTAGTCAGGCAAGATTAAAGACACGGATTAGGTCATAAAGTCGCATAATAATTAGTCAGGCAAGATTAAAGACACGGATTAGGTCATAAAGTCGCATAATAATTAGTCAGGCAAGATTAAAGACACGGATTAGGTCATAAAGTCGCATAATAATTAGTCAGGCAAGATTAAAGACACGGATTAGGTCATAAAGTCGCATAATAATTAGTCAGGCAAGATTAAAGACACGGATTAGGTCATAAAGTCGCATAATAATTAGTCAGGCAAGATTAAAGACACGGATTAGGTCATAAAGTCGCATAATAATTAGTCAGGCAAGATTAAAGACACGGATTAGGTCATAAAGTCGCATAATAATTAGTCAGGCAAGATTAAAGACACGGATTAGGTCATAAAGTCGCATAATAATTAGTCAGGCAAGATTAAAGACACGGATTAGGTCATAAAGTCGCATAATAATTAGTCAGGCAAGATTAAAGACACGGATTAGGTCATAAAGTCGCATAATAATTAGTCAGGCAAGATTAAAGACACGGATTAGGTCATAAAGTCGCATAATAATTAGTCAGGCAAGATTAAAGACACGGATTAGGTCATAAAGTCGCATAATAATTAGTCAGGCAAGATTAAAGACACGGATTAGGTCATAAAGTCGCATAATAATTAGTCAGGCAAGATTAAAGACACGGATTAGGTCATAAAGTCGCATAATAATTAGTCAGGCAAGATTAAAGACACGGATTAGGTCATAAAGTCGCATAATAATTAGTCAGGCAAGATTAAAGACACGGATTAGGTCATAATGCTGTGTAATGATCAGTCAGGCAAGATTAAAGACACGGATTAGGTCATAATGCTGTGTAATGATCAGTCAGGCAAGAGTAGAGACACGGATTAGGTCATAATGCTGTAATGATCAGTCAGGCAAGAGTAGACACGGATTAGGTCATAAAGTCGCATAATAATTAGTCAGGCAAGAGTAGAGACACGGATTAGGTCATAAAGTCGCATAATAATTAGTCAGGCAAGATTAAAGACACGGATTAGGTCATAAAGTCGCATAATAATTAGTCAGGCAAGATTAAAGACACGGATTAGGTCATAAAGTCGCATAATAATTAGTCAGGCAAGATTAAAGACACGGATTAGGTCATAAAGTCGCATAATAATTAGTCAGGCAAGATTAAAGACACGGATTAGGTCATAAAGTCGCATAATAATTAGTCAGGCAAGATTAAAGACACGGATTAGGTCATAAAGTCGCATAATAATTAGTCAGGCAAGATTAAAGACACGGATTAGGTCATAAAGTCGCATAATAATTAGTCAGGCAAGATTAAAGACACGGATTAGGTCATAAAGTCGCATAATAATTAGTCAGGCAAGATTAAAGACACGGATTAGGTCATAAAGTCGCATAATAATTAGTCAGGCAAGATTAAAGACACGGATTAGGTCATAAAGTCGCATAATAATTAGTCAGGCAAGATTAAAGACACGGATTAGGTCATAAAGTCGCATAATAATTAGTCAGGCAAGATTAAAGACACGGATTAGGTCATAAAGTCGCATAATAATTAGTCAGGCAAGATTAAAGACACGGATTAGGTCATAATGCTGTGTAATGATCAGTCAGGCAAGAGTAGACACGGATTAGGTCATAATGCTGTGTAATGATCAGTCAGGCAAGAGTAGACACGGATTAGGTCATAATGCTGTGTAATGATCAGTCAGGCAAGATTAAAGACACGGATTAGGTCATAATGCTGTGTAATGATCAGTCAGGCAAGAGTAGACACGGATTAGGTCATAATGCTGTGTAATGATCAGTCAGGCAAGAGTAGACACGGATTAGGTCATAATGCTGTGTAATGATCAGTCAGGCAGGAGTAGACACGGATTAGGTCATAATGCTGTGTAATGATCAGTCAGGCAAGAGTAGACACGGATTAGGTCATAATGCTGTGTAATGATCAGTCAGGCAGGAGTAGACACGGATTAGGTCATAATGCTGTGTAATGATCAGTCAGGCAAGATTAGAGACACGGATTAGGTCATAATGCTGTGTAATGATCAGTCAAGCAAGAGTAGAGACACGGATTAGGTCATAATGCTGTGTAATGATCAGTCAAGCAAGAGTAGAGACACGGATTAGGTCATAATGCTGTGTAATGATCAGTCAAGCAAGAGTAGAGACACGGATTAGGTCATAATGCTGTGTAATGATCAGTCAAGCAAGATTAGATGTACAGACAGTTAGGAATGGTAAACCTAAGCTCTGTAATCAATAGATATACTAAAGCAACTACAGCATGCCCTGGCAATTCACGGTCCTCTATTATTCGTGGATGACACCCTGGATGTACCCAAGAATGTCTGCGGGTAGTTTTAAAGTTGCTGGCATTTTCACGGCTGGGACAGAGAGCCATATGTTCTAGAGACAGTAATTTTTACGGGGAAAAAATTGCCATATGTCAACCCAACCAACTCAACTTTAATAACAAAGCACAGAATTGACTGGAGAGCAGACTCACATTTTTTCTACATTTTGTTGTCTTGTTTCTGATTATTTGTGAGAGGATTTTCCCATTATAATATATCTGTGACCACCCCCCCCCAGGCCAGCAAATGATATTGGCGGCCATTTCGAGACCCAAACCCCCGTGAATTTTAAGGGCATACTGTATTATGACTTATTGGAATTATCATCAAAGTTAAAAATAAAATAAGTGAAATAATTAATTCAAGCCAACAAGCAAAGGAACAAAATTATTACATCAATAAACAAATTAACTTAAAGACTGTGATTGACGTCCAGGTGGAGGAAGAACTGTGATTGTCGTCAAGAAGTGAATAACTGTGATTGATGTCAAGGTAAAACTACAACTACAATACAAGCCAAGCGAGAATACAATACCGAGAGTGGTCCTTGACATGCACATAGGGATCTCGTAGGATCGTCCACAGGCTCACTAACTCTTTTTGTGACGCTTGTTTCTGCTTCTTCTCGGCTTGCTGGGCCGCTCGTCGCTTAGCCAGGTTGGTCTCCTGTACGGGGGAGGCACGGGGCTTCTTCGGCGCGTCCGCATCGTACCTGAAGATGAGCACGAACCCGGCAAAGCTGTCTCTTACCCCTCGTAAAAACCCGTACACCATTAACTGCAACGAGAGAGGGTGGTCAGGTGGTGAGCATGTAGTAGGTAGTAGGCAGCTATCAAACGTGAGATGCCATTACTGTTTACCTTACCTATTAATACAGTTTAACATACCTGATACCTAATACATGTATACATACCAAATGCTACATATGGATACAGTCATCATATACATTTAGTTGTTGTTGCTGCGCAGAGTAACATTTAAGCATTACAACGCGCATATTATGAGTCTAACATGGAAAATGTATTTGTAGACTATCATTTCGTTAATATAACCATATTAATTATATTCATATGAAACACGTTAATGACAAACGGCAGGAAACGTCTTATATATTACATGGCAACCATTGTGGCATGCAGGGCTACCACCTTTACGCCTGATCTTCTACCACATCCCCAAAACATGCGTCCATTGTGTCTTACTGTCATGTGGAGAGTTGCAACATCCCCGACCCCTAGCCTAACCTGGGGAAAGTTGCATCTTCCCTGACCCCTAACCTAACCTAGTCTAACCTAACCTAATACTAACCTAACATACTACCAGCATAACCTAACCTTACTTAATCTAATACTGTACTAACCTAGCCTGAAACTAACCCAAGACTAACTTAACCTAACCTAAAACAACATTAGGTAATTATATAGGACTAACCCGTGAGCGAAATTGATTGAAAAAAATATAAAAACGCCGGATTTTCATGGTTATATTATAGTGGACACTGTTGTAGTTTGTGGGAATGTGTTAAAAAAATTAATATATTTTTTTAAATAAACGTTACTTAACATTTGTGGCTACTAAGAACAGACCCGACCCAACCAAACCTACCTACCTACCTAACCTAACTTCCCCAGTATATTAAACAGAAAGAACTTACTATGATACGGTGAAATTTGAGTCATTTTCTGGGGTGAGATGATACGGCCGCATTAGCGCTATGCAGCCCTGGCGGGTTAGTCCTATATATTAACCCAACATTAGCCTAACACTAATCTATTCTAGCCTAACACGAATCCTAACCTAACCCCATAAAACAATTTCCTATTAAACAAGACAAGGATACCAAATATATTAAAATTACTTAGCCATTTATTATATATCAGACGAGATAATTTAACCTGAAACAAAATCACAACATTCCTGATAAAATTCCAATGAAATTAGTTTCTTACGGACAAATTCCCATCAAGTAATTTACTAAGAGACAAAATTAATTCACTAAAATACGAGTAAAACAAAATTCCAAAAATCTCTCGTTTATTTTAGGTTTTGAAAACATATTATTATATATTTAATTAACTTATATTATGGTTAAATTATGAGGAGGATTTTAGCGAATTTGTCTGCCATAGTTACTAGTTATTAATATACCCTTTGTACAGAGGTCAAGTATACCTAGCAACAACCTTACTTATATCTCCTTATACTCCAGTACACCTCCTTATATTCCTCATTAATTCATTAACAAAATCATTCATGAATTCACCGGTAAATTGCCCTCCATGTCTTGTTAATCACGTAATTAATATTCTCAATATTTAACTCGTCTTCTTACCTTCAGTGAATCCATTTCACATACTATAAGTGATGCGATCAACAGATGATGCTCTCTTGTGTATTTGGGTTGTTAAGGGGGTTAATAGCCTCATTAAGCCGTTATAAGGGAGTGAATGCTGCCGGAAGTGTGATCTGAACCGCTTGGGTCGCCATTTTCTGGTGTTTATTGTTTACAGCTGATTCACTCGGGCGGGAAATAAGAATTTTCTATGCATGACGCCACTTAAAATATTAATAATTTTACAGAATTAAATATCTATTCACAACTAAAATTATATATATACTTTATTTTATATATTTTATCGAGTATTATGGAATTTTTCTCTCTATATTCGTCTTATCTTTTGTCTTTACAAGGGTCAGCTGAGTTGACCTGACCCGCCCTAAAACCAGGTGTGGGTCATTAGGGTTGGTACCTCAAAACAATTAGATCAGTGATTAACATACCACGTCTAAAATGACCACAGCTTAAACAGCAAGTACCTGCTATTTAAACGACGTAATATTCTTTCAAGGTCCCATTTTCTTTACATTAGAGCCCCCCCCCAGGAGCGGTGACAGCAAGTTGCTTCATGTTAGAACAAAGTAACTCCGTCTTTGTGATCCAATAATAAGAGTACAAACATTACTACAATATTTACACGAGAACCTATACCACTGCCTTCGTTTCTTTTTTTTATTAATTTGCTTTTAAACGTCGTAAATTTTCTGGGGGTTAGATGGTTGAAACAATATCAGTAAATTTTTTCATATCTGTTGGGAATTCCTATGTCAGTGTCCCAGGTCAGGTCAAAGGTCACCTATGTTACCTGAGGTCACTTCAACCAAGCCCGTGTGTGATCTGTATATTAGTCTATCGCTTTACTTATTTCTTTAAAAGCCGGTGGTGAGTGGTGGTGATGGTGGTAGTGGTGGTGATAGCGGTGATGGTGGTAGTGGTGGTGATAGTGGTGATGGTGGTGATGGTGGTGTCGCTCGGGATGTAATTACCACAATCAATCAACCCAAATTAATCAATCAAAATATATCAACCCAAATTAATCAATAAATCAAAATCAATCAACCCAAACCAATCATTCAAATTCAATCAACTCAATTCAATCAATCAACCCAAATCAACCAATCATCAGTGTCATATATAAACACACACACTTCATACTGTTTATTATAAAAAAAGGCTACAGAACTTTGAAGACTCGTAAAATATTCAGAACTTTTTTTGGCAATTCTTCTTCTTTGGGAACAAGAGATTTAAGTAAAGAAATACCATAATATCAGATGCTCGGGCAAGAACAAGCCAAGAGACACAACTAACCTGATACTATAAGGTCAAAATTGCTATACTTTAACAGTGTTTCTTGACTTTATTTACTTTTGCCACCTATCTCCTTCTTACCTGGAATGCCTCATATATTTTGGCAACCTATAATAATAATAATAATAATAATAATAATAATAATAATAATAATAATAATAAACACCAGATTATATATATGACAATCTTATTCATTCATAAGTAAAACCTCCATATAACGAACTTCACTTTCCATATAGTCCGTTAGATGGGGGTTTTACATGTAACTGACCCCTCATATAATGGACTTTCTTCTCCATATAGTCCACTAAATAGAGGTTTCACGAAAAACTTTTGGAAATGTTCATGTAAATCTTAATACAACTCAAAATACTGTAGAAAAACACACACTACAAAACAAGGTACATCTCTACATTATTATATACAAAGAAACTTCTACTTTCTAAATCAAATTGTTGGTGAACATTCTAAAGACAACAACACTACAGGTTTATCATAACCTACTCTAAAAAAATGTCTAAAATGACTCAAATCTACTAACATAAAATATCACAGTTGTAAACCAAACTAAGTCATATATCCGTCCATAAAAACTGTGTATGGAGTAAATTATTTTGTATTGTCCAGCAGCTGAGTTGAGTCAAGGTGTGCCAAGACTCCTGTTCAATCATTGATCCTTAATTGGTAGTTAATGATTCTCCACTACCATCTGTGTCCAAAATAAACCACAAGGAACTTCCTCTGATGATGGCCGCCATCCCTACAGCTAACTCCACTGATGATGGCCACCGTCCGTCCCTACAGCTAACTTCCTCTGATGATGGCCACCGTCCCTACAGCTAACTTCCTCTGATGATGGCCACCGTCCTTACAGCTAACTTCCGCTGATGATGGCCACCGTCCCTACAGCTAACTTCCTCTGATGATGGCCACCGTCCCTACAGCTAACTTCCACTGTTGATGGCCACCGTCCCTACAGCTAACTTCCACTGATGATGGCCGCCGTCCCTATAGCTAACTTCCACTGATGATGGCCGCCGTCCCTACAGCTAACTTCCACTGATGATGGCCACCGTCCCTACAGCTAACTTCCACTGATGATGGCCACCGTCCCTACAGCTAACTTCCACTGATGATGGCCGTCATCTCTACAGCTAAACATTATTTCACCCATGATGGCTGCCATTTTAAAGCTAAGAAATCACCCCAAGATATCAAATAAAAACATTCAATTGAGTATTCCATTAAGGACTGCATCTGGTGACCCAATACAGTACAAGATACGTCCGGCAAATCAATTACTATACTGTACTACCATTAACCTCCGGTACAGGGGCCCCTCTGAGCTGAATAAAATCATCTTGCATTAGCCAAATAAAATAATAAAAGCAGCGTCCCCAAAGTGAAGGAGTTAAGCTATCAAACCAGAGCCATCAAAGGGTGAGTTAATACCCCTGACCCACACCATAGCTTAGTGTTCATCAACTGAGTACAATACAAAGAATCTGAATATGGAGTCTAGTTGTGATGTTCCCAGTAAAACTTCAATTATTATGGAGAAATTCCTTATCTAGACACCAACAGACAGACAGACAAAACCAATAATATATCCCCTAAAGCTCTCTCCGTCACAAGGTTAAAACATAAATTATCCCTTGTATCGTGTGTGAAGCGTCAAGGAAGCAAACAGCCGCCAGACTTGTCCATCAACCTTATCCCAAGACAAGAGATGTGGAACCTACAATGAGAAAATGATTTGGGTTTAACCACATATTTTAAACCAGAATAAAACAATAACTTCAGCAATGATACAAATGATTCCAAATTAATAAAGTACACAAATATTAGTAAAGATTAAAGCAAATTATTAAACCACTTCATCAAATAAACACACACAAATGTCAAAGGAAACTCACTTGTAATATTACCAACAGAGTTTCACGAATTTTATGGAAATTATTTATTTATACAGAGACAAAACAACAACTAAACCCCTTCAGACTTTATAGAAATAATTTGTTTACAGAGACAAAAATGACTATACATACAGGCTTTTTGAGTGAGGGGGATAATAACTACTACTACAGGTGCAGTACCACCATAGACCTCACCTACTTCAGGTACAGTACCACCATAGACCTCACCTACTACAGGTACAGTACCACCATAGACCTCACCTACTACAGGTACAGTACCACCATAGACCTCACCTACTACAGGTACAGTACCATCATAGACCTCACCTACTACAGGTACAGTACCACCATAGACCTCACCTACTACAGGTACAGTACCACCATAGACCTCACCTACTACAGGTACAGTACCACCAGAGACCTCACCTACTCAGCAGCTGCCGCCGCTTCTAATATTTTCTTCTTCCAGTCTTCAAAGTCCGTCCCCTTATCTCCTCCTCCATCCTCCTCCTCCTCACCGTCCTCCGTGCCTTTACTTCGCTTCTCCGGTGAACAATCTCTCAGGTTGTCCTCCACCACATCCAAGAGTGTTCTGGTACGCTTCTTGTTGTTCTTCACACTCTGAGGTGAACAAATATGCGATACAACTTAAGCTGAACAATGAACAAATACAATGAGATGATACCACATTAGCTGAACATAGAGAACAATTTATAGGGAGTTTTGTGGAATCACCTGATAATTTGTCCCCAAAGATTATTTCACTTGAAGATTAAATCCCAAGCTTATTTCACCTGTAAATTAGTAAGCTTTCACCTAAGATTAGTTCCCCAAGCTTATTTCACCTGTAGATTAGTCCCCAAACTTATTTAACCTTTAGATTAGTTTCTCAAGCATATTTCACCTAAAGATTAATCCGCCCAAACTTATTTCACCTGAAGATTAGTCCCCCCAAGCTTTCATAAGAACATATCACAGTGGTTTTACCTTGTGTGTGTGTATCTCCTGGGCGATCTTCACGAGGACGTCCACCAGCTTCTGATACACCGCCCTCTTGCTACGACTCGACTCAAACAACCGCCGCTTGTCCACCTTGATGTTCATGACCCTGAGAAAGTCGTAAAAATGTACGTAGAGTCAACTGAAGAATCTCTCACTTAGTTTATTTCACCTGAGGATTAACCGCCTTTATGCTACATTTGGAGAGGTTAGGTTAGTTATGGCATCATTGAACATTAACCACATCACTCTGGACTAAACAATAAGACATTCTTCCTCCCCTTCCTTAGTCATCTCTATAATGGTGACGCAGCTGAGAAATCAAAGTCATTTCACAACTACGGCTTGACATACACACACAGTCTCTCTGCTTACCTACCAGCCCCCTTTCCCACTGACTTAGTGGAAGAATTTGATGTAGTAAAACGACTGGACAATTTGAAGTTAAAGTGCTCCCCCACCTCCATTGACTTAACAGTGAAAAACTAACCTAACCCCTCTGCTCCATCATCAATGCTTCCCTCAGTCAAGCAAGATGCCCAGCTGACTGGAAGACCTCATATGTGCCATCGTCTCTTACTTCCACTTGAGATCCCTGGTCTGCGAATTGACGTTCAACACCACAACCGCATCCAGCCCATACGAGCACGTACTGATCACTATAAGAACAGCCCAGTCCCAACCATTGTAAAAATTATCAATAACTTGTAATCAACCAGTGTATTCACTCCCAGTCAATCTTACCTTTTTGCACTGTCACTATGTTGAAATGCCCTGTAGTTTGACCTTCTCCCCACCTAGTTATTATATATCATATTTGTATCACTTATTGTACTTGTATATTATTTGTCAATCAAGAGACCCATTCACCAATTATGTGGCTGTATATTGACAGCTCTTACATGTCAAGTATATTCATTAAAAAAAAAAATATCATTAATGAGGCTGAGATTAAGAAAGAATGATAAACTGACACACAACATAAATGAAGAACAAGTCTATAACAAATGAACAATGGAGAACATGAAAATAACACACTCAAACTAATACACATTTGAACAGATGAACAATGAAGAATATGAATATAACACAAACACTGATACTCACATGAACAAATGAACAATGAAGAACATGAACATAATATACTCACAGATACTCAAATGAACACCGAAGAGCAAGAACACACCCACGCCAATACTCACTTGCAGGCAGCAACAACAGCAGCCGTCTGGTACACAGGAAGACTCGTATCAACATCACCAATATTCCCGTCAGTGCTGTCATCATATCTACAGAAAACACACAATATTTATTACTACGTGTCCTATGTCTCTTTAGCACTCAAGTCTTATAAAAATATAATAAAAAAATCACTTGAAATTTAGTCCCCCAAAATTTATTTTACCTGATGATTAAACACCTTAATGTCACCTGGAGGATTAGATTAGATTAGGTTAGGTTAGATTAGGTTTTAAAATCATGAAACATAATCAAATATCTTTTAAAATTTTACAGGAGTCGACACTTACTGCTTGAGAGCCCGCTGTGCCAAATTTGTGGCGGCTGTGGCGGAGTGCGTGACACAGAGCTCCGCCACACTGACGCCAGGTGACACGTTGAGTAAGCGGCTCACAGTCTGACTCATCCCGACGTACTGTGACCTCCTCAGCCCGGCCAATTTTATCACCAAATTCTGCGACAAAAATGATCAATGAGATAAGCTGAAGATTAACTGCCCTAATGCTACCGAAGGGTTAAGTTAGGTTAGGTATTGGTTAGGTTAGGTTGGGTTAGGTTGAGTTAATTTAGGTTGGGTTTAGTTGGCTTGGGTTAGGTTAAGATGGGTTGCATTGGGTTAGGCTGGGTTAAGTTAGGTTAGGCTGAAATGATTTAATTTGAGTTGGGTTGGGTTAGTTTGGATTAGGTTAGTTTAGTTTAGGTTAACATTAGGATAGTTAATAATAAGGTTAATATTTATCTTCCTTCATTACAAAGTAAAAAATATAAAAAAATAAATAAATTGATTTTTGGATAAAGATCAATTATTAACCTAACCCACTGACCTTATCCACCGTGGCGCCTGTGAGAGCGGCTGCCATCTCCAGGCATATAACGGCTTTACCCGACATACTGAGAGACAGCCTTGAGCCGCCCCGGACAGCCAGTAGTCGGATTAACTCCTCTGCTTTCCTGAAAAACAAAATAATGTCTCAGAAATGCTTTATTACTTACAAAAATAATAGTGTTTTTAATACCACTTACAAAAAATAATACTGTTTTTATTATTACTTATAAAAATAATATAGTGTTTTTATTACCTCTAACAAATTATAATATTCATTTTATTATTACTTATAAATATGATATACAGTAGTGTTTTTATTACCACTTACAAAAATAATATACGTTGATTTTATTGATATTATTACTTATAAAATAATATAAGTTGATTTTATGACCGATTACAAAAATAATTTACGTTGATTTAATTATTATTACTTATGAAAATAATATGAAAGGGTAAGGGGGGAAGAGTTACTTTACAGAGTTGGTGAGGTGTTACTTGACTCAGTGAGGTGTTACTTGACTCAGTGAGGTGTTACTTTACCTGAGAGTATTAGTGGAGGTGAGGCCAAGCTTAAGGGCCAGTGTGTGTAGGGCTGCTACCTCCATCACCCCCACGGAACCAGAGCAACGAAGACTACCACAGGAACCTAGAAACCACCACAGCACCACCAACTCCACCACAGCAGCACTAACTCCACCACAGCACTACTAAATCAACCACAAAGTCTCAAAGGGTCCAAAAATTCACCTCAGCACCACACTTCCACCACAGTTTGTTTACGTCCCAAAAAGCGCGGGAAAAGGCACAACATTTTGGGTTCCTTTAGCTTAGATAAATCCCCCTCAAAATACCATAAATTATTCTATTTTCCTTTATTCTCAGAACTTATTGTGGATTTTAATAATTTTTTTAGTTAATTTAATTTTTTTATTGTAATAAGAGTTGTAAATAAGGTTATAGTTATATTGAAATTACTTAAAGAATGGTAGTAGGATTAACATCTGCATCTTGATTTGTTGAATATCTGCCCAGTCGTCTTTCAGGGGATTATACTTTATTCGCCATTTATTGTATATTTAGCTCCCCGATTCCCTAAAACTCATAAATAATCCTCCCATAATAATAAACATGAGAGTTTTTAATCATATGGAGGCTTATTTAAGACCATTAAGGGGAAAAATAACAGTACAATGTCTAGAGAGCCATCCTGCCAGTCCCAATATGTCCTCCCAGGTAGTGGTGGCAGACGAGATTGATGTCGACTTTTTACCTGTAATTTACCAGTACCTGAGGTGGTGAGTACCTGAAGGGAGGGAGAGATATCACCTGGCTGTCGGAAGCTATACAAGGGAGTAATAGCTGACGTGTATGATAAAAAAATGGCGGATTTATGGAGATACGCGAGACCTCTGATGACTGGGACATTCTAGACGATGTCATAACCTAACCACGAACCCTTTATATAATTCGTCTTTAAGATGTAAAAATAACAAAAATCTCATTAAATCAAACTAAATCGAACCTAATTATCATGTAGTAGTCATAATATGATTAGTATATACGTAATTACCTCGTTAAATATGAAATCTGAGGATAGGTTAGCGGGTACAGTTCGTGGCAGTTATATGAACATTGTGACGCCGGAGGTCCTCTGTTACCTAACATGTTCGAGGAGATAATGTCCTTTAAAACAGGTATTTATATGACTTTATCCTTATTAACAGGTATTTATATGACTTTATCCTTATTAACAGGTATATATATATATGGCATTATCCCTTTTAACAGGTGTTCACATGACTATAACAGTAGGTATATATATACAAAAGTAACCAGTTAAAACAGTCATATATAACATTTTATAGGATCTTTAACCCTTATATAACCGGTATAGAGGAGCTTTAACCCTTATATAACCAGTATATATAGGAGCCTTAACCTTTAGCTATATGGGAACTTAAATATACAAGTCCTTCATGACAAAATATACCGAGTAAATTTGTTTGTGTGACCTTGTGTTTCCTGCTATATAACCACAGTATATTATTATGAACAACTTCCAAATAGGTGGATGACCGGGACGATAATTTGACCTATTCTTGTATACAGTTTGGAGAAGGAACAGGCAGACTTAAGCCGGGTGTCACAGGAGTCAACTCAGAAAGTGTTAGACCTGCAGCGAAAGATCCAGACGGCCCGTGAACAGGTGAGAGTCAATCCCCTCCGAGTTGCCTCTATATTGTACGTGACTTAATAAATAACAAAAATTGTACCATTAACTTCTTCACTATGAGGACGCCATGGTAACCACTTGTGTACCTGATAATTAAACACCCTAATGCTAACCTAACCTGACTTAACCTAATTTAGCCTAACCTAACTTAACCTAATCCTTCCAGATAGTGTTAAGGTGTTTAATCATCAGCTTAAATAACCATGGGTGGGTAATTGTTCGTGTGGTCCTGAATGAGTAAATGATGTACTGTATCTTTATTAACGACATCGTCATCATTCCCGGCAGGTGCGTAGATTACCCGGAGTGGAATACAGCCGAGAGGAGCAGCTACGTCGCCTGGAGGCCCTGAGGAAGCAGCTGGCCCTTAAGAAGCGTCTGTTGCTCAAGTACAAGGCTAAGAGTGAAGCTCCTCACTAGTTAGGTAATGAGCTTACTTCACCTACAGTAGATATTAAACGCTAACTTAACCTAACCTACTCAAATAAAATTAACCTAACCCTTCCAGGTATCATTTGGGTGGTTAATCATCAGGTGAAATATAAATTGGGGTGTCTGATCGCCAGGTGATGGGATTTTATTCTAGAAGTTATTGATCCACTGTAGGATACATACATACATAAGAACAGAAGAAATTGCAGATAAACTATGGCTTCCTAAAAAAAATTCTTTTCACAGTTGTGTTCATATTTGCAGACAGCGAGAGGTTATGGTGCTGCGCTACCTTCTACAACGGCTGCTGAACTCTCCCGAGATAATCGATAAGTTGGCCGAGTCTTATCCCATCCGTCGGGCCGCACAGCTGACCGCTTACGCCTTCCAACGCGGCAAAGAGGCCATAGAGTCTGAAGGTCCTAAGCGCGTGGGACAGTTCAAGAAGGACTTTACACAGGAGGTAAAAGAAGGGTTTAAGAAGATTCAAGAAGAGAATCAAAAGAGGTAAAATTAGGGACTTGGATTTGTTGCGAAGAGGAAAATCAAAGGTATCGATTTGTTTCTCATACAGACAGACAAACATATATTGTGCGAGTCCGTCTCGTGCACAATTATCGCCGCATTTGCCGTCGTCCAGGAGGTGTCGGGGAAGTTGTTAGGGTACCCGGAAGACTCTGTCCCTCGTAAATACCATTATGCCTGTAGCGGCTGCCAGCGCGGATCAGACTAACCAAGCGGCCGAGGAAAAGAAGCCCAAGTGCAAGGCGTGCTGTGCCTGCCCAGAGACTAAACAAGTTAGGGATGCCTGTATTGTTGAGAAGGGTGCAGAAAATTGTCAAGAACTTATAGAGGCTCATAAAAAATGCATGAGAGATATGGGTTTTAATGTTTAATATTGCCAGGTGCCATAAGAGTGATGATGAGCAGAGGATAGTACAGTATTGTTTTCCTTAATAGTATGTTACTAATTTAGTCATTTTTTGTGTTGGAATATGAACAGTGTTGAGTGAGAACCAAGTTTCCTGAATAATGACAACAACGTCCCAGAAGCACACTCTCTTTGTGGCTGAACCCATGGGAGACAAGCCCGTGACCGAACTAGCTGGTATTGGAGAAATTTTGGGCAGGAGACTGGAAAACAGAGGCTTTGATAAAGCTTATGTGGTTCTGGGCCAGTTTCTGGTTCTCAAGAAGAACAGAGAACTGTTTCTGGAGTGGCTGCAGGACCTGGTGGCAGCCAAATCCAACCAAGCATCTGAATGTTACCAGTGTCTAGCTGACTGGTGTAGTGAGTTTCTGTAACCATTGTTTACAGTGGACAATCTGCCAAGTCTTTGAACTTTGCTGCAGTGAGCTCAGGCATTGTCCATTATATAGAAATAATAGGTTAAAGTACACTATTGTACAGGAGGCCAGTCACTGTAACCATGTCGCACAAAGGCCACTCTGTGTTGACCATTGAGTCAATAGAGTCAAGTCAAGAGGTGCAACAGAGGCGGGGCTCAGTGACCAACTACTGCTACAGTGTCTGGTTCAACTTGAGACCTTACTTCTCTGTGGCCAACAACAAGCTTCCTTACAGAGTGTTCTCCTCCATGGTACCGCCCTTGTTTTTCCCAGAATTCCGGCGGGTTTACTCGGACATGAAGGGTCCCACGTGTGTGGTGATGACCCTGGCGTTGATCCTGCTGTACGGTCTTCATAGTCCACACAGGACTCTAGCAGGGGAGCTGCTGGTCACCGCCAAGCTCACTGTCGGATATTGGTTTTGTATCTCCTTCGTAGCTTTCATGTTGGGTTATTTCTGTCAGACCAGCCTGACACCATCCCAGTTGGTGTCCATCACCGGCTACAGCCTCACGGGCCACTGTTTGGTTTTATTAACGGCAGAGGTCCTGCACCAGGAGGACAGTCACAGCGCGTTCTTCTTCCTTACCACAGTGTTTGGGGGTCTGGCCACCGGTAGAATGAACATGATTGTTCTGGCACGAACTCCTGGACCCGCCCAAAGGCTGCTCATGTGCTCCACGCTGGCCAGTATTCACCTCATGCACTTGATATACATCCACTTTGCTTGTATGAGAAATAAATTTGACATTTAGATGCACTAAAGAGAGGACCAATAGCCTCACCTTGAAGTAAATGCTTTACAAGGAATACGACCTTGAATTACCATAATGATATTTAATTAATTTTGTACATAATATATAATTAAAGATAGCTTCACACCAGCTGTTGTTATATTACTTTATTAGATGTGTTGGTTGAGAAATGGACGAGTAAGAGACTAAGAATACTAATGGTGGTAGTTTAGGGAGTGGAGAGGCCATGGTTACTACCCTTGTTGAAGAAACTGACAAACAGTTGACAAAACACAGATAAGTGGCCGTAGCTCTCAGTGGAGGATGGGGTTGATATATACAGCTGTGGTCACTGTGGGTCAATACCTAACAGGTAAGTAGTTGCCATGTTTCTACTTTAGTTGGAAAAGTTAATCGAGTTGTTGAGTTGGTCGCTGCTGACGTTTTTGCTAATGATTTAAGCAGAGGACCCAGAGATGGTTGAAATAAGGAGTCCCAACCAAACCTAATGACTACCAAGGAATCTCAACTTAATCACCAATACTACCATATCACCAAACAAAACGGACTCGGTGGATAAAACAAAATCAATATATGTTTAGAAATTAACCAAATCCAAGGAAATATTTAGTCATTTAACACCCTGAACTGACCAACTTGTTAGCCAAATCAAGCAGTCAATTAGTCCAGCCTCCAAGAGGGACTCACTGAATAAGAGCTATGGTGTTTTAAATGTGCAGCCTTCATTTTTTACTATGATAATATATGACGAATTTATTTATATACTTTTAGGTTGATATTATTGTACATGATATAAAATTTTTAATTGAATGTTAATTTACTACTACAAGGGTTAATATAATATCACATCACTGTACCTATAATACAGTGAGGGGTACAGTATACTAGCTACAGGTGATGATGTGAATACTGTAACAATGATGTAAAAATAATGAAGGGGTTACTCGCTGTAGTCAATATTAGTAATTTATACATCTGTAAAAAGTTATTATTGTACTGAATAAAGGGAGAGTTTTCGTGGTATTTTATTATCAATGTTATGAATAAATTATCTTGGTGATTATCTTTGGTAAGGAAGATGTTTGAGTTATGGTAAGTTTATCTGTGATGTTCAGTACAGATAGAATTTAAGCCATCTTTCATAACAGGTCTGAAAATAAGAAGGTTGTTTTTGTGTGTGTATAAATTTTGGTTGATACACACACACACCTTCACTATCAGCATAGCACACCTTCACTATCACCATCTTTCAAGACTGGCCTTATCTTCACTTACCTTTATAGGGAAGAATTAAAACAGCATAAAGAATTAGTGTACAGTACAGGCAAGAGTCACTACATAAGGATCTCTCAACACCGACCTTACCTCCATCATTCATCGAGGAAGAATTAAAACAGATTATAGAGAAATATTTTTTTTACTGGGTTATGTGGACACGGCGGTGTACATGACTAGACGTAAACAACACAGACGGGATGATTCATGTTCTACGTAATCTTACCCCAAGACTCGATGCCTCGAGTACACTCGCTCCAGAGAAGCATCTTTTGTTATTTTGTGCGAGGCCACATGACCCAACGGACAAAGGATTCTCACAACCCTACCGAGACAACGGGTCGCGGTGTTTATTTTGAAATTCGTTGCACCTCAACTAATGCCCCTTGGAGCGAGTATACCCGTGCTACATGAGATGATATTACAATTACTATGTGAAATGTTACTCACTTTTTACTCACTACAGTGTAACTACATAATATGGGGTCTATATCAGAAGGTACAGGTCAAGGGGGCCCCAATCCTTATAGCCCCCAAACAGTCCCAATGATCAGGTTAGGTTAGGAGCCTATGAGGACTGAGGCCATACAGTACAGCTACCATTCTCCTGGACTTATGATTTCAATAAACTCCTAATATAGGTTTAACTCTTTTTAGTAAGTCATTCTAGAAATTTTTGGTCATTAACAATAGAGAACCGACAAAGTGAGAGATAAAACGACGACACAGTTTGAATGTTTAGTGGCCAGACGACAATAACATGTATGATCCACGGGGTCACATCGACACTTCCTTAACTCACAATAAATAAGGTAAAAATTCTATAAATTTTTTTCATCCATTTTCTACTTCATGTATATACACAAACAATCATTTGGTGAAAAAAACAACAAGCAAACGGTTTTAAATACATCGTAACTGTGTAGGTGGGAGTCGACTGTACGGTGAGACTCGGACAAAGGACATTTACAAATCTCTCGGGGTAAAGTGACGTGGGCAGACTGTGTATTTTATATTTTTTTTAGCGGTCTATCTGGCTCACTGCTTCATTGTACAAGTTTGAAAATTATTTGGGAACAGTATAGTGAAACCTCTATTTAACGGACTATAGAAAGAGGAAAGTCAATTACACCGAGGGTCCATTAGATGTGAAACCTCAATCTAACGAACTATCTAAAGAGGTAAGTCCATTATATTGAGGGCCCATTAGATGTGAAACCTCAATCTAACGAACTATCTAAAGAGAAAAGTCCATTATATTCAGGGCCCATTAGATGTGAAACCCCCATCTAATGGATTACCCGGTATATGGTGAGAGAAGTTCATTATATGGAGGTTTCACTGTACAGCAAGTTTAAACCTGAAGAGACGGGGACAGAAAAATAAATCGGGTGAATCAGAATGGTGCGGCTAAACAACCCTAACTGGAGGGAGGGACGGGAGGAAACAAGACTCTTAAGCCTACACCACTATAAACAATCCTTACAGGTCAGCCTCATATAAAAAACTATGCACAGTGTACTGACCGACATTATATATATATATACTTTATATGTATTTATTATTATATATTAATATCTCAACAACATTTTAGTGATAACAGGAATGCATCACAGACTCAGAAAGACATAGAAGATATATTTGGCGGCAGCGTTTACCCGGCGCCGCACTTGAGAGGTTCACTCGGTGGGTGGGACGACTTTCTCCGCGTCCCCATGTTACTAGAGACCTTCAAGTATTAACCTCAATCCCAGATATTCCTTTCTTTAAACACCGTGTATAGAGGAGCTTCTGTTCGGCTGGTGATCTATCAGAACATCAAAACAAGAACTTTAGGATCTAGATTTTTGGCGTTAGTTTCGGTGGTCGTTATCGCTGAAGGAAACAGCACCTCAGTTACCCCGGCCCAATACAACGGAAACTGTCCAGAGTAATGACAAGACATCAACATCCAGCAGAGCCACAGATGAAGGACCTACAATACAGTACTCAAGTTTAATTGACTAACTACACTACAGTTTGATATATAGTATCTACATTAACCAACAAACTTGAGGGATTTTCAGTACTTCGATCCCCAAGATTAGTTTACTTCTGTATAGGCAAGTGTGGTGACAGTTGGATGTCATCTGATGGAAACTAAGTGCTGAAAAATTTATAGCTAGAAACCTTAAAATGCTTATGAACGATGCACTGGCACCTCCACGACACCTTGCTGCACAGTCGTAGGTCATACACGGACATAAGCTACCTCGTCCTCCTGCCGCTCGACCATTGTACAGTTCAGGGCATAAATATACATCAGATCGTGGCATTACTCAGATATTGGCGCTCGGATCACGGAGCTAATATAATGGCAATCAGATCATGGCACTCAGATCGTGGCATTCAGAATTTGAGCTGCCTCTTCTGCAGAGTGTAGAGAAGATGAAGGTCACTCAGCTTCCACCAGGTCAAGTAAGAACAACGCCTTCCCTCATGGCCTGTATCCACCTGCAGGAGAAAAGAGAAAATATTGTAATGTGGAGAGAAAATAAACAGTTGTGGAGAATCAGCAGGGAGGGAGGTGATGAATGGGAGGGTAGGGGGTAGGTACAGACTTAACAATATTGCATAGAGGTGACCATTAAAAAATCCACAATTTCCCTCCAAACCACAAGTTAATTTTTTTAGTTAAATTATGAGGCAGACAAACTTACATTCAGGAGTATTGGGGGTGACTGGTACTGCATCTTGCCAACACAACAACCAATCAAAATTAAACAATGGTGACGGGTACCGACTAAGTCAACAGTGAGTGGGCGGAGATTAACGTGATAGGTCAATTGCAGACTCGATGAGATAAATAACTTACAGGGAAATGTCATAATAGATCAAGGCTGAAACTGAGTCAGAGGAGCATGGCAAAAAACACTTGAGGAATGTGGCAAAAAACTCTTGAGGAACATGGCAAAAAAACTCTTGAGGACCTCTATAATAAACTTGCATACAATCACCAACACCTATAATAAACTTGTATACAATCACCAAAAATTAAAATGAGAAAAAAATCACCAAGCAGAAACTCCACCCATTTCTCGACATAATTTGATGCATTAATTTGTGAGTCATCCATTAAGTCACAACTAAATTTAAATATGTGGCAACTTATGCACTTACTGACGACACTAACAATTCTAAGGGAATTTATGTCAAAAAATCCACAGACATATTTTCCTCATTCTCTCTCACACACAAACATCCACCTGCCCCCACACCGAGCCATGTTAAGATAAGATAATGAACTGTGACATACTATACTTTATTTATTATGATTAATTTGAAATGAAATAACCAGTCTGTATAAATTTAAAGAATAAAGTAAACAGAATCAAAGTTAAATGTTATCCTTTCGAACTTTTATAGCAACAAACTGATAAATCGCATTATGAAAGTCAATTAACTGTATATGTGTGAGATCATTTTCTGTGGTCATAATGGCTAGGCAGTTCAGCTTGTCTTGCTTCACTGCAGTCAGAGGAAAATTATTTAGGAAATGATGACATAAGGAAAGGTTTGAGGGACCCCCATCCTGTAATCCTTGGGTACTGTTGTTAAAGCAGCCCCCACACACAAACACACATATGCACCTACCATCCCACCCCCATACACACACATACCCCTACCATCCCACCCACAACCACACACACAAACACCATACCCCCACCATCCCACCCCAACACACACACATAACCCCACCGCCCCACCCACACATCCACCTACCCCCCACACACACAGAACATAACCCTTACTTCTCAGCAAGATTAGGAGTTTCAGCGTGGAAGACTAGAGGCTGCTGGTTAGGATGAGTCAGCTGGAAGGCTAAACATGTGTCCACGCCCTCTGCCACTTCCTTCACCTGGAGTTTAGAACAACGTCTCATTATTTCTTAAAGAGGTATACAGGTATCCCTAAAATATCATAATTACATTTTTAACAACAGCACAGCTCAAGACTGGGATATTTCCAAGTACTAAAACAATAAGAATTATGTTGACATTTTAAAAAGGAAAAGGAAATACCTCTCCTTTAAGTATTTCCTACTTTGTATTTGTTGTGTGAAATATAACTCAACTTTTAACAATGTATTATACACTATTATGTATACCAATCTACAGTAATGTATTATATGATGGGTTTATGTCTGATAACTTCATTTCAATTTGACTACAGAGTCCAATGTAACAAAATGGGTCAGATTAGTCAGATTAAAATACAGGTTTTGGCACAGATTACTCCATGGTAGCAGTAAACACACAGTATTAATACTTTATTGGCTGCCAAGGATACCCTACTTCACCCTCCCACCATATGAACAAAAATGGAACACAAGAAGCATGAAGCTTCTCTGGTATTGATGATGGCCACTGTCCCTACAGCTAACTTCCACTAATAATGGCCACCGTCCCTACAGCTAACTTCCACTAATAATAACCACCGTCCCTACAGCTAACTTCCACTAATAATAACCTCCATATAAGAGTTAATATAAAATTAACCACAATAACCAGAGCAACATTACCCTCTCCATGGCTTCAACTTTATAGCCAAGTACGGGGATGCTCTGTAAGGCACACACGTCCTGAGGCGCTCGGTACTCATACAACACGCGGTCCTTGAGCACGAACCACCCTCTCCGCCACGACCTCCTCACCATCATCCTGAGATAACCGCACATCTGAGAAGAGGTGTCACTGGCACACACCTGTAATACATAGGTAAGTACATTAAGTGAGACAGTATGGTAAGTAAGTAGATTTAAGTTAAGTAAGTACAGTGTTAAGTAGAGTGAAACCTCCATATAACGAACTTCTCTCTACATATAATCCGTTAGATGGGGGTTTAGCATCTAACGGACCCTCTATATAACGAACTTTCATCTATATATACTTAGTTAGATGGGGGTTTAGCATCTAATGGACCCTCCTTTTCATATAGTCAGTAAATAGAGGTTTTACTGCATGGTAATAGTAATAATTATAAAACAGTCTCACACACACACACACCTACCTCCATCAATCTCTCAGGGATTCGCTTTCTGGTACGATTTCTGCCACTATCCCTGACGCCTTTCTTGAACTGAGCTTTAAGGCTGGACACTCTCCTTATCCTCATCCCCGGGTGCTCCTCCAGGGTCGAGGAATCCTCATACTTGTGCTCAAAGTCCTTCTGCAGGATTTCAAAGCATGTCTCGCAGACTCTGGCTGCCTGATGTTTCTTATAATGTAAAGGAGCGCGGTTGGCTGAGCAGCGATCACACACAACCTGTACAATATATGACAATAATAATGATGATAACAGTAATTAGTGAGAATGATAACAACAATAATAATAATAATACAGTAATAGCAAATATAATAGAAATAATAATAGTGTAACAACAATAAAGTAATAATAATAACGATAATAATAATAACAACACACAGAGGCGGTGGGTGGACGTTACCTTGCCACAAGCTCGGCAGTGGTGTCTGCGGAAGGTGAGGGTGAACTCTGCAGTGCATTGTTGACACATCGTTACTCGGTAGTCAGGGATCCACACAGGTGCCTGAATAACAACGAATAGTTAACAATAATACACATCGAGATCAACCTAATTATGACTCTAAAACATGTCCCACCCATTCTAAAACATGTCCCACCCATTCTAAAACATGTCCCACCCATTCTAAAACATGTCCCACCCATTCTAAAACATGTCCCACCATTCTAAAACATGTCCCACCCATTCTACGATAAAGGTACAAAAATAAAAAACGAATCGCGACACTTCTTGTTATTGTCGTTGACTTAACAACACCAAGTCGACTCAACGCTCGACACAACGCACCTGTTTGCCGAGTGTTAGCGTCGACGGTTGTTGATATAGCGGCATCTTAGCTTGCATGAAGGTCGAGCGACGCGAGGCATTGTCCTCTATAGCCTCTCTTAGCGCCTCTATCCAAGCATCTCGTTCTTGGGCCGTACTGTCAAGTGATAGCAGGTTAGTGGTGTCTCAAGCAAAGTTCATGATGAAATAAACTAAATAATAAACTAAATAACCAACTGATCGTATGACTAGTAGGTTGATAAATGATAAAATGGTAAATAATAATATATATACACAATAATAATTGGTAAAGTGAACAAACCAGCAATGAATCAAACCTAATCTAAACTAACCTGGTCAAAAGTAACCTAACCTAATACTCCACACACACACACACACACACACTCACCTCGCTTGTAGGGTAAAAGAACGAGAGGTTGATATGACGCTAAATTCGTTCTTAAATTCCTCTGCCGTTGGTGTGTCCACTTTCATCCCCTCCAGCGTTAGTTCACAGTTGAGTCGAAGGGCGCCACCTGGGCCACTGATCACGAAGCTTGTGTAAAGAAGAACGTCAGACAGCTGTAAAAAACGTGTGTGAGTTACTTGCTTAATCCTGCTTGGAATATCTTACTGTTTATCATTGTTAGTATACCTGCACTGTCTGTGAATATTGTGAGTATACCTGTACTGTCTGTGAATATTGTTTGTATACCTGTACTGTCTATGTATATTGTTTGTATACCTGTACTGTCTATGTATATTGTTAGTATACCTGTACTGTCTATGAATATTGTTTGCATACCTGTACTGTCTATGAATATTGTTTGTATACCTGTACTGTCTATATATATTGTTTGTATACCTGTACTGTCTATATATATTGTTTGTATACCTGTACTGTCTATATATATTGTTTGTATACCTGTACTGTCTATGTATATTGTTTGTATACCTGTACTGTCTATATATATTGTTTGTATACCTGTACTGTCTATAAATATTGTTTGTATACCTGTACTGTCTATGAATATTGTTTGTATACCTGTACTGTCTATGAATATTGTTTGTATACCTGTACTGTCTATAAATATTGTTTGTATACCTGTACTGTCTATGTATATTGTTTGTATACCTGTACTGTCTATGAATATTGTTTGTATACCTGTACTGTCTATGAATATTGTTTGTATACCTGTACTGTCTATATATATTGTTTGTATACCTGTACTGTCTATATTGTTTGTATACCTGTACTGTCTATATTGTTTGTATACCTGTACTGTCTATATTGTTTGTATACCTGTACTGTCTATATTGTTTGTATACCTGTACTGTCTATATTGTTTGTATACCTGTACTGTCTATATTGTTTGTATACCTGTACTGTCTATGAATATTGTTTGTATACCTGTACTGTCTATGTATTAGTATGTATCTGTCTGTCTGTGTGTATAGTTAAATTACTGTTAATAACTATGGTAAGTTTATTGTTTAATAGTTTCCTCACCTGTCTCTACCTTGACTAGGAATACCTCACTACTATATGTCGTAAGTTCTGGCCAAATGTCATGGTGTTGAAATAGCTCTCTCTCTCTCTCTCTCTAGGTCATAACATTCTCTCTTTTTCTCTCTCTGTCTCTCTCTCCCTCTCTCTAAGTCGTCATAAGCCTTGCACTCTCTCTGTCTCTCTCTCTCTCTCTCTCTCTATCACACTGTTATCTGTAGAGTGTACAGGAAGGTCGACCTTTCTATATTATGTACTATAGTTTTTGAACTGGCCGTCATATCACATATTACAGCAATGCATTTCCTCTCTCTCACTAAACAAAAGCTAAACGTTTTTACCCTCACAATAAAGTATAAACATGAAACAAAAGCTAAACAATTTTCCCTAACACTAAAGTAAAACATTAAACAAAAGCTATCAAATATTCTCTCTCACTAAACAAAAGCTAAAACAAAATTCTCTCACACTAAAGAATAAACATGAAACAAAACCTAAACGTTTTTCTCTCACACTCAACAAAACCTAAACAATTTTCTCTCACACTAACGTATAAACCAAAACAAAAGCATCACGTTTTTTCTCTCACAAAAGCTAAACATTTTCCCTCACACTAAAGTAAAACATTAAACAATATCATCACGTCTCCTCTAACAAAAGTCAAAGCACTGAACAAGAGGATGGCATTATCTACGCCCACCATTACACACACACATGTTGTCTGATAATGCTATGGTGAGGCAGAGCTGAATGTCAAAGAGCTCTGGGAGTGGGGAGAGGAGGAGTGGGGAGAGTAGGAGTGGGGAGAGAAGGAGTGGGATGGGGAGAGGAGGGGTGGGATGGGGAGAGGAGGGGTGGAGTGGGGAGAGAAGGAGTGGGATGGGGAGAGGAGGGGTGGAGTGGGGAGAGGAGGAGTGGGTAGAGAAGGGGTTGGGCTGGGGCAGGAAGAGGAGAGTAGGGGAGGGAAGGGTGGGGTGGGGAGAGTAGGAGAGGGAAGGGTAGGAGTGGGGAGAGGAGGGGTTGAGGGGTGGGGAGGATGGAAGGGGAGGGGAGGGGTGACCATGCAACAGCTGTGGGTCAGATTATGTATCATAGAGTCCTGGCGTGTGGATTAGGTGAAGATTAGACGCCCCGAGTTTATTTCATATTACGATTGAATACCTAACCCAAGGGCGGATCCAAGGGGGGTCAAGGGGTCAGGATCCCCCCCTTTCACCACAAAATTTCAATACTTCTTCTTTAAAGCAGTATTGTATTCAGGTATTTCTGCATAGTAAAAAGTAATTACTATTGACCTCAGAATATGGCATGTTCCCCCACCCACCACTTTTTGGACACCCCTTTTGATATTCCTGGATCCGCCCCTGTAATTCTATTGCTATTTAAACCTAACCTAACCTAACCTAACCTAATCTAACCAACAACTTTAGCTAGAGACTTTATGAGACCTGAAAGTGTGTGAACTGATAATAAACAGAAAAATACTTGTGGGTTGACTACAATGGAGCCGTTTAGTCCTGATAACAACACTATGAGCTGAAGTGGTTATCTCAATGGTGTGGAAAGACGTGTTAAGTAGACTCATTGTGATAGATTCACTGTGTGTGTGTGTGTGTGTTGACAGCTAAAAATAACTTAATATACTATGAGTGCCCTTATTTACAACTAGCATACCAGAGTACCTACAACTAGCATAATGCAGTACCTACAACTAGCATACCAGAGTACCTACAACTAGCATAATGCAGTACCTACAACTAGCATACCAGAGTACCTACAGCTAGCATAATGCAGTACCTACAACTAGCATACCAGAGTACCTACAACTACTACTGCTACTTTGCTGTCACTAGGAATCGATCGTCCAGCTATGGTAAAATGATATGAGTTATTAGGGATGTCACCTTCATTTGAGGTGACAATAGTTAACTGAGAACTGACCTGACTGCCTGACTGACCAACTGACAAGAACTGACTGACTGTCTGTTTGACCCCACAAGAACTAACCGACTGGCTAATTGACCCCAAGAGAACTGACTTGACTCTCTGATTGACCAACTGGCAAGATATACAATAAGTTAAGACGATAATGCCAAAAAAAAAAAAAAATTGAAAACCCAAACAAACATTATTAACTATACTGTTACCCACCAACTGTTGTCTAGGTTTATAAACACGTCATAAGTCCTTCTATAAGTCCAAGTCCTTCTAAAAGTCCTTCTAAAAGTCCTTCTACAAGTCCTAAGTCCTTTCACAAGTCCTTCTATAAGTCCAAGTCCTTCTACAAGTCCTAAGTCCTTTCATAAGTCCTTCTATAAGTCCAAGTCCTTCTACAAGTCTTAAGTCCTTTCACAAGTCCTTCTATAAGTCCAAGTCCTTCTACAAGTCCTAAGTCCTTTCATAAGTCCTTCTATAAGTCCAAGTCCTTCTACAAGTTCTAAGTCCTTTCACAAGTCCTTCTATAAGTCCAAGTCCTTCTACAAGTCCTAAGTCCTTTCACAAGTCCTTCTATAAGTCCAAGTCCTTCTACAAGTCCTAAGTCCTTTCATAAGTCCTTCTATAAGTCCAAGTCCTAAGTCCTTTCACAAGTCCTTCTATAAGTCCAAGTCCTTCTACAAGTCCTAAGTCCTTTCATAAGTCATTCTATAAGTCCTTCTACAGTTCAAGAATTAATAACTAGAAGCATAAAAATAGACTGATAGATCATATGACTGTATCCTCCCCACCACACACAAGACAGACACCCACTCATCAACTTCAAGTATACCTACACCCACCAACACAGTCAATACAGTCAACCAGTCATTATTATCAAGTACACCTACACACCCCCCCCCCCACCCTCCACAACACAGGTTCAAACACACTTACCAGTTACCACTCACACAGCAACAGTCAACCAGTCATTATTATCAAGTACACCTACACCCCCCCCCCACCCTCCACAACACAGGTTCAAACACACTTACCAGTTACCACTCACACAGCAACAGTCAACCAGTCATTATTATCAAGTACACCTACACCCCCCCCCCCCCACCCTCCACAACACAGGTTCAAACACACTTACCAGTTACCACTCACACAGCAACAGTCAACCAGTCATTATTATCAAGTACACCTATACCCCTCCCACCCTCCACAACACAGGTTCAAACACACTTACCAGTTACCACTCACACAGCAACAGTCAACCAGTCATTATTATCAAGTACACCTACACACCCTACTTACCAATATAAAGTACCTTGGCTGCATCTCCCGACGACACAGCTTCAGTAGTTCTCCCTCCTTCAGTAGATATCTTCCCGGCCGCACTAGTTCATATCGAGGACCTCTTGTGTTGCTACTGCCGGTGTTGCTGCTGGTGTTGTCATGGTCTCCACTAGTGCTGCTACTGCTACTGAGTCGATCCTGGAGCGCCAGTAGCTTCATAAAGTTCGTCTGGAAGAAAAGGTGAAATTTTAGTCATGTATGTTCGGTTAGTTGTGTAGTCGAGGCCAAAATCCCATCAAATATTTCACACAAGACAAAATCCCCCCATAACATTCTTAGCACAAAATCCCCCCCATAACATTCTTAGCACAAAATCCCCCATAACATTCTTAGCACAAAATCCCCCATAACATTCTTAGCACAAAATCCCCCCCATAACATTCTTAGCACAAAATCCCCCCCATAACATTCTTAGCACAAAATCCCCCCCATAACATTCTTAGCACAAAATCCCCCCATAACATTCTTAGCATAAAATCCCCCCCCATAACATTCTTAGCACAAAATCCCCCCCATAACATTCTTAGCACAAAATCCCCCATAACATTCATGGTTAGGTTAGGTTAAGTAAGAATGTCAGGATCAGGAGAAGTTACGTCAGGTAAGATAGGGCAGGGTAGGGTAAGGTTAGGGCCTTATACTAAAATATAAGAGATGTAAGAGGGCATGTAGGTGTAGGGAAGCCTGATCCTAATATTAACACAGTATAAGGGCCAATTATCAAGGTATGAATGGGATAAGGGACTGTGCCTAACACACCAAACCCTTACCTTTCTTTATAAACGAATATAAGGGCTCTAGGCATTAGGTCCCCCCCCCCCCCCCTGAAGTACGTAAGGTATGAGGGCCTTATTGTGAGGTATGGAAGGTAAAGGGCCTCATATCCTCTTCCTGTCAGGGGAGAACCCACAACTCTACCACCATCAGTGACGTCACTATGTAAACAATAGAGTTGCCATGTGTCGCCAGGGAGTGTAAGTTGCCAGGTCTCGTGAGATACTTGGGCGAGTGTGACTTTATTTTTTCTTTTTTTTTCTTTAAGAACCATCTGCAACTCTCTCTCTCTCTCTCTCTCTCTCTCCCTCTCTCTCTTTCTCTCTCTCTCTCTCCCTCTCTCTCTCTCTCTCTCTCTCCCTCTCTCTCTCTCTCTCTCTCTCTCTCTCTCTCTCTCTCTCTCTCTCTCTCTCTCTCTCTCTCTCTCTCTCTCAGGAAAGTCACTGATACTGTATAGTTCTTGAGTTAGATTTATAGAAAGAGAGAAAGACAGACAGATCGATAGAGACAGAAAGAGAGAGAGAGAGAGAGTGAGAGAGAGAGAGAGAGACAGAGAGAGAGAGAGATCAAGAGAGAGAGGTAATGAGATACTACAAGCGGTGGTCTACATTACAAGTCAGTACAACAGAATAACAAACATAAATTATGCCACGTAATCACCTCATTATCTTAAGAGGAAAAAAAAACTTAATTAATAGACAATTCTCAGTCCACCTTATTGTTTGGTATAAAAGAACAGCCCTTAATAGGTTAGGTGAGGTTAAAATAGTGTCCAGATTCTACTGTGACTACTTTAATTAAATACGTTCAAGCAACAATATTTAGATGTCTATTATTATTATTATTATTATTATTATTATTATTATTATTATTATTATTATTATTATTATTATTATTATTATTATTATTATTATTATTAATGTTATTTTCCGGAATGTTCTTTAAGTAATTCTCTAAGTTAATGTTGTAACCTAACTGATGTAAAGAAAATCACAAGTGTTAATTTCTATATTATTTAAAAATTTACCTCAGATTCAGTCTTGTTAAATATTTATAAACCTCAAGTATATTTTAAACTTGGACATTAAGCAAATAAATAATAAAATAAACAACTGATTACTGAGGAATTTGTTCAAGAGCTCACCGACTTAACTAAAAATACATTAAGATAAATATAATACCATCAATTCTGGTATATTATTAAAGGAGTATTATATGGTGTGAAATATTAGACTCAGGTAAGTATTATATTATCCTTTAGTCAGGGTGAGAGGAATGAAGGTACGGACTAAGCTTTATGAACCCTTGTCAATGGATTAAGTGGTGAGAGGAATGAAGGTACGGACTAAGCTTTATGAACCCTTGTCAATGGATTAAGTGGTGAGAGTAATGAAGGTACGGACTAAGCTTTATGAACCCTTGTCAATGGATTAAGTGGTGAGAGGAATGAAGGTACGGACTAAGCTTTATGAACCCTTGTCAATGGATTAAGTGGTGAGAGGAATGAAGGTACGGACTAAGCTTTATAAACCCTTGTCAATGGATTAAGTGGTGAGAGTAATGAAGGTACGGACTAAGCTTTATGAACCCTTGTCAATGGATTAAGGAAAGTGGTGAGAGTAATGAAGGTACGGACTAAGCTTTATGAACCCTTGTCAATGGATTAAGTGGTGAGAGTAATGAAGGTACGGACTAAGCTTTATGAACCCTTGTCAATGGATTAAGTGGTGAGAGTAATGAAGGTACGGACTAAGCTTTATGAACCCTTGTCAATGGATTAAGTGGTGAGAGTAATGAAGGTACGGACTAAGCTTTATGAACCCTTGTCAATGGGTTAAGTGGTGAGAGTAATGAAGGTACGGACTAAGCTTTATGAACCCTTGTCAATGGATTAAGTGGTGAGAGTAATGAAGGTACGGACTAAGCTTTATGAACCCTTGTCAATGGATTAAGTAAAGTGGTGAGAGTAATGAAGGTACGGACTAAGCTTTATGAACCCTTGTCAATGGATTAAGTGGTGAGAGTAATGAAGGTACGGACTAAGCTTTATGAACCCTTGTCAATGGATTAAGTGGTGAGAGTAATGAAGGTACGGACTAAGCTTTATGAACCCTTGTCAATGGATTAAGTGGTGAGAGTAATGAAGGTACGGACTAAGCTTTATGAACCCTTGTCAATGGATTAAGTGGTGAGAGTAATGAAGGTACGGACTAAGCTTTATGAACCCTTGTCAATGGGTTAAGTGGTGAGAGTAATGAAGGTACGGACTAAGCTTTATGAACCCTTGTCAATGGATTAAGTGGTGAGAGTAATGAAGGTACGGACTAAGCTTTATGAACCCTTGTCAATGGGTTAAGGAAAGTGGTGAGAGTAATGAAGGTACGGACTAAGCTTTATGAACCCTTGTCAATGGATTAAGTGGTGAGAGTAATGAAGGTACGGACTAAGCTTTATGAACCCTTGTCAATGGATTAAGTGGTGAGAGTAATGAAGGTACGGACTAAGCTTTATGAACCCTTGTCAATGGATTAAGTGGTGAGAGTAATGAAGGTACGGACTAAGCTTTATGAACCCTTGTCAATGGATTAAGTGGTGAGAGTAATGAAGGTACGGACTAAGCTTTATGAACCCTTGTCAATGGATTAAGTAAAGTTAGTGTGGACGCTGGCAAAATGGCGGACAGTACTTGTTGCTAACTCTCAGAGGCCCTTAGTATAAGTGCAATTTGTATTTATTTAAAACTACCCTGGAATAAATATACTTACTGCTTTGTTTTAGTTTAATATATTTTCAATTTTACCACTATATTATCCTCTTATAGATGTAACGAAAAGTAAAAATAAAAAGTAAAAGATATATTGGTAAATAATATCCCCAGCTAAAGGGATAATTATCGTACACTGTATGGCTGCACCTTAAAGATGTTTACTCCCCCCAAATATGATAATTTATTCTTATTCATGACAGCGGGAGAATAAACCACATTACACAGGTCTAAAATTAATTCTGATGTCATATTAACCGTTAAATATTTCTCGTTCAAGGTTAAAAAGCCATTTGTATTGTCCTAACATCTCCTGAAGAAAAGGAAAAGTTTTCGTACAACTTACCACTCTCTATCACAGATTCCCAAGCCTTCGTACGACAATAGAGATAATTAACATACACTTTGGCACAATCTAAACAATTTTGATATATCGTCATGGAGAGAGAGAGAGAGAGAGAGAGAGAGAGAGCAATCCTATACTCTCTTCACTGTCTCACCTGTCGACGTGTGGTTAATCAAGGCCAAAGCTGAGTTACCTATCTGCCTTGTATATTTTTTGACTTATATTACTTAAACAAATCTTATGAATGACAGTTATTAATGTGTTGTTATTATTATATACGTTTATATTTCGTTTGACATGTATAGAGCCAAAGCAGGTATACAGTTCAGCATGTATATATATAATACAGGTATACAGTTTACATATACCAAGCATGTATACAGTTTCACACATACCTCTACAGTGCAGGTAAAAATAATGATATTTCGTATAACCTAACCTAACCTAACCAACCCTAACCTAACCTAACCAAACCAAACCTACCCTACCTAACCCAATCCTACCCTACCCTAACCAACCCTAACCTAACCTAACCAAACCAAACCAAACCTACCCTACCTAACCCAATCCTACCCTACCCTAACCAACCCTAACCTAACCTAACCAAACCAAACCAAACCTACCCTACCTAACCCAATCCTACCCTACCCTAACCAACCCTAACCTAACCTAACCAAACCAAACCTTTATCTTACAACACAGAATTATAAATTGTCGACATTTTATGAAAGTTTATCTCGTATTTACAAATTATTTTCTTAACACGGGTGATAAAAGGAGGTTGTAAATATATATAAAACAAGGTTACATTTTTAACATAGATAAGAGTGTACGTGGTGGTCTGTTGGTGGGTAGAACTCTTAGATAAAATGTCTATGGCAACATCTCTATGGTAATCTGTCTATGGCAACCTCTCTATGGTAATCTGTCTATGGCAACCTCTCTATGGTAATCTGTCTATGGCAACATCTATGGTAATCTGTCTATGGCAACATCTATGGTAGTCTGTCTATGGCAACCTCTCTATGGTAATCTGTCTATGGCAACATCTCTATGGTAATCTGTCTATGGCAACCTCTCTATGGTAATCTGTCTATGGCAACCTCTATGGTAATCTGTCTATGGCAACATCTCTATGGTAATCTGTCTATGGCAACCTCTCTATGGTAATCTGTCTATGGCAACCTCTATGGTAATCTGTCTATGGCAACCTCTCTATGGTAATCTGTCTATGGCAACATCTATGGTAATCTGTCTATGGCAACCTCTCTATGGTAATCTGTCTATGGCAACCTCTCTATGGTAATCTGTCTATGGCAACCTCTCTATGGTAATCTGTCTATGGCAACCTCTCTATGGCAACCTTTGTGACAATCTCCGTGACAATTTCCATGACAACCTCTATGGCAATTTCTATGACAATCTCCATGGCAACCTTTATGATAACCCCTATGAAAATTTCTATGACAATCTCCATGACAACCCCATGACAATCTCTATGTGGCAACCAATGACACAATTTACCTACATTACGTCACTGAACACTTCAACTAGGTTAGCTGGAGTACCTACCTGTTGAGTAATGTGTACAGTAGAGTGTGTGTGTGTGTGTGTGTGTGTGTGTGTGTGTGTGTGTGTAAGTCAATCGTTAGAGCACATGTGGGGGAGTGTTTTTTAAGGTTCGATAAAGGTCAAAGGTCAAGATTATTATATTGGTGTACATACATACATATATACACTGACGTCAGCAGCTTCTCTTCCCCAATCTTATCTACGTTTCCCCAACTCTTCCCAGCCCCTTCCGCCCCCTCTCCCACCCCTCTTAAACCCCCCTCCGCCCCCCTCTCCCACCCCTCCCCGCCCCTGAAGTAATACAAACATTACGACCATTAAGTTTCATAAAAACTGAAGAACAACAACATTGAGAGATTAATTAAAGGACTCTCTCTCTCTCTCTCTCTCTCTCTCTCTCTCTCTCTCTCTCTCTCTCTCTCTCCCTCCATACCTCTCACCCATCCTCCCTCCCTCCCTCTTATCCTGTCATATCCTCTCAAACACCTTCCCTTCCCCTCTCTCACCCCTCCCTTCTTCCCTCTCATCTCTCTCTCAACCACCCTCCCTCTCACTCCCCTCCCCCCACTCTCCTACCATAAGGGTGATTAATAGAGTCTTCCTTACGTTGTTATGACCTCTATGAGCCCTGTGTTGGTACAGGAGGCCATCAGACTAGAGTCACTACACCATTGAGTACAGGATCAGTGGTCATGGGGGGACACGAACCCTTGACACGGTGGGGAGGGATACCTAGTTATATTGTGGTGAGGGGGGTGAAGAGGAGAGGGGGGAGACGGGTGAGGGGGGTGAAGGGGAGAGGGGGGTGAAGGGGAGAGGGGGGAGACGGGTGAGGGGATGAGAGGGGGTGGGGTGTGAGGGAGAAGGGATAATTGAGGTGTGAGGGGGAGAGACGGGGGGTAAACTAAGGAGTGAGGGGGGGAGAGGGGTAACTGAGGTAAGAGAGGGGAGTAACTAAGGTGTTAGGGGCCCCATATTCCATATATACATAACACCAGGGGCCCAAAATGTCTCTCCTGGGGCCTACATAGAATGACACTTCTCTAAATTATTCTTTGGGCGGATAGATATGTTATCGCCGCCAGCTACAGCTACACAGTGCTGGCATTTGCTGCCTTCAGCACCTCCACTCAGCAGTGAGTGCCTCCCAGCACCTCAACCCATGTGTCTACGAGTGTCACCTACCCAGACAAATATAAACTTCTCAGCCGACGACCACATACGACCTCCCATTTATTTTATTTTTTTATTGGGCACTCCCCTATACCCTTGTGGCACCCCCCTACACCCTTGTGGCACCCCCTACATCCTCGTGTAAGGTGAAGCGCAGAAGCGTTTACAGCGCCCAACAGGGAAGCATGCTCAGTTCATGCACCCCCCAACATCCTTGTGGCACCCCCCTACATCCTTGTGGCACCCCCCTACACCCTTGTGGCACCCCCTACATCCTTGTGTAAGGTGAAGCGCAGAAGCGTTTACAGCGCCCAACAGGGAAGCATGCTCAGTTCATGCACCCCCCTACATCCTTGTGGCACCCCCCTACATCCTTGTGGCACCCCCCTACACCCTTGTGGCACCCCCTACATCCTTGTGTAAGGTGAAGCGCAGAAGCGTTTACAGCGCCCAACAGGGAAGCATGCTCAGTTCATGCACCCCCCTACATCCTTGTGGCACCCCCCTACATCCTTGTGGCACCCCCCTACACCCTTGTGGCACCCCCTACATCCTTGTGTAAGGTGAAGCGCAGAAGCGTTTACAGCGCCCAACAGGGAAGCATGCTCAGTTCATGCACCCCCCTACATCCTTGTGGCACCCCCCTACATCCTTGTGGCACCCCCCTACACCCTTGTGGCACCCCCTACATCCTTGTGTAAGGTGAAGCGCAGAAGCGTTTACAGCGCCCAACAGGGAAGCATGCTCAGTTCATGCACCCCCCTACACCCTTGTGGCACCCCCCTACACCCTTGTGGCACCCCCTACATCCTTGTGTAAGGTGAAGCGCAGAAGCGTTTACAGCGCCCAACAGGGAAGCATGCTCAGTTCATGCACCCCCCTACACCCTTGTGGCACCCCCCTACACCCTTGTGGCACCCCCTACATCCTTGTGTAAGGTGAAGCGCAGAAGCGTTTACAGCGCCCAACAGGGAAGCATGCTCAGTTCATGCACCCCCCTACACCCTTGTGGCACCCCCTACATCCTTGTGTAAGGTGAAGCGCAGAAGCGTTTACAGCGCCCAACAGGGAAGCATGCTCAGTTCATGCACCCCCCTACACCCTTGTGGCACCCCCCTACACCCTTGTGGCACCCCCTACATCCTTGTGTAAGGTGAAGCGCAGAAGCGTTTACAGCGCCCAACAGGGAAGCATGCTCAGTTCATGCACCCCCCTACACCCTTTTGGCACCCCCTACATCCTTGTGTAAGGTGAAGCGCAGAAGCGTTTACAGCGCCCAACAGGGAAGCATGCTCAGTTCATGCACCCCCCTACATCCTTGTGGCACCCCCCTACATCCTTATGGCACCCCCCTACACCCTTGTGGCACCCCCTACATCCTTGTGTAAGGTGAAGCGCAGAAGCGTTTACAGCGCCCAACAGGGAAGCATGCTCAGTTCATGCACCCCCCTACATCCTTGTGGCACCCCCCTACATCCTTGTGGCACCCCCCTACACCCTTGTGGCACCCCCTACATCCTTGTGTAAGGTGAAGCGCAGAAGCGTTTACAGCGCCCAACAGGGAAGCATGCTCAGTTCATGCACCCCCCTACATCCTTGTGGCACCCCCCTACATCCTTGTGGCACCCCCCTACACCCTTGTGGCACCCCCTACATCCTTGTGTAAGGTGAAGCGCAGAAGCGTTTACAGCGCCCAACAGGGAAGCATGCTCAGTTCATGCACCCCCCTACATCCTTGTGGCACCCCCCTACATCCTTGTGGCACCCCCCTACACCCTTGTGGCACCCCCTACATCCTTGTGTAAGGTGAAGCGCAGAAGCGTTTACAGCGCCCAACAGGGAAGCATGCTCAGTTCATGCACCCCCCTACATCCTTGTGGCACCCCCCTACATCCTTGTGGCACCCCCCTACACCCTTGTGGCACCCCCTACATCCTTGTGTAAGGTGAAGCGCAGAAGCGTTTACAGCGCCCAACAGGGAAGCATGCTCAGTTCATGCACCCCCCTACATCCTTGTGGCACCCCCCTACATCCTTGTGGCACCCCCCTACACCCTTGTGGCACCCCCTACATCCTTGTGTAAGGTGAAGCGCAGAAGCGTTTACAGCGCCCAACAGGGAAGCATGCTCAGTTCATGCACCCCCCTACATCCTTGTGGCACCCCCCTACATCCTTGTGGCACCCCCCCTACACCCTTGTGGCACCCCCTACATCCTTGTGTAAGGTGAAGCGCAGAAGCGTTTACAGCGCCCAACAGGGAAGCATGCTCAGTTCATGCACCCCCCTACATCCTTGTGGCACCCCCCTACATCCTTGTGGCACCCCCCTACACCCTTGTGGCACCCCCTACATCCTTGTGTAAGGTGAAGCGCAGAAGCGTTTACAGCGCCCAACAGGGAAGCATGCTCAGTTCATGCTTGCCTTGTAGACTGTACATGTGTGAGTCCCAATGAGGCCGCGCGACCTGTGACCTCGCCAGATGTTTGTAAACGTCGCAGACATAGAACAAGCGTTTCGGAGTAGACAGTTCTACAGGTGCGGTGACTGTCTGGCCTTCCCTAACTGTCAGACCAAGCCTTACAGCCATACTGTGAACATCTTCCACCCTCAGTAGTGAACACACCAACTCACACTCCTGTCCCTGAGTTTTGTGTTAAGACAATTTACGCAGTACAGTACTGTTGCCTCTTGGAACACCATACTAATCGACCCTCACTTGTAAGTACAGCCTACGTGGTGACGTACCCCTCAGTACTGAAATATTGTGGACTAATTAGGCCTACTCATTTCAGCCTTATCTGAAGCAATAAGACAATGTGTGTAGCGTAACTAAGATTAATAGCGTTATGAACTTTGTATTATGTCGCTATATTCAATGACCTTATGTAGTTAAGATAAAGTTGTGTGTGACTAATTATGTATCAGATGGATCACCAAGTAATACTAATGAACGTCTTCTTCTCTGCAGGTGCTGACCACGCCAATAAATGTTAGGAGCGCCACAAGGCGAGTTTCAATCAGTCCCTTCGACCTGCCCGTCACCCGACCGTCCTGAACTAAGGCGGTTACAGAGAGACAGACAGACAGACAGACAGACAGACAGGCGGACGGACGGATGGATGGATGGATGGGTGGATGGATAAAGAAAAGAGAGAGAGAGAGAGAGCCATTGCCACACACACACACACGGACTCTTAAATGCAGGCTTCCTCCGCCACCATTGAGGCCCTTACAGGACGCACGCAGTTCCTCTCTGACACACACACACACACACACACATACATACATACACACACACACACACACACACACACACACAGAACAATGAGTTTCCATGACACACTTTTTTGTATCCAATTTGTTTTATATTTAACCTAACCTAACCTAACCTAACCTAACCTAACCTAACCTAACCAAACCTAACCTAACCAAACCTCTCCAAACCTATCCTAACCTATCCTAACCAAATCATCATTCTGTAAGCTTCTCCAATATAATTTTAATTCTACCTTGATACGAGAAAATGTTCCTGACACCAATATGGCTGCCGAATTGTCCAGAGACTTTAGTAGATGTGGTTTGTTTATCCTATAGAAGGTTATGGAGGGGGAGGGGAGAGGGGGAGAGGAAGGGGGAGAAGGAGAGGAAGAGGGAGGGGAGAGGGGGGGGGGGCGGGGTGGGGAGAATGCTGATGTAACAATTATGGTGGAAGGGGTGTGGGAGAGGAGCTGCCAACGTGTAAATAATACGACGATATTTGACAGCAGAAACATAATAATAATAATAATAATAATAATTAACGGTTTATTGAAAGAGCTTGGCAGCCAGAAGGCTGAAAATATACAGTTACATATTTGGGGAATGGGTTACGAATTACAAATAATATACAAGTAACATAAGTGACACAAATAAGACATATAATAACTTAGATGGGGAAAAGCTCAAACTACAGTTCAATTCAACATAGTGACAGTGTTACAGTATTACAAGTTATTGATAATTTTTACAATGGTTGGGACTGGGCTGTTCTTATAGCGATCAGTTCGTGCACGTATGGGCTGGATGCGGTTGTGGTGTCGAACAGCAATTCTCGGACAAGGGACCTCGGGTGGTAGTAGGAGCCGGTGTCGGGGATGGTGTAGAAGCTTCTTACCAAATTTGCAGATGAGGTCGTGGTGATGGTCAGTGAGAGTCGAAAGGGTCAGTGTGTTGAGCGCTTCTTGATATGTGGAGTAGGAGGAGGAGAGAATAATCTTGCATGCCCTCTTTTGCACTTTTTCTAGGTGTTTACGTTGTGTGGCATTTAGGGAGGAAGACCAGGTGGGGGAGGCATAGGTGAGCTTGGGAAGTATGAATGTTGTGTAAACACTGAGGAGCTCGTGTGCAGGAACTCCGAGGGACTTGAGTCGGCGGAGGAGGTGGAGACGGAAACTGGAGGATTTGACAACTTCATTGACGTGTGGTTTCCAATTTAGTTTGTTGTCTATGGTGACGCCGAGGAGCTTCGTGGAATCTACGTACATGTGTGTGTGTGTGTGTGTGTGTGTGTGTGTGTGTGTGTGTGTGTGTGTGGAGTTTTTTTACAGGTGTTTAAGTTCAGCTGTTCAAGGAAATCATATTACATGCTCTCAGGTAGGCACACACACACACACACACACACACACACACACACACACACACACATACCTTTTATTATTACTGTATTTCCAAGTTCCGGCTGGGAATCTAATGGATGAGAACGCCAGGCGGTGACGAACGCCCGCCCTGGTGTAAGATTAAACGTGTGATGTAAGGATGAGAGAGAGAGAGAGAGAGAGAGAGAGAGAGAGAGAGAGAGAGAGAGAGAGAGAGAGATTTTGTCCAATAGTGAAACTGTCTCGGGAGAATTTTGTCCAATGAGGAACTGTGTGGGGAGAATTTTGTCCAATAGGGAAACTGTCTAGAGGAAATTTTGTCCAATAAGTAACTGTCCAACGTAGTTTAGTCAAGCATGTAACAAGCTGGACACTGGGAACACAAAGCTCCAATTTAACTTAATTTAACTTAACGCAGCCAAACACTTTTAACACGCGATAGTTGTAAGTCACTTATGTAATGCTGACCAGCCTATAAGTCTCTCGCTCTCTCTCTCTCTGCTCCCCCCTCCCTCTCAATCTCTGCTTCTCTCTCTCTCTCTGCTTCTCCTCCACTCACACACACACACACACACACACACACACACACACACACACCCAACCTTGCAACACTCACGTACACGAAGCCATATTTTACAGTCATTTTGATCACTATTTTCCTCTTAAGATATTCAATAAAATCTTTTCTTTAAAAAAACATTAATAATTTACTTACGTCTAATATATAATCAAACTAAACAAATTAATAATTAAAATTTATATATATTTTTAGATGGTATTGGTAATATTTATAATTATTGGTGATTTCTTGTAATACCTACTATATTTACAGTACCTGCTTTCATTGTACCATCAAAACCGTTTTATCGGAAATTATAATGTAAATAGATAAGAAATTACCATTGCAATAAACATAATTGCCAATTAGACATAAACCTGACAGCTCTGTCAGTGATAACCGTGGTAACATTATGAGATGTTCTTATTACCACCATACTATTGTACTATTCCAGATGTTACATAATACTTCCTTGAGATAAATGTCTAGTATATATCAGGTGCAGCTCAGGTTCTCAACTGGCTCAGCCATGTTATTATTATCCACTCTGTATTTGTGTTTTTTTGGATAAATAAACTTTCTATTAAATTCAATTCAAACTAAAAAAAAACGAACTTGAGGTGACCTACCAAGCCCCCAACAAACCCAACTTAGAATACTGACACAGAAAAACCCTCCTCCTCGCTGCCACGTTCACATTTCCTCATAAACAGAACATCCTGTACAGATAAACGTTCAGTACAATATATTTCCAAGTCAACTTTCTGTACTTGCCAGTATAACTTCCAGCGGCGCAGCAAAACGAACATAACGGCAGAGGATGTTATCTTATGTGAAAACGTTGTTTGGAAAAATTTCTTATGTGTTAATGTATTCCAGGAATTTTGTTAAGTGGTGTAATATTTCCGACTCTGCTGTTGTAAGGTTAATTTCCTTGATAAAACCCTGGGCTTAACCTCACGTAATCTGACCTAAACTAACGTAACCTAACCTAAACTATCCTAACCTAACGTAATCTGACCTAACCTAACGTAATCTGACCTAACCTAACGTAATCTGACCTAACGTAATCTGACTTAACCTAACGTAACCCAACCTAAACTATCCTAACCTAACGTAATCTGACCTAACCTAACGTAACCCAACCTAAACTACCCCCCATACCCCCAAATAGCATTAGGGTGGTTAATCTTCAGGTGAAATAAGCTGGGGTGGGTATTCTTCAGGTGATCCTAGAACAGAATCGTAAAGGAACCAACCACAAAGTTTATTTTGAGACCTGAAAAGTTGTAATGCCTTAATTAAGCTGACAATAAGCTGATTAAGCGCAAACAATAAATGTGTGTGTGTGTGTTGATATGTATTGGGTGTGGGTATTTGTTCTCATGTATGTTTGTGTGTGTGTATGTATGTGTATGTATGTATGTGTGTATGTGTATGTGTATGTATGTATGTATGTATATATGCACAGGTATGTGTGTGTGTCTTAACCTGCTCGTGACCTACCCTAACCTAACTGGAACTACCTCCCGTGACCTGCTAACCTGGATGGAACTGTATGTAATAATAATAAAAAACGGTCTATTAATAGAGTTGCAGCCGGTGGCTGAAAATATACAAACTTATATGTGATTAAAACATAATGATGTGTGTGTGTGTGTGTGTGTGTGTGTGTGTGGACCATTTAAAGAGGGTAAACAATAATAAAGGCGGTCATAACACTCACCCCCTGCTTCATGGTGTCGTTAGCGTGGGCCGCGACATTGGACACTACCGCTAGCGCCATCTGGGTGTCGCTGTAGTCCGGGCTGGTCTCTGGCAGGCGTTTGAGGTACTCCTCCAACAAGAGGCGGTACTGTGGGATCCTCTGCACGGGTTTGAGCATGTAGTGCTTGAGGTTGAGCTTGGTACAGCGCTCCGTGGCCTCAAAGGCCTTCACAACGCGGGAGAAAGTCGGGTTGGTCTCACAGCAGTGGTCTAGGTGGTCACACTGGCTCTGGAACTCCTTGATGTAAGCCGAGTATAGTTTAAGGAACGGTCCCTTGCGTACGATCACATCAGATATCTTCTTGTGTCTGTCCCAGTCTGCGATGCGTTCTTCTAAGTCACTCAGGATCTCCTCATTCAGATTCTGTAATTGTGGCAAATAGTTGAGTAGTCTGGCGAGGTCGTCCTCAGGGATGACGGGGCCGCCACCTCCCTCACGCCACTCTAACACAAACTTACGAAAATGAACATTTAACAGTTTGAGAACATCAACAAACACTCTCTCTGAGGTCATCACTTCCTGGGCTATAAGGAAGATCTTTCTATCACGTTTATCGTCAGAGGTTAAGTCCGGACTGGCCGTAGGGGTCATGTCAGGACTGTGGGTGAGTGGGTTAGTGTCACACAACACACCTGGCGTCATGCTGCAGCCAGAGGGGTTACTCACACTAACTTGTGGAGGCGGTAGGGAGCCTGTGTGGTCGGTCTTGGCACCGTCATGGTGGCCGTGGACACCCTCCCCCGCCTCTATTACCTCCCCTTCCTCCTCACTAACTCGAGTACCACTTGTACCATCCAGAGTGGCAGCACTCACCTCCCCGTCCCCCCACACTGATACCCATGGTCCTGCCCTCGCCTCCCGTGAGGGGGTCGACGATATGGTCCACAGTTTCTTGACGAGCGCGGGTCCTTCCTCTATCTCCCTCTCACCCCCCTCACCACATTCCTCACTCCGCGTTACACCATCCTCACCACTCACAGCTTCAACAATTAGGTCACCATCTTCACCTTCACAATGACGATATTGGTCCAGCGTTCGATCATCATCATCAGGTGTTGGACTTTCACTCGTGTGAGCGACAGTTGGCCAACCTCGGTCCTCCTCACACTGCAGGTGTTGTGTAACAGCCTGCGTGTCTCTCCCACGTCCCCCCGTCACCGTGTTGAGGTGGGCGGCGCCTTCCTCACAGTTTCGGGTGTGTAGTGAGAGGGCGTAGTTGTGTGTTAACTCAGCTAAGACTCTCACATACTGGTTGGACACCTCAGCTGGAACTCTGTGAGAGATGAGGCAACTTTTGTCTCCAACAGTGACGGTGTCCTCCTCCTCAGAGAGATCTTCCCTGGAGAGGACGAGCCCCATGTTGGAGTCGTGGTTGCGGGCGGCAGAGGCTCTCTCTCTGTACGCCGGTGACTCGCACAGTGAAGCGGGGATGACTAACACGCCCAGATGAGTCTTACTCCGCCTGTGGCCAGCGTCACTCTGACTCACGGGTTGTTGTTCACTGGGGGTACAGCTGTCCGTCCCCCACACTCCTAGTCGCGGCACGCGCGATACTAACTCCTCTACATTACTTTGATCTGTGCGGGTACTGTTACTGTCCGTGTGGGCGTGTTGACAGTCTGTGTGGGCGTGAGTACTGTCAGTATGGGCGTGGTTGTGAGGGTGGTCGACGAGCGTGTTAGCGTGAGGGAGGTCAATGTAAAACTGACTTTGTCGTCCGTCACCACCAGCTTTCCGGTGCTGCTGTAATGTCGCAATGGCTCTCTGTTTATTGGTCTTTCCGAGTGAACCAAATATCGCAGCCAGGGATCTTCTCCCGCTGAAGGAGGAGTTGTTGTTCTCACTCTCCTGGGTCATGATACTGTCACTGGTGTCGCTCCACGTCGTCGAGGACCTCTCGTCCCAGGAGCCACGACGACGCTCCCCCTTCACCTCCTTCTCCAAGACTGTTTCATTGTTGTGGTGTGGCGGCGGCCAGGCCACACCTACACCACCTCCGGTAACTTGTAGGTGTGCGGACATGCAGCTCCTGGCTTTATACTGTTGTCTTCGTCCCCACTGGCGCTGTCTGAATGCTGACACATCGCCAGGCGACGCGTAAAACGCCCGCACCTCTCTCCTGCCCTGCGTCACTCAGCTGATCCTACTTTTTGCTGTCTGTGTCAGGTAATCACAACACAACACACTTTCACCAAACAACTAAGTCAATACAAAACACTAACGCACTGCACTCGTTACTAAACACTAACGTACACTTCCTAAACTCACTAGTGTAGCCTCTACACACCAACACCCGTCTGCAGGCAGTGTTTACACCGCTACTGAACACGAACCCACTCGTGAACGCACCCACGCTTTCACTAACCACTACTACACTCACGTCTACACCTAGGCGGCCACACAACACACACACACTCTTACTACACGCACCGCAGAGGTCGCTGGGGTGTGTGGTGGACGGGTGAGGTGCGTCGTGGTGATTGGTGATGGTGGTAGGGGCGGCGGAGCTCTCCTGGAGATTGAGTAGTCCCTCGTGGGCGGCCGCGGGAGGTCCCTGTTCTATACTGGTAGATGGGTGGTGGTGGTGGTGGGTGGAGGTGCAGGGATTACTAGTGGGCGGAGTGGGTGTGTTAGACTGTGTTACGGTGGGCGTGGCTTCGGATGCTGGGGCGTGGTCACTGATGGGGTGGGTGAGCACGTTAGAGGGTGTTAAACTAGTAGGCAGGGTTTCAGAATCAAAACAAACAGTGGGCGGGGCTTCAGAATCAAAACAAACAGTGGGCGGGGCTTCAGAATCAAAACAAACAGTGGGCGGGGCTTCAGAATCAAAACAAACAGTGGGCGGGGCTTCAGAATCAAAACAAACAGTGGGCGGGGCTTTAAACGTAAGGGGGGGAGGTGAAGGGGTCAAGTCACTAGAAAGGTTAAATGCTGATGGGAAATTAACAAACACACTCTCCAGGGTACAGCGAATACCTTCAAGACGGGTGGCTATGTCCGCTACACCCGCCTCCAGGCCCAAGGTCGTCTGCTCTTCTTCAGCGACCCCTTCAGAACACGTCTCTCCCTCCTTGGCTCCTGGTAAACTCTTCGTCTTACTTATGTTACTTTCCGTGAATTCTTCCTGTGGTTTTGACTTCTTGTCCTTGATGGCTCCTACTTGATATAACGTCTCGTAAACAGTTTTGCCTCTTGGCTTAGGGGTCTTGAATTCCTCAGCTTCAACTTTAACTTTTTTTGTCTCTTCTGATGCCTGTGGTGCACTGTCGGCGTCCACAGTCTGGGTTTTGTCTTCACCAACACTCACGGTCGTTTGAAATACTGTTTTGCCTTCCTCAAATTTCAAGGATGTCTCCGGTACCGTTTGAATTTTCTCCGGATCTGTTACTTTGGCTTCCTCTTGTTTCAGGGGTGTCTGGAGGATATCTTCGCTTTCTCCAGATTCAGTTTTGACTTCCTCGGTGCTGTCTTTGGCTTCACCAATTTTCACAGAGGTTTCAATTCGTGTCTTCCCCTCGTCAAATTTCACTGCAGTCTTCTCAATAGTTTTTACTTTTTCTGGATCTTTTGGGGATTCCACAACCTTAGCTGTTGCCTGAGATTTACCTTTAACTTCTTCTGCCTCAGGCTTGGCTTCCTCAGTACTTTCAAAGATACTTTTGACTTCCTCTTTATTCCCAGCGTCACTTTTGACTTCCAGGCCCAACTCTTCCTCGGGTTTGAATTCCCCAACTTTTACACTAGTCTCAAATAGGGTCTTTCCCTCGTCAAATTTAATATCTGTTACCAAGACCGTTTTGACTTCTTCTGGGTCCAATACCTTGACTTCCCCAGCTATCACAGCCTCTTGAGAAACGTCTTTAACTTCACCAGACTCAGTTTCATCAGTCCTCACATCTGCACTTGTTGATATTACTTTGAATTCATCAATTGTCACGCTTGCTTCTGGTGTTGCTTTGAATTCCTCGGTGCTGTCTTTGGCTTCATCAATTTTTACTGATGTCTCGAAAACGGTTATTCCTTCCTGGAATTTAACTGCTGTCTCTGGAACAGTTTTGAGTTCAACAGGATCGACAATTTTGACTTCCTCCCGGTCTTTGGATTTGTCAGGCTCCTCTGTGGCTACTGAACCAGCCTCTTGCTTTTCTGACTGGGTTTTGAATTCTTCTGTATTTTTAGGAACAGTTTTGACTTCATCAGATTTGAATTCTTCTCCAACTTTAACTGTAGTCTCAAAAAGAGTCTTCCCTTCTTGGAATTTCAATGATGTCTCAGGAACAGTTTTGACTTCCACGGGGTCAGTTACTTTGACTTCCACAGTTTTGGGTCGTGTAGCTTGGCTCTTGATCTCCTCTGTTAAAGCCTTGGCTTCCTCTGTTTCAGCCTTGACTTCCTCTGTTACAGCTTTGACTTCCTCTGTTTCAGGCTTGACTTCCTCTGTTTCAGCCTTGACTTCTACTGTTTCAGCCTTGACTTCTACTGTTTCAGCCTTGACTTCTACTGTTCCAGGCTTGACTTCTACTGTTTCAGGCTTGACTTCCTCTGTATCGGCCTTGACTTCCTCTTGTTTCACTTCAGCTTGTGATAGAGAAGCCTTCACATCATCTGTTCCCTGTGGAATAGAGGGTTTGACTTCCACCTCCTCCGATTTGACTTCCCCGACTTTTATAGAAGTTTCATATAATGTTTTCCCTTCGTCGAACTTCAATGAAATCTCTGGGGAAGTTTTTACTTTCTCAGGCTCGGGTTTGACTTCTTTGACTTTTACAGACGTCTGAGGTTTAGTTTTTACTTCCTCCTCGACTTTAACTGACGTCTCTGCAATGCCCTTGGCTTCAACAGATTCGGTTTTGACTTCAGCTGTCTCTACACTCGTCTCTGAGACAATTTTGACTTCCTTTGTAATGTCCTTGGATTCCCCGATTCTTACAGACGTTTCAAACAATGCCTTACCTTCTTGGAATTTTAATGCAGTCTCGGGAACCGTTTTGACTTTTATGGGATCTTTATTGGCTTCTTCGTCTTTCGATTTTGGCTTCACGATACCTTCAACACTTTCTGATTCAGTTTTGACTTCTGTTCTTTTCACAGCACTTTTAACTACTTCTGGCTCTTCCACAGTACTTTTGACTTCCTCTGGCACTTCCACTGCACTTTTGACCTCCTCTGGCACTTCCACAGCACTTTTGACTTCCCCTGGCACTTCCACCGCACTTCTGACTTCCTCTGGCACTTCCACCTCACTTTTGACTTCCTCTGGCACTTCCACAGTACTTTTGACCTCCTCTGGCACTTTCACGGCACTTTTAACTTCTTCTGAATCTTTCACAACACTTTTGACTTCTCCCGCGTCACTTTTGGATTCACCGACCTTCACACTCGACTGCGATAGAGGTCTGTCTCTCCCTGTCTCAGCCGACTCGTCTCCTATCGTCACTGCCGTTTCATACAGTGTCTTTCCTCCCTCGCCAAATTTCACTGCAGTCTGTGGCACGATTCTCACTTTCTCTGGCTCAGTTTTCGCTCTCTCTACTATCACTGTCGACTCTGGTCCCTCGCCTTTCTCCAATACTGTTATCACTGTTTTAACGGTTGGGGAAGCCGTTTCTGTTAATGTTTGTACCGTTGGGGTGCTTGACGTGGCTGTGATGACTGTTGGTGATGCTGTGGTTAGGGTGGGAATACCTGTTGACGCTACTGTAGAAGGCGATGACGTAGTAGTGAAGGAGGAGGAGGAGACGGTATCGGGAGGCGGAGGATTTTGCTTTAAGTTTTCATCAGTGGTGGGAGGAGCTGTGGTGTCCTTAGTTCCTACACGACAGGGGGAGGACCTCGAATAGGTCTGTAAGGACTTTAATACCGTGTCTAGTGCCGCGAAAGAGGACTCAATCGTTCTCAAATTATTGTCTATGTCCGATTCGAGATTACCACTCGTAGTACCTGCTCCCGCGAGCGTTGAGGGACGACTGGCTGGGTGAACAAGGTGCCCAATCTGATCATGTTGTTGTTCAGCTACCTCACGCCTGCCAACACCGTCCACATGTTGGTACCCCTGCTGCCTTGACTCACGGGGTGCATCAGGGCCTGTGAGTACTTGCTGATGCTGGTCCTGTTTCATTCTCTCCTCGTGTCGCTGTTGTATCTTGCCCTTCTTGGGTGGGGGAGGGGGTGGGGGGAGGGGGCGTGAACGTGAACGGGCAATAGGTCGTGGACGACCCTCGTTCAGAGTGACATTCTCGTAGTTCTCGAAATCGTTGGTGAAGGTCACCTCACAGGGCTGCGAGGCGTTCACCGTCAGCGTCGCTGTCACCGCCTGTTCTTCGCCATCGTCGTCGTCTCGGCCGTGTTTGTGCTTCTTGCGTCGTCGAGGCGGGTGGCTGCGGTGGTGTTGGTAGGCGTTTCTGGAGGGCTTGGCGGGGGCGGCGTCCGCCAGGTGTTCCTTCACCTGGGAGCTGGAGACCACATCCTCGATACGCACCACCTTGGAGTGTCTTTTAGGGGCCGCCGGGGTCACGACCTCCACGGTGGCGTAAACCTTAGTGCCCCTCACCGGCCGCTGGGGTTCTAACACTTCCCCGTTCACCATTAAGGATTTTCGGGCCCTGGGAGGCTTGAGGTGCCGCGGGGGTCGTGGGGGGTCGTTGGGGTCCACCAGGTTAGGGGAGATGGTCCTCAGGCCCTTTTTCTTGGGGGGGATGGGAGGGGGAGGCTCGTCATCCTCGCTGTTGGCCAGCGGGCGCAGCTCCTTACTGCCGCTGTACTTCAGGACCCGAGCATAGGGCGGCACTGTCTCCCCTTCTGTCGGTGCCTCTCGCGTGCTGTCAACGTCCATAGCTGTCACTTGAGTCGTGGCCACTTCTGTCGTCCTTTCCGTCGCAGCATCTTCCTTTACAGCCTTCGTCGGCGTCTCCTGCGTGGTGTCCACCTCCGTCTTCTCCCCTGAGGTCGTCACAGCTGTCTCCTCACCCCCAGCCTCCACAACAGCTGCTCCTTCCTCTGTTACTTCTACACCCGCCATCTCTACTGCTTCAGCCTTCACTGTTTCTGCTTCAGCCGTGACGGCTTCCGTCACCTCACTGTCGTGCTTCACTGAGTCATCCTTGAGCTGGAGGGAGACATCACTCACAAGACCCTGACCACTCTCCTGGTGGCGCTCTATGAGGACGGCGGCATAAACCTTGTTACCTCTCGAGGGACGCGCCGGCTCCACCACCTCCTCGGGTGCTTTGGCGGCCTCTTGAGTGGTGTCCTCCTGAGTGGTGTCCTCCTGAGTGGTGTCCTCCTGATAAGACTCCTCGGAGACCGTTTGTTCCATGTTGGTCTCGAAGGTGTACTCCGTCGGGGCCTGACGACGCAACTCCACGGTCTCATACACTTTCACGCCGCGCCGAGGACGCGGTGGCTCCTCCACGTCTGGTTGTTTCTCTGCACCTCCAGCTTCAGGTGGTTCTTCTTGTTGAACAGCCGCTTCTTGCTCTTCAATCTCACTCTGGACAGCAACTTCCTCGTGTTGTTGCTGTACCTCCACCTGTACAGCCTCCTCTTGCTGTACCTCCACGTGTACAGCCTCCTCTTGCTGTACCTCCTCCTGTACAGCTTCCTCTGCCTGCTGCTGCTGTTCGTCCTCCTGGTCAGCGTCAGGGGAGGTAAGAATCAGCTGTTGTCGACGTATGAGTATCTCCTCGTACAGCTTCACACCTCGGCGGGGCTTAATGGGCTCCTCGTACGGCACCTGTGGTGAGGCCTCCTGAAGGTCCTGCTGCTGCACGTCGGCGTCTGAGGTCTTAACCTCAATGTTGTCATACACCTTGTTGCCTCGTGGAGGTCGTGGAGGCTGGAGGGCCTGAGGGATGATGTAGTCCTCCTCCTCCTCGGTGGCTACGATGATCTCACTCTCCAGGGCTGCCAGGCGGGCCAAGTCCATATCATCCGGGACGTCCACCTGTTGTTGACTAGACCGTCCAACAGCCACGGGCGTCCCTGTGCGCTTCTGCCGCCGCCCTCTAAACCTCTCCCTCCCACGCCCGTGTCCAGAGTGATCCTCTTCAGGGACATCAACCGGGGCCGTCACTTCCGGCTGGGGGATGAAATCATCTTCAGAAACTTCGTGTGTGGGTTCAGGTTGGGGGAAATTATCGTAATCACTCTCGGCGGAGGGCCGACGCTGGTGGGTCCTGGGTGGGGGTGGGGTCGGGGGGGTGGGTAAGGGCTGAGCCTCGGGGATTGACTTGGGCCTCCCGGTGTAGGCCAGGACGGGGTACAGCTCCTCCTCCTTCTCGTCATCCATGAAGGTGATATCATCGTAGACCTTGACCCAGGTACGACCTACGGGGCCCTGGCGGCGACTTGGCTTACTGGGGTTGTCCTGCCCTTTCTTCCCCCTGTCGCCGCGACTCAACATTTTCCGCAGCTGTGGCGGCAACGACGGGGCCTTAGGCATAGGTGGCAGATGTGGCATAGACGGCATCTGTGGCATAGACGGCATATGCGGCATAGACGGCATATGCGGCATAGATGGCAGATGCGGCATTGAAGGAAGCTGCGGGAACCGATCCCGGGATATTCCCCTAAAAGATCTCCTCTTATCCCGAGCTGGCGATGCTGAGGCCGCCCGCTTCTTCCCCACACCCTTCACCTTGGGCTTCGGGGAGTCGGGCACGGGCGGGCGCTCGTCGATGTTCGGAGTTGGGGGCGGCGTCGGGGCGGCCTGTGAAGCGTCCTCGGAAGATGATGGACGGCGGGCGCGGTGAGGCAGAGAACCTGTCTTACCGGACCGTGTGAAGGCTGGCAGGATTCCAACCCGCATCATGCCGCCACCACCGCGACCCCATACCTTAAAAAACACAATGGTATTAGCACCATCAACCATAACCTAACCTACCATTACCTACCATAAACCCACCACAATCAACCACAACCGAACCTACCATAACCTAACCTACCATAACCAAACCTAACCTAATCTAATCTAACCAAACCTAATTCAATCTAAGCTAACCTAGAAGCAATGGTATTAGCACCATCATGATCTACCATTAACCTACCATAATATAACCTAAACTAACCATTGAGTACCATTCACAAAATACCATTGAAAGTTACCATGATTTACTATAAGTCTACTACTACTACTACTACTACTACTACTACTACTACTACTACTACAGATTACAATATAATAATAAGATTTGCGACACACACACCATTAAACCTTGCAAAACTCTCTCTCTCTCTCTCTCTCTCTCTCTCTCTCTCTCTCTCTCTCTCTCTCTCTCTCACCTGTCCAGCCAACTTGGACACGTTCAGACATCCATCCTTTCCCTCCTCGGCCTCGGGTTTGGCCTCTCCCCTGGTGGAGGTGCTCTCGTCGAGGTCATCCTCCAACGACACGTCCTCGTCTTCGGGTCGTTCTCGAGTCGTCGGTCGTCCTCGAGGTTCGTTCTCTTTGCCACGAGACACAGAGCGAGATTGACCTGAGGGGGGCTTGTCTCCTGACCCCTTCCCTGTTACGCTGCTCCTGTGTGTGAGAGATGTGAGTTAGTTTTATTTTATCACACACACATACACACACACACACACACACACACACACACACACACACACACACACAGTCATCGAACCTACCAATCATGTCTGTTTCTCATGTGTGAAAGAGAGACGGAGGGAAGGAGGGAGGGAGGGAGGGAGGGAGGGAGACAGACAGACAGACAGACAGACAGAGAAACCACACAATAGCTCCTCCCCCGACCATGATAATGTCGTCATGTGAGCAGAGAGAGACAGTCATCACACACACACACACACACACACACACACACACACACATCTCATGTATACCGCAATACGTACTGTATATGACTCACCCGTACACGAGGATACGCACATGAGTCACCCGTACACTGGAATACGCACATGAGTCACCCGTACACTGGAATACGCACATGAGTCACCCGTACACTGGGATATGCGCATGAGTCACCCGTACACATAAATACGCACATGAAACATACCAACAGTAGGAAAATTTAAGTTGTGAACCTTTGAGAATCCATCTTTGTGTCGTAGCTTAAGTGAGTCAGTTAGATACCAACTTATATTTGTATTTAATTGAATAAAATACAAGGCATTATATTAGGTTTGGTTAGGTTAGGTTAGAATAGTATTAGGTTAAGTTGATATCAAGTTAGGTTAGTATTAAAGGTTGCCTGGTTAGGTTAAGGTTAGGTTAGGTTAGGTTAGTGATAGAATAGTATTAGGTTAAGTTGGTGTCAGGTTAGGTTAGGTTTAAGGGTGTTTAATCTTCAGGTGATATAACTCGTGAGAGCCTAATCATCAGGTGACCAATAAGCTGAGCAGTGTCGTCATAAGCACAGGTGTAAAAAAGTCGTTTTTGTGTAATTACGAGAGGAACACCTGTGTCTGCGGTGCGTTCTAACGGTGTTGAGCCTCAAGGTCAGCTGCCAGTGTGTTCTAGCGCGCGCCTCACCCTAACAAACCTGCCAAATGTTCACCTGGACGAAATACCCAGTGTCCACCTCGATAATTACCTATGGACGAAATAACACCTACTGGACGAAATGACATCATCTGGACGAAATGACATCTAGTGGACAAAATGACACGTGGATAATTATCTTCTGGACAAAATGCCTATTAGATTTGGTTAGGTTAGGTTATGGACCAAATACAAACACACACACACACCATTATCCCCATTACTAAGCTTATACACATCTTGATCCACCCAATACTAGTTCAGTTGTCTCTTGAGGAACATGGCGGCACCTGAAGCAACTGAAGCTCTGTATGGTCACTACAATGGGCGGGGGTCTGAGAGGGGGGGCTGGGAGGGAGAGGGGGGCTGGGAGGGGGAGGGGGGACTCGGAGGGGGAGGGGGGCTGGGAGGGAGGCAGGGGGGACTGGGGGCTGCAGGGGGCGGAAATAAACTCAGATATAGTACTGGTAAAGCCCAACATATATCCTTGCTTCCTGTTTCCGAGTGAACATCCTCTGCACTCCACTAATAAGTAATAATGGTTGCCTCTCCTGTAACGAGGATGGCCGACCCAAGGGCCTCCTAGGTGTTAATTTGTTTAAGGTGTAGAAGCTGTCGCCAACACAACAACCACACCCTGAGTTAACAAGCTGCATGACCCAGTGTCAAGGAATAGTCCGAGAAGACCGGACAACTCATCAACTGCACTGGCTAACCATTACCCCGGAACACGATTAACATCCAGGTCCCCAATTACTTCTGGGTAGACAGAGGCAAATGGCGGAAAGAAACTTGCCCATAGTTTCACCCTGCCTGGGGATCGAACCCGGGTCCACTCACTTGCGAGGCGAGAATGTTGACCACTACACCACAGATCAAGGAGGGGTACAATACACACAGGTTAACTCCACAACTACATAACCCTGCCCTACAAAACACTAAACTACTATATCCGGGGTAGGATGTAGAGACTGGTGAGGGGTCAGCATATTCGTTCCCTCACACGGCCACCAGAGGGAGGAAGTTCCGCCATTCTCCCACCACAACAAAGGCTGAACCACTTAATTACACCCTCCCCCGTACCCTAATAGGACTCTCCCATACACGAACGAGGCCAAGGTAATCCGGGTGAATCCTCTTTGACGTCACACTCACACCTGATTTCCTCTATGACGTCATATCTGAATTCTCTATGGTAGCACATCTGAATATTATGACGTCACAATAGGGGTTAGGTTAGATTGGGTTAGGTTAGGTTAGGGGATTATGTTGGGTTGGGTTAGCGGGTTATGTTAGGTTATGTTAAGTTAGGTTAGGTTGGGATGGGTTAGGTTAGGTTGGGATAGGTTAGGTTAGGTTAGGTTAGAGGTGTACTTCATCTTTCTAGTTATGAATAATAATGGATCCACTTCCGGTACAGACAGAGTGCGGTTTGGAAGCCATTACGGCCAGTACCGGATGTTGACCCCTGAGTCTTCCCTTGTCGGTTAGGTTAAAACAGAAGAATATTATACAGACGTGGTGACACACACACACACACACACACACACCAAAATAGCCCCGACCATGATCTCAGCCGCCAAGATGGCCGCCAGTGCCAGCATAACCCAGCACTTACTTCCTTGTTGTGACCTTACGACAACCGACACTCTTAAAATATCTCCCCAGACCCCATGTGTTGTGTTCTGACCTCACGACAACCTGGTTATATGTTACTACTGCCTGGTGTGTTGTGTTCTGACCTCACGACAAACCCAAGTATAATTACACAAAGATATCCTAGTTTAATTATATATACACACACACACACACACACACACACACACACACACACACACACACACACACACACACGGGGAGGATTAATTAAGTATATCTGAATTATTTAATCACAGGAAATTGTTTGACACTGAATCCTGGCTTATACATGTTATCGATCTATCTATCTATCTATCTATCAATCTATCTATCTATCTATCTATTTTATTCATCTATCTATCTATCAAACAATCTTATCTATCTATCAATCTATTACCATAACCTCAGTCAAGTCAATAATGTTGTTTTGTTTATATCTGTATTTTTCTGGCTAAATAAACAAGTTCAACCTATCAATCAACCAGTCACTCAACCAGTTCAACCAGTCAACCAATCAATCACCCAGTCAACCAATCAATCACCCAGTCAACCAATCAATCAACCAATCAATCAACCAATTAACCAGTCACTCAACCAATTAACCATACATATTATGATTATGATTAGCTATCTGTCTTCATGGCGTTAGAGGCGAACGCTAGAATGCAGGACAGAATTAGCAATAATAATAATAATAATAATAATAATAAATAATAATAATAATAATAATAATAATAATAATTAACTCGGATCCCGGACAAAATTAGCAATAAAGATTAAATTATTCCCACACAAAAACGCTCGATGATAAAGGATTTGAGATATTGAGTTAGTTGAGTAAGGAGACGATTATGAGGAGTTAATGTTGGTACTGTGTGTTGAGGAATGTCTAGATGCATTTCAGCTCCTCCTGGCCATCATCCAACACACACACACACGCTAGACTGCATCAACATGTGTGCGGTACAGTACTCTTGCTACTAACCTAACTTAACCTGATACTCACATAACCTAACATAATGCCAACCTAACCTAATACTAACCTAACCCAATACTAACCTAAGCTAATCTAACTTAACCTAACATAATGCCAACCTAACCTAATACTAACCTAACCCAATACTAACCTAACCCAATACTAACCTAAGCTAATCTAACTTAACCTAACATAATACTAACCTAACCTAATACTAACCTAACCCAATACTAACCGAAGCTAATCTAACCTAACCTAACCCAATGTTAATTTAAACTAACATGATGAAAACCATAACCTAACCTAACCTGATGTTTAACCTAACCCAACCTAGCTTACCTAATCTAATCTAACCTAACCACATGCTATTGCTAACTTAACCTAACCTAACTCTAAACTAATCTACCCAATGCGAATTATTTGCTATCAGAAAATTTAACATCTGAATTTGGTGTTCTATTCATTAATACACCAAAGGAATTACTTCATAAAACAGTAAAGTATTATTATAAAAAAATGCGGTATAATACGATATCTTCAAGCCAATATAATTTTTTTAAAGAATATATTATACCCCAAAAATCATGTGGTTCCTGTAATACTGGAGCCACAGCTCCTCGTCATCATCACTTAATTTTCTTTTAAAATCGTCGTATTTTTAACATTTCTCAAACTAAGTCTCCTCCATCATAATATTTTGAGCATTATAGTTAACTTAAATAAATTCAAACATATCAATGTATACAAATTAATTATAGACTCGCTTATATAATTTATCCTTTTAATAAACTCTATAAAGTATGTTTATTAGAGTACAGTAACTAAAGCCGTTCATGTCATATAGCTGGTACAAGTGATCACGGACACGTTCAGGCCCTTGTGAGAGTTTGAACGGTCGGGACAGCGTACAGCGAATGAGGGTGAGCCAAGTCCGTAGACTTGCATGGTTAATTAGGGTGCGGCAAGTCCGTAGACTTGCATCGTTTTCCATCGTAAATAAAATTGTTAATTAATGCCTTCCTAAAGAAACCATCGACATGGGACCAGGTTTATTCCACTATACGAATTTTTTGTGATTTTTCCACCAAGTTTGATGAAAAACAATTGTGCCGTTTCGGCTGCCCAGAACAGACACACACACACACACACACACACACAAACAGACACACGCCTAGTCCTATAGTATATTAGATTATATATTTCGCTTATTTAAGGCCATAATTATGCACTAAAGCCATATATTTGTTCCTCCAGTTCCTCTGTTATTCTAAAATGCCAAACAAATCATAATTAATCGCCATTTCAAGAAAAATTAATAATACCTACGTTACCAGGCCTCGTGTGAGCCATTTGTTTATATTCCGGGGAGCATTGTTATAAAATCACCACGAACAGAACTACAGTATTTACGAATCATCTTTTTTTAATCAAACTACCCAAACCTAATCTAACCTAATCGAATTTCAATTTTGTAATTTTATAGAAGTTTTTAGTTTAATTAGATTCAGTTGGTTTACCTTTAAAAAAATCATATATAATGTTTGGTCTCGTTCGTGGGATTTCTTTTATATTAGACGTACCTATTGGCTTTTCTCACCATTGTCTTGTAAACTTTCTAGCATTCATATTTATTTATTGTTGATTCACAAGTGTAGTTAAATTCCCCATGCTTTAATTACAATAATCCTCACTCTTTTAGTCTCGTTTTGTTGATATTACAAAGTTTAGTTAAATTAGCCAGACGAAGCCATCTTTCGCCAGACCTCATACCTGTTGTCTATGTATAGTGTATGACAACAGGGAACCAGATGATGTCAATCACATACTTGAGAGGGCCATTAAGGGGACGTCTGGCATTATGGCGCCTTTGACAATATTCCAAGTAATAATTTGTGTTAGTGTTCGCTTGCTTGGACTATTGCTTGGACACCCTCCAACTTGTCACTGGATAGCATTAACAGCCAGTATAATTTATTCTTGCATGTTTTCTCAATTCTGATTGGCTAGAAATCCGATAAGAAATTAATTAATTCACATTTAAGACGATCCTATTTACTCCTGCATGGCTCTTACAACCAATGAAATCTTTCCCTATTGCTATTCTCACGTCTGATTGGCTGGAAATCCGACAGGTAAGATACCATCACCACCAATTTGACACTGACTAGCCAGTGAAATTTATTGCTGCAAATACTCTCAGTTTTGATTTGCAAAAAATCCGACAAGTGCTTGACTCACATGACTCACCAACTTGTCATTGGATAACTCCCCAAACCAATGAGATTAATTCAAACGGCAATATTCAGTTCTGATTGGTAGAAAATTCACACAAATAAATTCACATCAATTAACAAAAACGCACCTATCTATATTTAAAATATTAGGTACTAAATATTGTAATACGAAAAGCCGTTAGGTGTTATTGAAAGGTTTAAGGGATAAATAACAATAGATAGATGTTATTAGACGAAAACAACAATAAAGGACATGCAGAGACTGGACAACACGACACAAGAAAAGACAATTGACTCAACTCTTACCAAAAGGAGGACATATTGATGATCTTACATCCCCGGGAAACTGATTATTCTTTTAGTTTTGTCCACCACGCCCACTCCACGCCCACCACCACACGACACGTCAGGGCGCGGGTTTAAGTGACGTTGATGGTTTATAACGTTATCCTAAACCACAACGCCTCAATGCCACTGTTTTATCGCGTTTATCGGTTTGGTTTAGCGTCGTTTAAAGTCCTTCACACACCGAGGTCTTACAACGCAGGATTATTCGATGAGGGATTTTTATATTTTTCAACGCAGGATTTCTTCAGGGAGGGATTTCTTTAGCGTGGGATTACTTCAAAGCGGGGATTTCAATTTCGGGTCAATTTCAAATGCAGGATTCCTTTAATATAATATTTTTCAACACCGCCAGAGTCCTACACTACCAGGGTTCTTCAGTTCACTTTCCTTCACCTCCTGGGCAATCCTATGACTCCTTCCTTCGTTACCAGCATCCAAGAACACCGGAGTCCTATATCAGAGGTGAGTGTAGGATATCTTTCGAGAATCTTACAGTAAGAGAATAACTCCTTCAAGAATCCTACACCAAGGAGTTCCCGGATCCTTCGCTACGATGATTGAGGGGTCCTTCAGCGCTGTCCTACCACAATTATGGCCGGTGGTAGTTGTTGTAGTGGTGGTGGTGGTGGTGGTAGGTGGAGATATGCCGGTAGTTTTAGAGGAGTTGCAGAAGACGTCCTGATATCCTAGTCTTCTCGTGATTATCCTTCACTCCTAGAGACATGAGGAAGGATCTTGAGGATATCCCGCTGTCTTGGGAGGATTTTTTGAGGTGCCAGAGGAGGTGTTGGAGGTAGTGTTGGCCTCCGATGGTGGCTGTAGGTACTGGCACGGGGCCCGATGGTTAGTGCCTGGGTATTTCATCCATGTGGGCCGCCGCGTTGCTGCCCCCGGGGGTATTTCTGTACCACCCCGAACCTACACTGTGCTCTCTCTCTCTCTCTCTCTCTCTCTCTCTCTCTCTCACAGACACCAGGTGCACACGAAGACACCTACACACACACCCCAGACTCACACACAGATGCACACAAAGATACATGCACATAAAAACACACACACAGCCACACAGAAGACAGACACATGCACACACAGACATAAATAGTTTCACATACAACACACACAGCCACACAGACATGGGTATACACTAACACGCAAAGACACAAACATAAAAATACCTACAGACATGCAAAGACACACACACACACACACAAGTAGCAAGTGTGTGTGTGTGTGTGTGTGTGTGTGTGTGTGTGTGTGTGTGTTACAGCTGGTTTTATTTATATTACAAAAACACTTAATTCCTTCTGGCGTTCCCTTGTTAAATAGTGTTTGTTGATTGTTTAGTTAGCGAGTAAAATAACAAGTAAAGTTAGTGTCGTTGTTTTGTGTTTGTAAGTTGAGGATATAACAAGTATATGTGGGTATATTTGTACTTGTTGTCTTAGCACTTTACTGGTACTTTAAACACACAAGGAATCTTTTATCTATCTATTCGCCAGTCCGTCAATCCTCCTCTCTCTGCATGTATGTATATATGTATGCATGTATGTGTGTATGCATGTACGATGTATATATGTATGTATGTATGTATGTGAAACTATGGGCAAGTTTCTTTACGCCATTTGCCTCTGTCTACCCAGCAGTAATTGGTGACCTGGATGTTAATCGATTTGCGAATCGTGTTCCGGGGTAATGGTTAGCCAGTGCAGTTGGTGAGTTGTCCGGTCTTCTCGGACTATTCCTTGACACTGGGTCATGTAGCTCGTTAACTCAGGGTGTGGATGTTGTGTTGGCGACAGCTTCTACACCTTAAACAAATTCACGCCTAGGAGGCCCTTGGGTCGGCCATCCTCGTTACAGGAGGGGCAACCATTATTACTTATTATGAATGTATGTACGATGTAACAAAGTATGTATGTATGTATGTATGTATGTATGTATGTATGTATGTATGACGTCAGCTACCTTGGGATGTGTGAACATTATCTTACGACACAATAGCACATCCCAGTGTGACGAATGAAACGAATACTTGAACAGATATATGCGTGGTAAGTGGATCCTGGTGGGTGTATATGTGTTATGTTGGGTTTGGTGCTGTTATGTGGTAGTATGTTGGGGCCTATGCTTGAATATACCTCGTTGTTTGTAGAAATTTGCTGTGGTATACTCAAAATCAACCCACAGTATGATTGTGGGTATGAGGCGGCGTACAGCAAGGTAGTACTGTAGTAGTATATTGGGTCCGACGCTGTTTTATAATATACTTTCCGATATACTTAACAGTGTATACCCTTAGATATATCTCCTTGTAGATGAGAATATATACTCAAAATCATCCTGGAATTTAGTTAGACGGTGACTATGAATAATTAAACACTTGTTCCCATTATACATAAATAATTGCAAATTGACGTCACCTAAGCAAGTCAGAACGTAAAGAGGAAAATACCTGAAGGATGGAATTGACGGACTTGAGTTAAAGAGGACATTGAAGGAGGACTCAGGATTGGTCAGACAATCAACCAATCAAGGTGACATAGTCATGTCTGTGGGTGACCATGACCCACCACACGTAGTGTTGTCTCAAGGTTGTGTTGACCAATCCTCTCTGTTCCTCCTACCTTCAGTTTTATCCATTAATATCTCTATTCTCTATCATTATCCTCTCACTTCTAATTATTTTTCACATTTATTACTTTATAAATATATTTTCATACATAATTCTATAACCAAACTATCTAAATAAAATATATTAAGCAGGTTATCAATTTACTCATCCTTACATAAATTATCAAAAGACAAAAATATATTTAAAAATTATACGTTTTGAATGCTGCCTCCCTCCACCCCCCTACACATAACAAACGCTTATGCAGTCATGAACGCCTACATATTTATCTAAGTCATTTCCTTATCTATTTATCAATCATATGGCCTCAAACACTCATAAAAAAATTATTTCAATATACTTGTAACAATAGAGGTAAAACAAACACACACACACACTTGGTAATCGTATTTCTAAGAACGAAATCACTGTGGTTATCTCCGCCCCTATGATAACTGTTATCATATCACATCACAGCTAGACTCACACACTACTAAGTCTAACACACCTTCAACCTACGATCCTATTATTATTATTAGTAGTAGTAGTAGTAGTAGTAGTAGTATTTGTATTATTATCGTCTTTATTATCTATATCTCTATCATAGTATTTCCATTTAAACAGACAAAAACACAAAAGTAAATAAACTAAATAAATTAAAAAACGAACTCAATAATTTTGACTCTGAATTGACAAGTGATACCGAACCACCAAACCCTCAAACCCTCAAATTCCCAAACCCCTAAAGTTAACAGAGCCGTTGATCTAAATAATGGGCCGTAATGTGTTTAATAACTGATGGTATTAATATTAATTATGATTATTATTATCCACAGACGAGAAACTGTACAGAAATTCAGCTGGACTTGGAAGATGTGTGTTGTGATGCATAGAGGAATAATTTACCAATATCTCCCAAACAAAAGTGTATTATTGTAAGTCCTCTTGTGTGCTGACTATAATAATTACATTGAATATGATTATATTAGAGTATAATATAAATCAGGTGCAATAAGTTCTACATATGGGTCTCTTATATGAATCATGGGTTCGGTATTGGGTTTCAGATATGACGTAATTTTGACATATGACGTCATCACCAGGCTCTACGGGGGTCGCCTTATCAAATATAAAAATTTGAGAAATAAGGAGAATTAATCCTTCTACATAGGAAATAAAGAAGGTAGAAATTAATATATCCCTTTTGTTAGAATCTGGATGCGTAAGATTCTTTTAGCTCCGAGAACCAGAAGTTAGCATCCCCAAGAAAAAACATTGTAGTTTAAAACAATCCGCCAGGTGTCAGCACGTTACGGACTCCCAATTTAGAATTGTTAAAATAAAACCACGAACAAAAACGTAAACCGATATTACTATTCCTAATTTAAAGTAGACAATTATAACCATTAAAACAGTGCGTAAATATAAATACCATAGGGTTGTAATTCTGTAAAGTTAAATAGTTTTATATCTATGTGTTTAACTTTATACCAATTCTTATCTAGTGTTCGTAAAATTTAGCCAACATTAATCAACTTGTTGATGTTATTTTAAGTGAATAAGTTTATATCGAGTATATTTCTTGGGTTTAATTTTATTGTTCATGTCTTTACTGTGTGTTGAATGTTGTGTTTGTGTGTGTGATTTCAGCCTTTTTTTATGCCACTTTTGAGATTTATCTATCGAAAAACTGCATAGACCTGACACGCACACGCACGCTCACCCCTACAGCGCACTATTAATATTTATATGATTAAGCATAATTTTTATCTTATTTGTTGAATATATATTTTAACTTAAACAAAAGAGCGAGCAATATTTTTTATTCAATATCTGATATAAAGTTTGTTCAGCCGCGTTGGACACAAGAGCATTGTTTAGAAAATTACCACGAACATGCCAAGAAATCATTATTGTATTATCTTTTATCATCAATTAACCTTAACATGACCCGAGATAATTCGAGTAATCAAATAATTATATAATATTCATGATTAGTTTATGTTATTATTTTCCATATGAAGACTAAAATATTTAAATGATATATTTCAGAGTAGGACGACAACATTGGCCACCTGGCGTGAGTGTTTGTTTATGTGGCAGACGACGCCAGACTGAGCTGTCACCCCACACTATTTTGTGAGTGTTCACGCCATCTTCTCCCTTATTCTTCCATTATCTCTCAAAATTCCAGTATATATCACCTTTAGGTACAATTTAAACGAGTTTTAATTGAGTTTTAATTGCCAATTGTGTTAAAAACGTCATTAAGTGTTGGGCTTCTGGTTTGTTTACGTATGGCTGTGTGGATCACGTGACTGAGACGAGGATTATGATTGGTTGATTTATCCTTATGACCCAAGTGAGGGCTGTGATTGGTCGGTTCATCCACGTGACTGGGTTAGTGGTCAAGTCATCTATGTTATCTGGGTGAGATGGGATGACCTGGTGACCCTTTTGTCTACCTACACTGTGTACGTTATTTTTCTACCTACACTGTGGATACATGAGGTTTGGTTAGGTTAAGATACATGAGGTTTGGTTAGGTTAGGATACATGAGGTTTGGTTAAGATACATTAGGTTAGGATAAATTAGATTAGGTTGTTACATTAGGTTAGGTTAGGATGGTTAATTATCAGGTAAAATAAGCAGGGGCAAAGGTTCTTCAGGTGAACACAGTATAAAAATTATCAAGTTTATGCCCCACTCTACAAAATATTTCAAGACCACAAGAAAAATCAAATATCGACAGAATATTCGCATCTTTTCTCACATTACTGTAGTTAAAGAAGGAAAACTAACAAGACAATTATTCTCAATACTAACAAGCTTATGGGGCAGTACAGTGCACTCACAGAATCCATTGTACTTTCACACACACACACACACATTAATAACCAATGATAAACACAAATTGGTTTTATAATGAACGAAAAATATTACCTACATTACAGTTCATTTAGCCAGTTCAATTTAACGGTCAGGAATGGTACCTTAATATACTAACTATATAATGTACTGTACTGTAATCAATTTAATACACTTACCTTGGTTTATACTACACTCCTGAAAACACAATCACACCCTAATGTGCATATTTATTAATTATTTCCTATGTTGCGAGATACAGTACGTTCCTCGATCAAAATTCCAACACACTTCCACAACACATAACAAAGTGAGAGCCTACATAACAAAGTGAGAGCCTACATAGATATTGCATAAAAAATGAAAATGAAAAGGTCGTACAGGGTAGGAATATTTGTCCTACCTTGCTCCTGGGAGATGGGAAATTTGTGGTGCCTTATTCTGTGTCTGCCTCCAGCACCAGATCTTCAATAAAATAAAATGACTTCTGTAATGGATTAAGGTTATATCATTGTAAATTACAGATCAGTTGTACAATGAAAAAAAAATACTTACTGTAAAATGAAAAATACATCTGACTGACATTTACAAGACTATAATATTAACTGTAAAATGAAAAAAAAAATTGAGTTGACATTTATATGACTAAAATATTAACTGTAAATGAATAAAAAATGAATTGACGGTATTATCAAGATGTATTGCACGATGATGCCAGTACACTGTTGTCCGTCTGAGGTACATACATGCAGAGTTATACCTATGTTATCTTACACCGAGATAGCACGTTGTCTGTGTGTTGAGCCGTGATCATGACATTGAAGTGAAAGACATTAGCTACCAAACACCGTATAAAAAAACATCCGATGCGTTTGTTCTCTCTTGTGTTGGTTGTCGTGGCGTATACGTTTGTATCAATTTCCGGTGGACGAACCGAACGCTGTTGCCGGCACATCACAAGCGGTTATATTGACTCGAACACCAAACACTCAATGCTAAGTTAAATACCCACTGTGTAAATAACTTGGTGTTAACATTTGCAAATTAACCTCAAGAAACTCACCGGTGCTCTTGTGTGGAAATCAACAACTACTCTGGTAATTTTAACTGCTGTCGCTAATATTCAACTGATCCCAGCGGAGTAGTGAAAAACATCCTCGCTAAAACTGAAGAAAATAATTACAGTGAGCACTTTTGAGAGTCATTGTGTTCAGGTAAAGGATAGGTCGTGGATGGGATGGTGCTATGGTAAATATTGTACAGTACAGTATAGTATATTGTATAGTATAGTATAGTATATTGTATTGTATTGTATGTACTGTATTTGTTTAGTGGTACAGTTGTTTGGTTTATCTGTCTCTGAATTTGTGACTTGATTGTGCTGTATATCTTTGATCACCTGAAGATTAGCCCCCCCAGCTTGTTTCATGTGAAGATTAGTCCCTAGATTATTTCACCTGAAGATTAACCCCTCCATTATTTCACCTGAAGATTAGACCCTACATTATTTCACCTGAAGATTAGTCCCTACATTATTTCACCTGAAGATTAGTCCCTACATTATTTCACCTGAAGATTAGACCCTACAGTACATTATTTCACCTGAAGATTAGCCCACTAGCTTATAAACTGTAATGGGATGATTTCAGGACATAGAGAAGATATAAAAGATTTAATAAGAGGGTTTACACAGGTAGGACTGATCTGGGGATGAAGTTTGTCCAAATCGCTGGACTGGATGTGGTGAAAACAGGCTCAAGGCATCTCGATCCCCATGCAATAAGGAATCCAAAGGTGTTAAATCCGGAGATCAATTAACCCGGAGAATGTTTTGTACCGCGCCCAGTCGAGCAATAGGGGAAAACCTTGGATTCAAAGTACTACCGTCACACGTTTTTGTACAGTCACTTCAAAACTACCTTGACGAAAATACTCCGAAAAAATACGAAACAGTGGACCAAGAATTCTGACAACCCTACCGAGACAACAGGAGATACAGTGTTCATTCTGGAATTCATCGACCCCTTCCCTCAACCCTTGAAGTAAAGATCATTTTTTAGTGGGACTTTACAATTATTATTTATTAACTGCAAAAAAAATATAAATTACCATTATTTTGACAGGGTAGAGAAGAGGGTTTTATGGACGTCCTGTGTATTAGCTACTGCATGTGTGTTTAAATATTGCAATAAATTATAGATGAGAGGGAGTATAATGATGTGTGTGTGTGTGTTTGATGGAGTTCTTTATATGTATGTTCTGTGTGTGTGTATGTATTTTATATGTATGGGTGGGAATTCTTTATATGTATGTATGTCTCGTGTGTGTGTATGTATGTATGTCCTGTGTATGTACATCATAAACACACACAAATATGCACACTCACCCCTCTCCCAAACCCCCTATTTCCAGTGTCCAAGGCTGAGTGAAGTGAAAATAAAAGCTCTCGTGATGGAACGTGACCACCATACTTAGGGAGAGTGAGGGAGAAGCTATGAGGGAGGTAGAGTGAGGGAGAAGCTATGAGGGAGGTAGAGTGAGGGAGAAGCTGTGAGGGAGAAGTTATAAGAGGTGAAGGAAGGAAGGGAGGTAGAGGAAAGGGGGAGTTAGGGAGGGTAGTGTGGGAACAGATACACTCCCTTACCTAATACTTGTGTGTGTGTGTGGAGAAAGTTCGGTTCAGTAAGTGTACAGGTAAGGGTAGTCAAGGCCAAGCACCTTAACAATGACACATGTGACACCTCAACAATATGACACATGTGACACTTCAACACTATGACACATGTGACACCTCGACACTATGACACATGTGACACCTCAACAATATGACACATGTGACACTTCAACACTATGACACATGTGACACCTCGACACTATGACATGTGACACCTCGACAATATGACACATGTGACACCTCAACAGTATGACACTATGACATGTGACACCTCGACAATATGAAAAAATGACACCACATATTTAATGACACATTATTGCCTATGACACCACACCTCATTCGTATAGTGCAGATGACACACACACATTACACAGATGACACCACACTTCCCTAATGACACGAACATGACACTGGTGGAAATGTGTTTGAGTGACTAAGCTCATTGTGTCATATGGAGAGTGAGAGAGAGTGAGTGAGTGAGAGAGAGAGAGAGAGAGAGAGAGAGAGAGAGAGAGAGCTTCCAGACGCTTAGTCGGGCTTCCCCACTTGACCGTCTGGACCACCCGAAGCCACCCAGTTTGGCCGCCCACCCCGTCTACCTTCCCACCCTCTTCTGCTGTTCGTTTGTCCACCCAGTATCGCCAGAGAATAGGTGGGTTGGGTGCAGAAGGTGGATGGGCAGGTAGGTGGGTGTGGGTGGATGGGTAGGTGGATGTGGGTAGGTGGGTGTGGGCGGTAATCAAGACGAGGTGTGTGGGAAAGTAAAGTTACTTGTCCACCTCAACACACTTATATAAATTCACCTTTCACTTTTATACTGCTAGTCATCTGTGTCTGTATGTATGGTTGCATGTATGTATAGTTGTATGTAAGTATAGTTGCATGTATTTCTGGTTATATTACGTCAATGTATACTTAAAAACACACCCAATTCAAAACATCTTTCATGATAAGCTGACGTATCCGATCGTGTTGATAAACCTATATCAGCGAATTTAGTCGACGGTGATAAGTGAAATAAATCATAGTTTGGCATAGAAACTCATTATTATTATATTACTGTTGCTTATTACTATTATTACTATTATTGGTAGTAGTAGTAGTAGTAGTGGAAATTTTAGTAGCACTTATTGCAGGATTGTTGAGAGAAGTAAATTTATTAATACTTTTTTCGTATTTTTTTAGTATTGCGAATATTTGTGAATTATTGCACTTATTATCAGTCCGTTATCCACATGAACTCTGGCCATTCAGTACCAAGCGGTGTCTGTCTGTAGTTCCTTGTAAACGTGGCACCACCGCTTCCAGTAGAGGGTGCGGGTTCTTATGAAGTAAACAAAACAAATATCTCTCTTTCATGATACGACTGTAATTTATCTCACTAAGCCCATTGCCTGTTTTAATTAATGGTAACTCAGTTTTGTAGGGAATTTTGACGTTAATTACCTAGTTTGGGGGGGAATGTTAAGTTAAAGGGTTGAGTTGTGTTGCGGTGTACGGCACGTGTGTTGTACCACGTATGGGAGGAGAGCGCGCGGGGTCACTCAAACAAACCCGGGTGCATTTATCTCTGTACGGGTGTAAATTATCTCATCAAATGATATGACTGTCGTAATATATTATAAGTACGTTCAGTAGAGATTTATAAAGTATGATGAACGGTTTATCCTAGTGAAATAAGTGGGAAAGGTAGAACAATATGGCGGTATGTGGCAGGATGCAAGTACCACGTCGCTCTCTGCTTCTCTCGTAGTAGACTATTCAGTCAGTAGTGTCAACTCGGCTCTCGTGACGTGCGTACGTGATCACGCTCACGTCTCTCCCTTATTCACATACAGAACTTTTTCTCAAGACAAATCACACAGATCAAGAACCATCATGGGATTTGGCGGGAAAGGTACTATCATGTCAGTGGTACACGTATGGTGACGGGTATTTTATTAAGGTATTTCCTTGACAGGTAAAGCTGGGTTTTAACTGGTCATCCTGGCTACTGATTGGTGATTAGATCCGAGGTTGACCTGACGCTGCAACGTCATTGGTTGTCTCGTTGACAGGTCTGTACACGTGTGAGTAAACACATGCATACATCCTTTAATACTTATAGTAGGTACAGATGTAGCGTGTGTATATATACAGAGTATATATATATATATATATATATATATATATATATATATATATATATATATATATACATACATTAATGACACATACATACAAAAATTCAAAGACAACCACACACACAGGTGTAGGAAAGGGATAACATCTGTCAGGTGGTGTTACATGTAGTGCTGTTTGTATACTGTGTGTGTATGAACTGTAGATGTGTGTTTGTTTAATGTACATACCTTAATGTATTGTGTGTATAGGTCATTATATCGATGATTTGAGAGAGTGTGTATACAGACAGACAGACATTAATACATATACGGATAGAAACAAAAAAGGTAGATAGATATATAGACATATTGGTAGAAAGACAGACGGACAGGTGAAGTAAATAGAGGTAGATAGATAGACAAACAGACGGACAGATGAGGTTGGTTGATAGACAGGTAGACAGACAGAGGTAAGGGAGTGATGGTTGTACCAGTACTTGTGTATGCAGGCAAGGTAGAGGGTCACCTGTGTAGTGTTGATTAATTAGTGGCGGCGGCGGTGTGTTTGGTATTTATTTTTTACCTCTGGGCATCATTTTACTATATTACCTACAGCGTGTGTCTGTCTGTCATATTAAACACACTTCTATGATCCAACACACACACACACATATATATTTAAATACCACCTCAAGGACTTAAAATTATCAGAAAATCCCAAGTTTATATTTTCCCTGTTGAACAAGGACACCAAGATGGCGTCGATATTGAACAAAGACTCAACTCAGTGTACTCTAGGGGTTAATTTAAGGCAATTTATATCACGCACACCTTCCCACCTACACACACGCACACACACACACCTTCTGTACACCCTCCCACCCCCCCACACACACACACCCACACCACACACACACACACACACACACACAGAAGGGCTTAAAAAGATAATATTGACATAACTTTCTCCCGTTCCACACTGCAGACCCTTGGTGACGTGAGTATGATCAGGCAGCCAGGTGGAAGGGAGAAGAGTCAGGTAGGGAGGTGGATGGGTTGGAAGTCAGGTAGGTAGGTAGGTGGGTGGGATGGGAGTCAGGTAGGTAGGTGGGTGGGGTGGGATGGGAGTCAGGTAGGTGGGTGGGTGGGGTGGGAAGGAGAGAGTGAGCGGAGTTGGATGGATGGAAGGGAGGGAGGGGAAGTAGGTGGGTGAGAGGGGAAGTACTGTAGATGGTTGGAAGGGGAAGTTGGTGGGTGAGAGGGGAAGTAGGTGGGTGAGAGGGGAAGTAGATGGGTGAGAGGGGAAGTCATCTAAACAACAAACTCTTCACTAACAATGGGTCAAAGTGGACAATATCGTCTGGACAGTTTTCCAGTGGACAAAACCCCAATAAGGTATTTCCAGTGGACAAAATACCCATAAGATGATGACAAAATCCCCTTATGAAAACAGTGAACAAAATCCTAATTAAGCATTTTCCAGTGGACAAAATCTCTAACGTATTTTCCATTGGACAAAATCCCAATAAGGTATTTCCCAGTGGACAAAATTCCCATCAGCAGTTAGATTAGGTGACAGTATATTAGAGCAGGATTAAACAGATTAAGCTACATTATATATAATTATTACCATTTACTTAATACCATAATCAACAGGTCTGGAGATTAATACACACTTACACATATACATTACATACACACACACACACACACCTGTTCGCATTTGTTACATGCATACATATATACACACACCTGCTACATACATACACCTGTTCACACTTGTTACATACACATCTGTCCCCACAAGACAGCCAAAAAAATACCATTAAATTATACTCTTATCCATCAACATTACTCTAAATACAACACAGTGTACATTTATAAGTAACACCATAATAAAGTATAAATATAAGTAAAATAAATCAGTATAAGTGAGGTAAATCATAAGAAATAAGTAAGTTATGGTTTATCTCAGAGACACGACTGGACAAGTACTGGGCGGATCAAGATGTCATTGGCGATTCGTTAAAAAGTATGTAGTCCCGAAAGCCCAGACCCTCTAAGTACTGAATAAGTGTGTTTAAGTGGATTAGTGAAGTATTTATGTAAGTAAGTTTATAAATACATGGAGGTGACTGAGAGAGAAAACATGGTCAAGAATCCCAACTGTCTCCCATCTCTCTCTTCCTTCCTTCCTTCTATTCATCCAACCATCTATCTTATCTATCACTCTATCTATCTATCTATCTACCTCTCACTAATTCTCTATTGTAGTTCCCAATTATCATAAAATTTGTCCTTGTCGGAGGAATTTCGCCACGTCATTTACCATGTCCTTGTGTGTGTGTGTGTACAGTATGTGTGGTGTGTGTGTGTAAAATATATATGTATGTGCGTGTGTACAGTACAGTATGTGTGTATTATATCACCACTTAATATCACCATTCGAGTTACTCATTTCGCTCGATGAATGACCAATAACAATACTCCTTCTCCCCCCAGACTTGACCCTAGGCAACATGAAGGCACTAATCCTGGTGGGCGGGTACGGTACTAGGCTGCGGCCGCTCACCCTCAGTCGCCCCAAACCTCTGGTCGAGTTCGCCAACAAACCCATCGTGCTGCACCAGATCGAGGCGCTGGTGGCCGCTGGGGTGACGCAGGTCGTACTGGCGGTGTCGTACCACGCCGAACAGATGGAACAAGAGCTGGCACAAGAAGCTCAAAGGGTATGGGTATAATATCGTGGTATTTTTATGTAGCAATTTAAGGAACTGTATCTCTTAACACACCTTGAATGTTGAGTTACACATATAACACCTTAACACACCTTGAATGTTTAAGTTACACATATCACACCTTAACCCACCTTGAATGTTTAAGTTACACATATAACACCTTAACCCACCTTGAATGTTAAAGTTACACATATAACACCTTAACACATCTCAAATATTTCAGTTGGGTATCCAGATCACATTCTCACTGGAGGAGGAACCACTCGGCACAGCAGGACCCATCAAGCTAGCCCAGAGTATCCTAGCGGCCAACGACGAGCCTTTCTTTGTCCTTAACTCCGATGTGATCTGTGACTTCCCCTTCACCCAGATGGTCAAGTTCCACAAGCAACATGGACGGGAGGGAACTATTGTGGTATGTTGTGGTGATTGTATAATGCTGGTGTGGTGATTGTATGATGCTGGTGTGGTACATTGTGGTGATTGTATACTGCTACATCCATTTCCAACCTAACTATTTAAAACTATTTGCCTTGTCTAACCAAATGTCACCCAAAAGTGTTTCCTTCTCCAACCAAACTTTACCCTAAGGCTGCATCCTTCTCCAACCAAACTCAATTCAAAACTACATCCTTATGCAACCAAATGCCACCCTAAACTTCCTTGTCCAACAAACCTTAGGATGTTAAATCATCAGCTGAAGTATCCTTGAGTACCCAAACTTTACACACCATCTTAACCTAACATAACTTAACATAACCCTAACCTAACACTAGACAAATCTAACTCCCTAGATAGCATTATAGTTAAACAATATCCTCACAAGATCTGTCATTTCCCCGACGTCTTTCATTATCTGTTCAATAAACTTCTACCCCAAGCTAACTATTTCACCCCCTCACAGGTAACCAAGGTGGAAGAGCCGTCGAAGTATGGCGTCGTGGTGTACGAAGAGGGCGGAAAGATCGACAGTTTTGTGGAGAAGCCTCAGGAGTTTGTATCCAATAAGATTAATGCAGGAATGTACATCTTCAATCCCTCTGTGCTGAATAGGATAGAGGTTTGTATATTGGGTGGTTTCCTATGGCTTAGTAGATCAAGTACACCTGAAGATTAGTCACCCCAGCTTATTTCACCTGATTATATACACTCTAATGCTACCTGGGATGGGGGGTTGGGTTAGGTTAGGTTAGGTTTTGTGTTAAGATTAAGGTTGTTAATCATTAGTTGAAGTAAGCTGGGGTGTATAATCTTCAAGGTGTTTAATAATATATTCTTGGAACATCATAATAAACTGAACTCTAACCACACGAGACATAGGTTCAACCCCGAGGCCAAGCAGGGTTAATAGGGTGATATTTTACCGTGGCTTGCAATTACTTGACCCATGGTTGAGCTAGCTATACCCGACCTAAACGACCCCATGGTAAAGGATAGAAACAGGACTAATGACGTACTTTCCTCCCCTCAAGTGCCGACCAATGAGCATCGAGAAGGAGGTGTTCCCGTTCATGGCCAGGGACTCTCAATTGTTCGCCCAGGAACTTCACGGCTTCTGGATGGACATTGGCCAGCCTAAGGACTTCCTCACTGGCATGTGCCTTTACCTCAACTCTTGCAAGATCAGCAACAGTGCCAAGCTTTATAAAGGCCCAGGTAACATAACTCTACTGTATCTACCTGTACGTGTGTGTTACTTGAGTGTGTTGCTTGTGTTAATGTGGTACTTATGTCTGTTCCTTATATCAGTGTGTTTCTTGTATGAATGTGTTACTTGTGTGTGTGTGTTACTTGTGTGTTGCTTATATCAGTGTGTTGCTTGTGTGAGTGTGTGAGTTACTTGTGTGAGCATGCATTAATTCCATCCCTTTATCTGCACAAGGAGTGGTTGGCAACGTCCTGGTCGACTCATCGGCTAAAATCGGAAAGAACTGTCGTATAGGCCCCAACGTGACCATCGGCCCGGACGTGGTAATAGAAGACGGGGCGTGTATCAAGAGGTGCACCATACTCCGCGGGGCCACCATCAAATCTCACACTTGGTTGGAGAACTGTATCATCGGCTGGAAGTGCATCGTTGGGCAGTGGGTATGTAAATATGTCCGTCAGATGGCACCAGTGGGTATTGTTAGGTGATGGAAGGATGTAGAGTAAATTGTTTAACTCATGGGTGGGTTTAGGCCTATGTTTTGTACGATGAGATATTCAAAGTATGTAATATTTTGTGCAGAAATGTTGCCTCACCTATCAAACCTAACCTCATCTATCTTATCCTAACCTATCCTATCTAACCTTACCCATCAAATTTAACCTCCATATCTAACCTCACCTCGCCTAACCTCACATATCTAGCCTTACCTAACCCCCCCAGCTAGCATTAGGGTGTTAAATCATCAGGTAAAATAAACTAGGGGTGTAATAACCTTCACATGCTCTAAATTAACAGATACTAAACATTACCTCAGACATACACTCATAACCTAACCTAACCTACTCTACTCTCTTTCCGAACAGGTGCGTATGGAGAACGTGTCGGTATTAGGCGAGGACGTGATTGTAAAGGACGAACTGTATGTCAACGGGGGTATGGTCCTGCCTCACAAGAGCATAGGTGCCTCAGTCCTGGAGCCTAAGATCATCATGTGAAAGTTGGCGCTCGTTGTTTTATGTGACATTAAAGCATGACAAGATATATATATATAAATACCGTATATAATTTGAGTGCGTTTGTTGTATCTTCCAATTCACATAGGATATAAGCCTTGTATTTATGTAAGATTACTCATGATTCTGTGTCCATTTGCATTTTCTCTATATCTCCTCTCCTTTATTTCTTGTGTACTCTCTCTCTCTTTACTCTCTTTCATTTTCTCTTCACCATATTCCCTCAAATATTTGGTTAAATTTTCACATTAACATTATTTCTTTCCCTCTACATTGATTCCTTTGGGTTATGCACTAGTTAACACGAATTCAACTTTGGTAAATGGCACGTTAAAATCTAGTTCACCTTTAATTAAATCCTCTTCCTACTATAGTCCTCACATTTTCTCAGGGACATTTTGTAATTAAAGTATTGTGTGTCATTTACTGTAGGTTCACTAGCCATTTGGACATGTTTATCATTAAGGAGGAATTTATATATATATATATATATATATTCCAATAGGGGGAAATGTGCAGTGCAGTTATTCAGTCGTCCAAACCAATGTTATATTATCAGAGTTGTTGATTACAATTACCATATATTTTGTCTTGTTTATGTTTCACCTGAAGATTAACCACCCTAATGCTTACCTAACCTAATCTTATCTAACCTAACCCAATACAACCAATTCTAATCGACTATCCTAACCCAAACCATCCAAACCTAACCTACCCTCTTCCCCTAATTAGCATCAGGGTGATTAATCTATAGGTGAAATAAGATAACGAGATTCTTCAGGTGATCCCATATAATTACCAAATATGGGAGGTAATCTCTTAAACACATAATTATGAAGGCTCAGTAAACATCTAGGAATGTATATTTTAATGTCGGTTTGGGGGGACTTTGAGTTACTGATTAAATATATTCACTTTATCGTGAATCCTTCCAATGTGTGGTGTGTTAAAAGCTGGCAGCTTGACGTTAAAAGCTTGCTGCTGGACGTTAAAAGCTGGCAGCAGTCCGTTAAAAGCTTGCTGCTGAATGTTTAAAGGCTCACAGCAGGATGTTAAAAGCTGGCAGCAGGACAGTCTACTGTAGGTATAACACCTATAAATCCCCCAGAATATAATAAGCTATGGCCTTTATGGTGCCGTGTGTATAAGACCTGTAGGTATTTATATGGAACGATCTTTTAGACCGGGTGATTACCTTGCTGTAGCCTCGGTGTATTACTAATGTTATTTATGATGCCGATATCCTGTATTTTGTGTATTTTCATCATACAGAACGGTTATACGGTATTAGTGGAACTCCAGGGCTACCAGCGACTGACTCACCCTATAGTTCCTGTTTATAAAGACCAAAAGGAGACTGGAATAATTTTAAGATTCCACTTGGCAAATGTTCCAACAATATACGGAAAAATTAGTGTTTCCTGTCTATGAAAAATTAATGGGTGGAAAGATCCCTAATGATTCAGTCTTATAAGAGTTGGAATAGACTACAGATAGGGGAGCTGTGCGAAGCATCATGTGGCACCCAGAACATTGTGATGGTATGTTGGTACTGACGGTGTGGAAGTGTGTGTGTGTTAGGAAGACTTTGGGTGGTGTTGGTGCAGTCAGAACAGACCTTGGAGGATCTTACTGAGTTAACAATAGTGAGTAAAGTCTGTATGGCAGCAAAAACAGTCTGTGAAGGTTCTATGTTAGCAAAATCAGTCTGTGAAAATGGATATGAGGTGACTTTAAATAGTTGATTCTTGATATACTGATTTGCCTTTGATATATAAAACCCTTCTCCTTGTGAGTTTCAAATTCTTTTCTGTAATGTGTGATGTTGACCATTTACCCTTGCTTGTGACGTTCTTCGTGTGGTCCACCTTGTGCGCTGGTTCGCCCTGGTGCCAACAAACTGAACTATTCTGGCGAGGAAACTGAAGCTGCGACTGTTACTCTGGGATTTGAACAGCTAGGTGGACAGTTCTGGAGGGAGGGATGCACCATATAATTTAAACAATATAATGTTTTTGTTTGACGATTGAAAACACGCACACAGACATACACGTTTAGTCTTGGGTTTTCTATCCGTCTGTCCAGCTAGCCACACCATCTCTGACCTCTCCATACCTTCATCCACAGATTATCCTCATCTCTAAGTGAATGTCTTGCTACTCCCCCAATTCAGTACGAGTTATAATTACCAACTTCATAACTTGTAATCTAACCAGAGTACTTGATGGTTTAGAGCACAGTAATTAGCCCAGAATCTGTTTATCGGTCATTAACGTCACTTTATTGAGCGTTGGAAAGACTTTATGGTATTTTAAATCCTTCTTTGATATCTAGTGATCTTATTGAGTTAAAAATAAAATGTTTCTTGGCAATACTGTAAGACAAACGACCACTCGAGTGAAAGACGGTCACGCTGTTTGCTCGAGTGAAAGAAGAATGTGACACTGTATTAATAACACTACAAACACTATCACCAGTAAGCCATAAGAATCAAGTGTTATTTTACGAGACAACACTATACTTTGTTATGTATGTATTGTGTATGTATGTGTATGCTGATAACCACATAGGAAACAAGAAAACACGAAGTTCCCAAGTGCTTTCATGTAATTCACATCTTCAGGGGGTGTGTATGTATGTATGTATATAAAAGTGCCATTTCTTACACATTTTGTTCATTACCTGTTGCTTATAGTATTAAACACACAAGATTATTAGCTGCCATTATCTCCTGTATAAGACTGTGAAACAAAAGCAGGTTGTCTAGGCATGATAAACAAGTGTAAACCACAAGATGGAAAGTATAATAGACTTACAGGGAGACTAATATAAACTTAGTCTTTTGAAGGATAATGTTAAGTTTAAAAACAGGTATTAGGACTTGTCAAGGATAATGTTAAGCTTAAAAAAACAGGTAATAGGACTTAACAGCTTGATCACAGGAAAGATATATTAGTGGAAAAATAATTCACTTCATCCATTTTGTTTATCTTGTGTTAAATCATGAAAAATCCAAAGGAACCATCGACTGATATCCAAAGGTACTTAATACATATACTTATTTATATTTAACTTATATATTTTAGTTACCAGGCGAAGGCTGTAGTGAGGCTATTAACTCTGGCAACAGTGTGTAGAGATGCGCACTAGTATGGTTCAAGTGTATGTGGTTGGAAAAGAGTTTGTGAATTTAGCTTTTGTGATGAATTATTTAAGCAATAATATTATATTCTGTACGATTGATTGAGTGTTTGTTTGTATAGAATATAATACAGGTACAGGATGCAAAGGTTAAAAGAAGTGGCAAGATGACTGACTAACACACACCTTTCCTCACTGACACACACACACCTTTCCTCATTTCATTCTACCATCATCATCCTATAAGCTCACGAGTTCTGTTTCAACTTCCCAGCAGCTTATTATGCCATTAAAAGTTATACGCCTCATTACAAGGATAATTTCAACCTGTGTCGTTAAATGAAAATACTGTACTACCTCCATCACAATCATGCCCCCCCCCCCCCAAACCCTCTCCTACACTCCACACTCCTATACACCCTCCCACCCATCCCTACACAAAACCACCCATCCCCATACCCTCCCACACGCTGCTTCCTACCCATCCCACACACTCCTTCCTACCCATCCCTACACACTCCCAGATATTTTAATTTTCTGTCTAGACAAAACCATTAACAAACTATTACCTTCCTCGACCCTCACAGCACATATAGTAAATAACCCTTCATTCACGGCGTCATTACTACTCACGGCAGCACTGAACATGACAGCCAGTACAGAACAGGACAATAGTATGTAAAATAATGTTTTTCTCTGTACTCATTCATAGCAAGACAATGACGACGTGAAGCCTTAACACAGAGAGCCAGCTTGATATGAGCAGCTTATCTAGAGCTTTTCTTTCGAGTACTATATGACAATTCTGGACGGCACTGTGGACGGCAAGACAAGTAACGGAACAGCTTAGAATTTTTTTTATTCTAAGCATCAAATTTCCCTCTAAGCTTAAACTGTATTTTCCGACGTATATTTCCTTACTTTGCTGTTTGTTAACTTCTCGTCCGCAATGCCTCATATAAGTGAATTTCCCAAGCTACCAAATCACGTTTCCCGAGATGAAAGTTTAATGTTAGCGAACATTAGAGCCATCGAGTCGTGTCTGGCTTGCATTGGTGTCCCCGAGATGGACTTTAAAAAAAATATTATACAGTTGGTGAAGAATTTATTATATAACGACACACACACACACGAGGCAGTCAGCCAGTTACCCAGAGTGTGTGTGCTATATTTTGTCATAGTTTTTTTACTGTTGCATCTGTAATGTTGAAGTTTGCATAATAAAACCTGGAAAGTTTATTGGTGTTGATGTATTATATATTAACCTTTGTAGAATATTGGAATTTTCTGTTACTGTGATGTACAGATGTTTGTTAGAATTGTATTGTAAACATCACACACACATACATACAGATCACATACACACATACATACAGTTCACACACACACACAGATACATACAATTCACATACACAAACTCATATTAGAATCACACAACTAAACCAATTAAATACCAATGTGTAATTTGGCAATGGTGAGGAGAATATTCTGAACCCCCCCCCCCCCCCCCCCCCCCAACACACCAATAATAAACACATTACTGTACTATTCTACTTACTATTACAATGTCCGGGCAAGGATGAAGAGTAGAGCCCGGAGTCACCACCAGCATGTCTGTGTTTGAGCAGTTGTTGCCATATAACCACTTGCTTTATACTCATCTATACCAAGAAGAAAAATAAAAAAAACTGTTCTGAGGTTCTAATTCGATTAATGGTTTTAAATACGTCAAATTGATTGGCTGAATTTACTTACCCATTAATATTACAATTGTACGGTCATCCATAATAGTCCTCTCGCCTCTCTTCTTGAACCATGAACGAACCCCGTGATTCAGACTCGTGAATCCGAAACATTTATGGATTCAATAATGCATCGGTGTCTAGTGCTTCGGGTTCATGAATCTGAATCTTGGGGTTCGTTCATGGTTCAGGAGAGGCGACAGTACTATTGTGGGTGAGTGTATACTGTACATGTCACATAGGGAATTTGTACCCAAAAATAAATCCACAGCAATAAAAGGCTATGTGCTTGTTTATTTCGGCAATTGAAGCCTCACAATAACAAATCATATACATCACATATACATACATATATTTTATATATACATATACATATATAAACATATATTAAAAATATTTTTATCACGGTCGGTTAAATTTTACTACATGAACAACATTTTATTAAGATACAAACTACAGGAAGTCACTACTGTACTCTGGTCATCTGTCACTTCTGAATTTATAAACAAATTAAAACATAAACAAATGCAGAACGTTAACAGACACTCCCGTTGTTACCCCAAGACCATGTTGTGTGTGTGAAGGTGACCCCAAGGCAAGAGAGAGGTGAGACGTTGTGTCATACTCAGTAAGGAACATATCTGAAGCCTCGGATGATGTGTACGTTAAGTAAATAAAACTAAAAAAAAACGCACACACACATTTACCCATGATGGAAAAAAGATTCACATTTACCCATGATGAAAAGACTCATTCTATGCCCACAATGACAATCAAAGGTTTCGTGTTATAGTTCAGAGGTTAACGATCCATACTTGTGACCTGAAACATATTCGAAGTGATCGTTAATGTACGATAACACCTAAAAACCCATTATCAGGCCCATATCAACCCATTCTTCGATCACAGTCCTAAAAAAACCCATTATCAGGCCCATATCAACCCATTCTTGGATCACAGTCCTCTAAGAATCTCAGTTAGACCCAATCTGACCCATTCTACTATCACAATCAGGGTCACAGGTCAGCTATTTGTCCTTACCCCAGTGGATAAGGACACCCTACTCCGCCCCCATACACGGAATAATGGAACATAAAACGTCCACTGATGATGGCCGTCGTTAAGAGCGTCAATGACCGATGCTTTACGAGCCGTTTCTTAAATCATCCCCCATAATACATTTCCCCGTTAAGAACTCAGTCACAAGGAGCTCATTTGGTCTTTTAAGTGAACGTATTATAGTTTATGTCAAAATCACAATAATAAACGTACTGTGAACACATGAACATTAGAACAGCCCACAGTGAACAGAAGAGAACACAAACTAAAGCCAAGTGTGAAGTAAATGAGTCAAGTGTGAAGTAAATGAGACAAGAGATCCTTTAGGCCACACAGAGAACACACAAGAAAAGACATCTATTGAAGGCAACTGGTGAGAGAAGGGGAGTGATGGTGAGAGAAGGGAAGAATGATGGTGAGAGAAGGGAAGAATGATGGTGAGAGAAGGGAAGAATGATGGTGAGAGGAAGTGATAGTGAATGAGGGAAGGTTTTTGGCCACACTGTACAGGAAGTTCAGTATGTAAACATGAACACTCAAGAAGAAGTATAGGAGAACTGAAAGATGAGACAGACAGACGGATGGACAGACATGGACAGACAGACAGACAGACGCTAAACATGTTTACATTCACCCAAAATAAAATGACTCAAACGATATTTTAGTTATTAAATGCAAAATATTTCAGAGGAAGACGGAGGGTTTTATCAGAACATGCCCAGTAATGTTAGGGTATATGCCCAGTAATGTTAGGGTATATGCCCAGTAATGTTAGGGTATATGCCCAGTAATGTTAGGGTATATGCCCAGTAATGGTAGGGTATATGCCTAGTTATGTAAGAGTAAAGAGTATATGCCCAATGATTGAAGGATATATGCCCAGATTTCAAGATATATGCCCAGTTATGTAAGAGTATATGTCCAGTGATGTAAGGGTATAAAAATGCCACGCGTTGAATTGCACAAGACTGCTCAAAGTACCTAACTTAAATCAGGCAAAATGAAGAATCACATACATGTATGTATGTATGTATGTATGTATGTGTGTGTGTGTGTGTGTGTGTGTGTGTGTGAGCTTAATCTGCTATGACGACTCATAATTACAACATGAGTGAACTCTACTGCTTTACAACTACCATATTAACCCCTTGAGTATGAATTCATTATTTGTAAATCAATGTACACAAGAGGTTAAGTCATCGTACTCAAAAGATTAAGATATTGTACTCAAGGGGTTAAATCATCGTACACAAGAGGTTAAGCTATCGTACACAAGGGATTAATTCATTGTACTCAAGGGGTTAAATCATCGAACACAAAAGGTTAAGCTATCATACTCAAGGGGTTAATCCGTTGTACTCAAGGGGGTTAAATTATCGTATTCAAGGGGTTAATCCGTTGAACTCAAGGGGTCAATGTAACGTACACAAGAGGTTAAACATATATACGTGTCTGATAATACCTTAAGAGTCTGACACAGCTTGAGGCAATTACAATATATTTCAAAACAGGACATAAATATTGTTCTCATATTAATGTGTACAGTAAATATAAACTGATTTTCTTCCACTAACACGAGAGCTTCAGCGACGCTCCGAGATCCTCCCTCGACCTCCCCCCCCCCCAACATATGGTGAAGCCTCTAGCCTCTATTTAACGGAGTATACGTGAAAGGGTAGGCCGTTAGATCAACTATATGAGAGGTGGGTAGGCTAACGATCGACTATATGAGAGGTGGGTAGGCTAATGATCGATTATATGAGAGGTGGGTAGGCTAACGATCGAATATATGAGAGGTGGGTAGGCTAACGATCGACTATATGAGAGGTGGGTAGGCTAACGATCGACTATATGAGAGGTGGGTAGGCTAACGATCGACTATATGAGGTGGCTAGGCTAACGATCGACTATATAAGATGTGGGAAGGCCGCTATATATAAAATTTCCTTCTAACGGTTATCTGAAAGGTGGGTAGGCCATCATATATAGAACCTCTTTATAACGGACGACACTACATGTAAGGGGTTAGTCCGTCAGATCGAAGTCCATTATGTGGGGGTTTCACTGTACAATATGTACATTAATATATTCCCTGGGCCGACAGTTGTGCATCAGGTGTTGTGCAATAAACAGCTTCGGGCGCACTGAGGGTCGACTCTTGCTACAATGTGAAATGGATCACCTTAGGGTTAATTAGCCTCCTCGTTTAGTTTCACCTGATGATTAAACACCCTAAGGCTACCTGTTGGGGGTTTAGATTAGGTTAGTGTTAGGTTGTTAGGTTCATGATGGGTAAGATTAAGTTAAGTCAGTGTTAGGTTAGGTTAATGTTAGGTTACGATCAATTAGGTTAGGCAAGGGTCATGGAGGGTTAGGATAGTGTTAGATTAGCTTAGGATCAGTTAGGTGTGTCACGGTAGGATAGATTAGGGTAGGATAGTGTTAGATTAGCTTAGGATCAGTTAGGTTAGGTTAGCATTAGGGTGGTTAAGGTGTAATAAGCTGGGGGGGTTGGCTAATCCTACCGTGATCCAATGAAACTGTACTAACAGTTCCTCTACTGACCAGCGGTGATATGAGCAAGGGACGTGAGCCTTATGCCTGAGATATATATACTATAGGAAGGCAACACTAGACCCACATAAGACACGACAGTCATACATCAGGTATATAATTGTATGCACGACAGATAACCGACTCGCATGAAAAAAAAAATCCAGTTTGTTTTCGACGGATATAATCAATACCGATGCCCGATGGTTATAAACAGTATATATGGTGTCTGCTAAAACAAATTCCCAGCAAGAATTAACGTTTTAGACCGATATAACCGATACCAAATAATGCTACGATGTTTTATGGTCAAAAACAGTACATATAGTGTCTCCTAAAACAATTTCCCAGCGAGAATTATTACATCCCGTCTCGGTATTATAAAAATGAAAGCTATTTTGTGTGTGTTTGTGTATGAATTGTATCTGTATTTAAGCCCACACTGTATAGCGAGTGGAGCAACTCAAAGTGATCATCGCAGCAACACAACGGTTACCGACGGGTCGAGACATCAACACAAAGCATCGAGCCGACACGTACAGTAGTTTGAGAGCCACTGCAGGAGGACTGTGTCGTGGAATGTACCCTGTATGAAGTTATTTTGGTGTCAGCAGCTTGGATCATGTGACCTAGCCTGCTTGAAGTTCTATATTCTAAATAATATTAATAGACTTTCACAAATATCGATAACTTGTTGATATTTTATATAAAGTTAACTTGTGATTGATAACTTATAAATAAAACAACGGTCTAATGCCAACTCTTATCACCCGATGATTATAAAACTGTAGAAATATATACAACTCCTTTTATATATGAGCATTTAATGAATTACCTTTAAGGCAATGGAGAAGGGTTCATTCTGGAGTGGCGGTGCAGTGCGTGGAGCCCACGCCACGGCTCCACCGCCACACCGCACGTGCCAGAACAACAGACTATATATTGTTATAGACCTAATTCTATGAAAGCACATTTTAAAGCCATAAACCTCGGCTCTCACACTCTCATTTACATGAAACGTTGACCTGACATGGTAAGGTTGAGCGGTCGTTACGTAAGGATTTAAAGCACCGTTCCATTCAACACCATACATGCGTGTGGTGCACCAATGTTGTAGCAGCGAGAGACTTTCTAGCTACCATTTGGATTGTCACGACCTCGGCCGCACACGTCACGAGTCGTATGTCTAGGCCGTAGACTCCGTCTGTGTGGATGAAGATTTTAGATCAGATTCACTATCACTCGGCGGAGAGTCGGGAGGCCCCGGGAGGAGTAGTCTCGGTGCCGGGTGCGACATTGACGAAGGCCTCCTGGAACCGCTCGTCTCCTTACTCTGACCTTCGGCATAGGAGCTCAGCCCGTGTATTGACTTAGCTCGCTCACCGCCCACTTCTTGTTGTTCAGACACGGTCGGTCTTAAAACACTAGTGACATTCATACTCTGTAGAGTGCTTATTCCCGATGGTGAGGTCACGTAGATATTGTGTTGCGTGCTGGACCTCGTGGGAGTGCTGACGTACACATTCTGGTGGGCGGTGACGTGCATATTTTGATACGACGTCGACACGGGAGAGGTCACGTATATATTCTGGTGAGTGCCGGGGCCCGGTGCACTCACATATAAATTCTGATGCGAACCGGACCCTGACATGGAGGTGACGTATAAGTTTTGTTGTGACGCGGACTGAACGGGCATTATGACGTGTACACTGTGGTGGGCACCCGGGCCTACGGAGCTGCCCACGTGAATACTTCTGTGAGTCTTGTAATCCCGGCCGGGAGCACCCTGCTCCTGGCAGCTCCCGCCATCAGAACCACTGTTCTGTATCTCCTGTAGAGCGAGATCCGAAGATGACGCCCTGTTAGTCATGTGCGGAGACCCGTGACCCGCCTGACCCACATTAAACATTACGTGCGTCTCAATGCTGGTGCAGGAAGTGTTGCCGTCACTGTCGAGAGCTGCCCCCTGCTGCTCCTGCAGGTGAGCCGCCAGAGGCACCTGATAGAGCGACTGATCCGGAGGACTCCCACACAGAGAGTACGACCCCGGCTCAAACACGGGTGGGTACTCCATGCCGGGGTAATGTGGAAGGATCTAAAATGACAAAAAATACAAGACTTGAAAGTTTTTAAACACGATCAGTCTTTAGTAACTTAGGTGTACTTAATGTGGCCTTGAGCTGTTTCTTAAGTCACACTCAAGTCTATCAGGAGACAATAATACAACATTCTCCTTCAATAGACTTCTCAAGAGCCAAGCTGATGGGAAATCATTCTAATGTATCTACCTATCTACTGTATCTATCTATCTACTTATCTACCTATCTACTGTATCTATCTATCTACTTATCTACCTATCTATCTACTTATCTACCTATCTATCTACTTATCTACCTATCTACTGTATCTATCTATCTACTTATCTACCTATCTATCTACCTATCTATCTACTGTATCTACCTATCTACTGTATCTACCTATCTACTGTATCTACCTATCTACTGTATCTACTTAACTATCTATTACAGTACTCCTTTCCAAATATTGTCTACCATCTCGGTCTTCAAGAGTCAGGCTTGAAATACAAAGTAATTTACATCCTGGTTTTTAAAAACTTAGAAACCAATCTACTGTTTTCTATACTGTACATCTGACTCGGGATCACAAGAAGATTAGACACCCCGGCTTATTTCACCTGATGATTAAACGCTCTAATGCTACTTGGGGGCTAGGTTAGGTTAGTGTTACGGTCGTTAATCTTCAGGTGTAATAAGCTGGGGTGGGTATACTTCAGGTGATCCCAGACTCCTATAGTGATTTCGAAGATGGAATGACTGACTATCAACACAGAGACACAAACTAAACATTACAATAGTTAGATGATGATATAAATGCAACAAATGTTACTATATAAATTAATGTGTTCTACGGGACTCACCTTTTGGTTACGTAACTTGGCGGGCGTTGAGGTCTTCCCCATTATGTTGTGAGGATAAGGTGCTATTGGATACGTAGCCGTGGTGGATATACTCGACGTGGTGTTGGAAACAACCGGAGACACGACACCCGGTTTGTTTGGGGTTGTGGGGGACGACGGAGGCGACGAGAAGAAAATGTCCCGGGGAGACATGACGCTCGGGGTCCTACGCTGTTTCCCGATCATGGACACACCCATAGCCGGCTGTAGAGAAGAACACAAGTAAGACTCTTATACCTTAATTCACTACAATTATTCAGATCGTGATATACATAAGTGATCCAAAGTGGCAGCAGTTGTTCATGGCAAATAAGAATCAAACAGTCATAAGGAAACTGTCATGCTTAAGGTAATGAGGACAGTTATATAACAAGTTGATGATGTCTTAATCCAAACAAGTGGACATGAGCATTATTTAAGTTGGACCAAGTTAATCTTACATTGTACAGGTATCTCTGTCTGTTGTTTATTACTATGGGACGAGGTACAGGTAATTAACTATGGTATTAATCTTACCTTGAGAGGCGTGCGCACAGTGTCAGAGTCTTCGTTATGTGCTCTGATGGTCAGGTTAGGTATGGGTTTTGAAGTCCTGTTGTGCCCCGGCGAGTCCGGCGGCCCAAAAGATGGGGAGGGCACGGAGGAGCGGGACTGGTGGGAAGACAAGAGGGAAGACGTGGAGGAGCCGATGCTGAGGGTGGAGGAGGAGGAGCTGGTGGGGAGTGCGGCTGAGAGAGAGGAGGTGGGAAGAGTGCGCTCACTAGGGGACAGGAATTTGGTTCTCGGCGGCACCTCCGGCCGACAGATGGCCAGAGTCACGGTGCTGGCGGTCTGTTGTGACTTTTTGGCGGGAGTAGCGGCTCCTTGCTCCCACTGCTCCATGTAGCAGTGGTGGGAGGACGACTGCGGTGACGCATCAGGCGGGGCAACAGGAGGCCTGGCATCATCTCTGCCATTGTCTACAATAAGTTGTCCACTACTGGGGTCCAGTGCTAATTCAAAAGCGGCTTTCATTGGGTCGCCTCGACTGCGAAGCTGAGGCGGGTGGTAGAGTGCAGTGCGCTTCAGACGATCAGGTAAACTGGTTTCCCCAGAACCAGAACGCGATCTTCCATCCCTCTTCTCGGGGGAAGAACGTGCGTTTGGCCTCGGCCTGGAAGAGTCGGTGCGCAGGGAGTTAATCCAAAGTTTCTCAGGAGAGCCTTCACGGTACTCCTCCGATGCCAGTAGACTGCTGGTGGAGCCGTGAGAGCTGCGAGTGGGTGTGTTAAGTGGTGACGTGGGAGGAGAGAGAGCTCGTGGGTGTGACCAGGCCAAGCAGTCCAGAGAACCTCTTCTTGGTGATAGCGACCTGACGGGCGACTCTCCCCCAACACTGCTGCGTCGTCCGCCCATTTCAAACTTAGACGGACTACATCGCCCACTGGGCGGGGGCGTTCCCCCCCATCTTCCATTGCCTACTCTACTGGGGCTACTTCGAGTATCTAAGTCAACCGAAGAAGGTCTGGCAGGAGAGTACTGGGTACTAGCACGGGTTGGGAGCATATAGTGTGGACGCTGGCGCTGCCCACCCACCAACACATCCTGAGCACCATCAGCAGGCTGGCGGTCAACACTGGTGGTGTTGTCTGGAGGTGGTACAGTACTGTCAGTCCTCACTACTCTTACTTGTGACTTCTGAGGCTCAACATCCTCTACTACTTCAACTTGCTCTTGTTGTTGTTTCTTGTTTTGTTTCTGTTGGTCCTGGCCGTTCTGTGTTCCTCTACTCGCCGCCTGTCTCCGCCGCTCCAGGGTGAAAGGCGCCGGCAGCTGACGCAGGCGGTCGCGGAGACTGTTCTTCCTGGTGATCCTCCGTCCAGATCCTCCGTCAGAGCCGACCGGCGTAGCTGCCGGCGTCTCTGGCTTGTTCACTCCCCGCAGGTCACCCGTGGAGGTGCTCCTACTGCTGCTCTCACTCACCCGTCTGAAGAAACACTCAAATGTAGCCTCTCAAACCCTCACTTAGTCATCTAATAAACAAAGCTTATCCTCTCACCTTATATCACCATAAGATTAACCACCCAAACACTAACCCAATCTAATCTAACCTAACTTAACACAACCCTACCTATGCTAACCTAACTTAAACTAACAAAACCTAACCTAACTACCCAGCTAGTACAAGGCTGTGTAATCACCAGCTGGGGGGGAGGACCTAACCCCCAGGTAATACTGGACTTACCGGCGCCACCGTTACCACACGTACCTGTAGCTACGGAAAGATGCAGTGGGCACCGGCTGATTCAACATGTCCCTCGATGGCTGCAGGAACCTCAGACCTTGACTCTTGCCCGAGCTCAGTGCAGCCAGGGAGCCAAGGGGTGTACCGCGGCCCTGGGTACTCCTAGAGGGACTCGCCGAACCTCCTCGCCAGATAGACCCGACGGCCTCCTTGCTCGGCGACGTCCTGTGGAGCAGTCGAAAAGATTCCCTATTAGAGTATGTTAGGTTAGGTACTCATGAGATACCCTGTACACAATTAATTTTCCTATCGTGTTTTACCTATGAGACAACATGTATATAAAAAAATTTCCTGTTGTATTTGACCTCTGAAACACCCTGTACATTAATTATCCTATCGTATTTGACCTATTTTTGAGGTTAAGTTTTAAATCGGTCAAAAACTTTATGATGGTTGACCTCGTACGATATATAATGGTCGTTGTACCTAGACTGGGTGGACTGCGGTGACCTTCGTGACGGTGACGATCGTTCCTCCAGCTCCTCATCTGTTTCGCTGTAATAGACTTCTTCTCCTGCAACCAAGAACGAAGTAGTTATCAGTAAGCATCCCAGTGTTTACAAAATATTTACCAAAAATGTTGTATAAATCATCAATCATCCTGACATATAGGGTTACGGTAGGTTAAATTCAGTTAGTTTAACATAGGTTAAATTTAGTTAGGTTTGGTTAAGTTAGGTAAAGACAGCATTAAAGGAGTTTAATCATCATATCAATTAAGCTGGGGAGGCTAATCATAAGCTGGGGAGGCTAATAATAAGCTGGGGAGACTAATCATACCCTGGGGAGACTAATCATACCCTGGGAAGACTAATCATACCCTGGGGAGACTAATCATACCCTGGGGAGACTAATCATACCCTGGGGAGAATAATCATACCCTGGGGAGACTAATAACAATAACACAATAACAACAACACTAATATGATATACAAACACAACACAAAAAGGCAGGAAACAAAGACAAACTCACCCGGTTGTTGCTGGTGGGTATTGTGGTGCTGGCGGTGGTTCGAGGTGAGGGAGGTGATGGCAGAGAGGCCCATTTGACTCATCCACCTGCTTCTCTCCTCACTGGTGTCACAGGCGAAGTAAAACGTGGCACCACCTGTGAGGATATCATAATGTGGTTAGGTTAGGTTATTCAGTTAGTGTTTGTGGAGTATGTGGTGTTATCTGTCTCTTAGTGTGATGGTTAATGGTTGTGAATTGATGGTGAGGGTGGTGAGGGTGATGATGGTGACAATGGTGATGATGGCAGTGAGGGTAGTGGTGGTGAGGGTGGTGGTGAGGGTAGTGAAAGTGATGATGATGACAACAATGAAGGGAGTGTCGTAGAACGTACTAGAATGGTAGATTTTGAACGCAAACTTCTTGGCCTTGACGTCGGTGGCCGGACAGACGTGGAACCCCGGCAGGTAGATGAGCGAGTCGGCCCGCACCGCCTCACGATCGCGATAACCATAGAGGTAGTTCTTCTGTGGGGATTAATACTGTGTGTTAAAACCTCTGACCCATAATACAGTACTACAGTTAGATACAACATAACAAATACTTTCAGACACATTAATATACATCACATTAACCATAAAACAATACATTAATATACATCACATTAACCATAAAACAATACATTAATATACATCACATTAACCATAAAACAATACATTAATATACATCACATTAACCATAAAACAATACATTAATATACATCACATTAACCATAAAACAGCACATTAATATACATCACATTAACCATAAAACAATACATTAATATACATCACATTAACCATAAAACAATACATTAATATACATCACATTAACCATAAAACAATACATTAATATACATCACATTAACCATAAAACAATACATTAATATACATCACATTAACCATAAAACAGCACATTAATATACATCACATTAACCATAAAACAATACATTAATATACATCACATTTACAAGTACAATAAATACATTAAGTTTATTATCAGTAATCACAAAGCTTCTTAACTACCATACTGTCATAATACAAACAATATAAACCTGAATTATATATATATACATCTCATATATATATCTATCAGCCTCAGGATTTATTTTACTCTGTAGCAGCTCTCATTACCCAGTCCCCCCCCCCCCCCCGTACTCACCTTAAGGATGAACCAGCGACGCTCCCAGCGATGTGGCAGCAGGAACCCCTTGTTGTCACGGCGACGGTGCAGCCAACCCTGATGGTCTCCTTGTCCGAGCTCACGGCAAGAGATTCTCCGACTCCCTGAGAGGAACGTTGAGCTTTAAGCATGTCTATGTCTCTGCCCAGTCACCTGAACTTATTCCCGGTACAGTAGCTGGTGTGTCTTGTGAGATGTGGCAACTACTGTATGTGGATGGCTTACCTAATATCTTTAATCTCATTGCTACTATGGTGAGGTTCCTTAGGGCCATCCAGGGAGTTGCCACATCTCACTGTACCAGGTGTGTATAGATATGACCTGTACATACTTATCCATATATGTACACACACGCAGACAAGAATGCACCCCCATCTCTCTCCACAGATCAAGACAATCACCAAAGCAAAAGAGTTTCATACAGAGAACAAGACCCACATGTCACCACAGAAGCCAAGCAAGAGAGACATAAAACACTATTAAAAAAAACTATGTACAGAAAAGCCATACATATGTACACAAATACCATCTAAATACATACATACTTACATGGTAGGGATAGATCCAGCTCTGTTACTCTACTATGAGAAGGGAGGGAAGGAGGGGAGAGAGCTGGGACAACTGACCTATGATAAAAGATCTGACCTCACACTTATACAGATAGTGACTTCAAATACTGGGATGATGGAAGGTGATGAGATGGTGTGAGAAGAGGGAAGGGGAGGTTATGAGATGGGGTGGGGGAGGATATGAGATGGGGTGAGAAGAGGAAAGGGGAAGTTATGAGACGGGGAGGATATGAGATGGGGTGAGAAGAGGGAAGGGGAGGTTATGAGATGGGGGAGGATATGAGATGGGGTGAGAAGAGGGAAGGGGAAGTTATGAGACGGGGGAGGATATGAGATGGGGTGAGAAGAGGGAAGGGGAGGTTATGAGATGGGGTGAGAAGAGGGAAGGGGAGGTTATGAGATGGGGTGGGGGAGGATATGAGATGGGGTGAGAAGAGGAAAGGGGAAGTTATGAGACGGGGGAGGATATGAGATGGGGTGAGAAGAGGGAAGGGGAAGTTATGAGATGGGGGAGGATATGAGATGGGGTGAGAAGAGGGAAGGGGAAGTTATGAGATGGGTTGGGGGGAGGATATGAGATGGGTTGGGGGGAGGATATGAGACAGTAGGGATGATGTAGGAAGAGAAACCCGAGGAAAACACAAGATGAAGTGTAAACATCTCGGACAAAATCAAATCCACATGAAACGCAACACTAGTTAGTTACTGTAATAAGATGAGGCTGTGTGAGACAAACAATAAAAACAAAACAAGAATAACTAAAAAATTATATAAACAAAAACAAGAATAACAACAAAATTAAATAAACAAACATAACAATAAAATTATCAGTTAGTAATATGAGAGAACACGTTATTAATTACACTAATCCGTTATGAAAGCAGAGATGTGTATACTCGACTCCTGTGATGTTATACTGTAATGAACACTGAGATGGAGGGAAGTAACATATGATCCTTACCGGGTATTGATGGCTTAAAAATACATCTGGTCTTTTAATATATGAAGTTGTCACTATGGTACAAAGAGTCAGGGATAATATGTATGAGGGTAATGACTATCAGCTTAATACAGAGAAACAGTAGAAGATGGGGCACATGCAAGTGGTTCTTCTAGCACAAGCTGAGGTATTGTACGTGTCTTCCATGAATGAGGTTTCGTTGGAGGATTCTTTAAAACACACACACACACACACACACACACACACACACACAAGAAATCACTGCAAGTCCCTTACCACGATCTGTCACCATAAAGCCCCGCCGCCACACAGACGGGGAGCTGCTACGTGTTTCTCGCAGCACCACAGCTGAGGCCGATGACGTGGATGGCTGGCAGGCAGAGGAGGGAAGAACCACCTGCTGACTGTTCATGCTCTCAACACCACTAATGCCACTGCTACTCGTGCTAACTCTTCCGTCGCTGCTATTAATACCACCACCACCATCACTACCACCCAGTCTCCTGTTACCACCACCACTGCTGTGTGTCTCTCCTGAAGCATTAACAGCCAACTCTGAGGGAGTGTGACCCTGGACGGGGAACACCACCTGGGACCTGAAATGTTCTGCGGCGTTCGTCCCGACGTTCGTGGTCGTCGACGATATGATGGTGGGTGGAACGGTCGCCGGGGCGTCCCTGCCGACGCCAGAGCGAGAGATTGAGGGCGTCACATCCCCCGAGCTTACTGTTGAGGAAAGCAATCATGCGTCTATGTTGTCAGCCAGTTACAAGCCCAACACCAGGCAGGAAACAGTAAGGTACTCTACTACGCCTTCTACAGTAGTCTCACCCACCTCCTCACATGCATCAGCTTCACACTAAATTACATTATTAATTACAACTACATTCATTAGCAAAAGGAAAACCAAGTGAGGAAGAAGCAACTGCAGCTATTGGCATGACCATAAAAAATATTCACAGTATTGACAAAGAAAATGGCCACCCAATGTTATAAAGGCAATTACTAGCTGGAAAATAAGTCATGATTAACACTAACATTGATCTAAGATCACTAGTTTCCCTGAGGTACACACACTACTGTATAATGCTCACTCACACTTCATAGTCACACAGTTTCATGATGTGAGAGAGGGTGATGAGAGACAACGATGAGAGGCAGTAATGAATGAGAGAGTGATGAGAGGCAGTGATAATGTTAATAATGTACCAGTTGCTCACTCACTGCCTCTTACCAACACAGTAAACATTAATTCTCATGGTGTTCCAATGACCCCTCACCATTTCGTGTTATGGGTCTGTATTCTCAAAGTTTAATGTTACAATGAATAAGGAAATACCCTGGCTAAGTTAATATTTGTGTAACTTCTATGGTATTTTGGTTTTCAATCTTTGTGTGCGTATGTGTAAAGTAGACATATATAGTATGTCTATGGCCTATGAACCTACATCATGACAATTCTTATTCCAAGAACAGACCAATACACATGTGAAGAAATGCTCTCTGTTTCTCTCTCTCACACACACTTCAATACAGTAGTGGACCCCCTGTGAACCTACTCTGACATGACCCAACAACACAATCACTAGAGGGTAAACAAAACATCACAAACCTAGTGTTGTCTTTGTCTCGTGTGAGGTGAAGAAGTTTGTCGAGGATGACCCGTGTTTGGCGCTGTTTGGGGTCTTAAGGTTTGCAGGCGATCGGTCACTTGTGCCGGACAACAGAGAGGAAATGCCCCCAGAATTCGAGCCAATGCCGCCAGGGAGTGTGCCATCGCCGTCCATGTCGTAGGCCGGCGTGCTGTGACTCTTGTCTAACTTTGGTCTGTCTTCAGAAACGCGCCGTGGCCTGCCGGAGGCGTCCTGTGGCGACTCTTGGCTGGTGTTAGCGCTCTTTTCTGGCGTGACTGTGCTGGACTTTGAGGAAGGAGCGTGAGCGAGCACCGCCGCACTTCCCGCTCTTCCTCCGTTCATATTCTCCTCCGCCACCACAGGACGATGAGCCAGGGAGGGAGAGGCATTCTGGTTGCCCGTCGATGCACCATAGTTGGTCGGCTTCCTCGGTGGCAACGGTATGATATTAACAACTTTCTTTTCGCTTTTGTTTTCAGTTTTGCCGACGTCAGAGGCACGTTCCTGGTCGCCAGTGCCTTTATCCCCGTTCTTGTCATCCGCATTCTCCATCATTCTCTTCTTACTCCCGTCCTTCACGTTACTCTCCTCTTCCTTTACTTCTGTCATGTTTCTGTCTTTACCTTCCCTTACCACTCTGACTTTGTCCTCAGTTCCTATACAAGTATGAGGTCGGGCAGCACGGTGGTCCAGCCCGGTGGGTCCTCGCAGGAGATCTGGGTCTGACGGTGCTGTACCATCAGGTAAGCCACTGCGTCCACCTCGTGTCCATCTTACGTCCTGTAACAGCTAGTGAGTGCAACATCACATCAGTAAATCAACTACAGACAAATAAATCAAACAAAAACACAAAAGATTCAATAAAAAATGGAAAAATTACCCAATTTTCTACACCTTACTTGAAACACAATACATCTCTCATTAACACAGATGTTTGATGAGTTCAGCAAGACTCTTAAAGCAACACTGAATGTACATTAGAACATCATCACCCACGAACACCTAATATGACACATGTATGAAGATAAAGCACAACAATATATAAAGAACTTCATGTATGGAGTCTGGCTGTGTAATGACTCCAACAGCAGATGTCCCTCTCTAGAACATTCAGAGACACTGGACCTATCTATCGAATCAGGAAGGAGTCTCATACCTGGTCGAAGCTGAGGCAAGGTCGGGTAGTGGCTCCAGGTATAGTGGCTCGACGCTGCACCGGCGCCCGAGGCTTGGGGTGGTAGAGACGCACACTGGTGGGAGACGAGCCGGCTATGTCACTGTCGGAAAGGAAGGGGTCGTCCTCCGAGTCCGAATCTTCGATCTCCCTGTCGGATGCAGTGCTCGGTGCGTCACTGCGGAGGGACGACAGTTAAGGAGGAGGAACTGTCATGTAACTATGAGACAGATCTATTGCAATATTTTTTCCTAATGACAGAACTAAAAATGAAACGGTAAAAAAATAATAATTTGTGTTTCGAAGGAAAATTTAATCGAGGGCTTAAAACTACTTCCAGAACCCTTCCAGTTCTTAAAGTCATCTCACAAACTTTCCAGAGCTCTTCCAGGTCTTAAAAATCATCTCACAAAACTAAATAAACGCTTTCAATTACAAAGACTAAATAAACTGCTTTACTATCAATGGTTAAACAAATTACAACCACTAAATAAACCTCTTCAACTGCAATAGCTAAAGCGCTTCAATATCAATTACACAAACCTGAGGGAAGACGGAGGCTGTGGCGATGGTGTGGTCAGCTGTGGTGGAGGAGTGGAGGACTTGGGAGGCAGTTCGATGGTCTCTACCACGCGTCTTATGGGCACCGACCTGACGGAGAACGACAACTTATACACCGACTGGTACGTTAGATACTCGTTGGGTACTCATTGGATACTCGTTGGGTACTATCACTATATGGGTTGATTTATTCCCTAGCTGCCCGTGAGTGGTACTAATATATAAGGTGATGTCGTACTGTAGGGTGTATTTTCAGTTAGGATTTTGATGGTAATATTGAATGTCTTTCTTTCTGTCTCTTTCTCCCTATCTCTATATGTCTCTTTCTCTTTATTTCTATTTCTTTCTTTCTGTCTGTCTCTATATATTTCTTTCTTTCTTTGTCTGTCTGGCTCTATACACATCTGTCTCTCTTTGTCAATTTCTTTCTTTCTGGTCTCTAACTCTTTTTTCAGTCTGTCAATCTCTCCATCTCTTTCTGTCTCTCTCTCCCTCTCATTTACTCTCATAAATAACAGTTACATCTTTAACCCAACCCAATGGTCATGGGTTTAATCCTATATTACCTGAAGATTAGACACCCCAGCTTATTTCACCTGATGATTAACTATCCTAATGCTAACCTCACCTGTTAAGCAGCATTAGTGTGGTTTAAATAACTCAACATATTTCACCTGATATTTAATCCCTCTTAAACTAACTTAACCTAACCCCCCCCCCTACAGGTTACATTTGGGTAGTTAATCTTAAAACAAAATAAGCTGAGGCGTCTATGTTCCAGAGATGTTTTTAATCAATAAACTAAATATACAGTACTGTACTTGTCAATAACTCACACAGAGAGCTGGAGGTTAGGGATGCTCTGTAGGTCGTAGCGGGGAGAGGCGGCCAGAGAGCTGCCCCAGGGAGAATACGTCCGCTTCTTGCTGGGGAGTCTCATCGGCTTCAGGTAGATCTGAGCGACGGTGTTGGCGTGACGCGGCCGTTTCTTCACCGTCAGGATAACCTCGACGGGGAACTCTTGCATCACTGCCGTCACCTTGTGGGGACTCCAGCCAATCTGTTGATGAAATAAACCTCTTGAATGTGTTTTCCTGGACTAAATCTTCCCAGAAAATATTACAAATTATATAGGGATGCCATTTATAATATTCTATTTGATTAATGCGAGACGATTCTATTCAGCAGAGAGGGGACCCCATACACAAGGGGTTAAAGATCCTGGGGGGTGGGGGCAATGTTAAAGCCGGTCATTCGTCCTACCGAGGTCCCAGAATTACCAAACGATACTGAAAGCATGATAAAGGACCTCAGCATGACATCAACAACAGACCATCACTCACCACTGTCTGATAGTTGACCTGCACCAGTTCATCCCCATCCTGCAGCTTGCCACACTGGTAGGCTGGACTCAAAGCCCTCACCTCTGACACTTGATGTACCCCGTGGTAGGATGACTGTAGAAAGACTCCCTGTAATGACAGACAAGTCAGTTAATCGCACAACAAGGAGCTATGGGGTTAGTATCAGGCCATAGAGGTCACACACACTCACACCTTCAATTAACACATACAATGAATATTCCTACCTAATTTTACCATAGTACTGTACTGAAAAATTTTGGACCACATAAAGATTAGCCGCCCACAGCATATGCCACGTGATGATTTAACACCCTAATATTACTGGGGGGGAGGTTAGGATTAAGATGCAATAAACTAAGGGTTAATCTTCACCTGATCCCAACTGTCACACCTACAGACAGACAGATAGACAGATGATATTTTTAACACTTGCATATACCAAAATTTCACACCTAAAAAGCGACAGTCTCATGCATACACAAAACAGTTCAGCGACTCACCCACTCGTCATCCGCTTTCTTCTTTATGGTTGCAATGTCTAGTGTGGCCGGTTGGATAATCAACGGGTCATTGTATTCCTGCAACAACACAAATCATCAACAACTGAAATATATAGTGTAGCTAAATGAGGAACTATTGGAAATACGATAGTAAGATTATTTTACAAGAGGGACAGAGCATTGATTACAAGTCTCTGTTATATGAGTCACAGTGAAAATTTGGAACATTACTTTACCCACATAAAGGTCAGCACCCCCAGTATAATTCACCTGATGATTAAACACCTTAACCTAACTTCCTCGGGTAGCATTAGGGTGAATATGGTGGGTGGCTAATCATCACGCCCCAGAGAACTGTAGATAAAAACAGAAGAATACGTCGAGCGAACACTGATCTAGGGTTCTCGGCGACAGACAGAAAAATTTTACCTGAATGATCTTGTCGGAGATGATGGCAAGGTTAAGGCACAATTGAAGGATGACAGTCGCTTGTTTCTCAGCGAACATGTCACGCTGGGCGATGGTGGCCAACCTAATGCTCAGTTCCACCAGGTCGCTCTTAAGGCAATCATATTTTTCCTGACCTTCAAATGGCTGCCTGGGGGGTGGGGAGGAATACAGGAATCAATATATTAGTACAGTTCCAACTTCCTCATCTCTATTCCTGAACTCTCAATAATATTACAGGAAAGGGATGGGTGAAAGACTACCATTTTTTTTTTACTTTCACTTTTAATACATGTTAAATATGTCTGTTTTCTGTGGTTATATAGTTAAGTGTGGTTTGGATTTAAGTTATTTTGTATATTTTTGTATATAAACTACTGTACTGGGCCATCAGAGGATAGGATCTCTCTTTCTGTCTCTCATTCAGTCTGTTTCTCATGAAGTCAGTCTCTCTCTCTCTCTCTCTCCTTCTCTTTATTTTCTATCTCTCTCCTTCCATGTTTCTCTCTCTCTCTAATTCCCAGTCTATCTCCTCTGTTTCTCTCTCTCTCACATACCTAGTAAGCCATGAGACAAGACCCTTCACAGAGGACAGCACGTCGGCCACTCCAGCAATGACAGCCGTTGAGACCCTTTCCTGCCTCTTCTTGGCGTTTCTCCTCTCCGCTCCCTCTTCATCATCCTCCCCGTCTTCCTCCTCTCCCGCACTTCCCCCGCCGTTCCCCGACGCTGCGGCCGCCTGGTGTAACTCATTGTATATGCTACGTGCCTTGGAGCTTAGACGGAGAGCCAGAAGCTGTACATTCTCCTGATGCAGTTGATAGTGCTGGAAAACAGACCCCAATTAGCTAAGATGTAAATAAATGCCTATAAACGCACCCAAGGTCATCACCGTCATTGTATATTAATTAACGTTCATTCTTGTCTCCCTACCCCTATACAGTGTAAGAATCAATAATAACTTACATCAGTGAGTCAGTCTCTACCATCCCTAAACAGTATAAGAATCAATACTTATTTACATCAGTGAGTCGGTGAGTCAGTCAGCCAATTAAATCACATCCGAAGAGAAAAAATCACTCACAATATTGCGGAGAAGTTCGACAGCCTGGAGCACAATCTCCTGGTGGCCGATCTTGGTAACTCTCAGAGGGGGCAGGTCATCGGGACTAAGCTGTAGGAGTCGTTTGCCGTCCACCTGGTTGTTGACGAAGTAATGGATGTACGGCAAGATGGCCTCGTCCAGACCTGGTGGAGGGGGTGAGTGACGTGTGATGGCTGGTTTATAGGGTCGGTGATATTTGTTTAAGATGAAATATTCGAGTTTTTAAGGATAATTGTTGTTGATTGATTATAACTTCTACTACTACTACCAATACTATCACTACTATTACTACCAGCACTATTACTACTACTACTACTACTACTACTACTACTACTACCACTACTACACTACAACCACTACTATTACTACCACCGTAAGTAGCTACCCTAGCTGTGTTGAATTAGTTGAGCCGCAGATCTATGTGGCATTCAGTGACTGTTGCCTCATAGTCAATATCTGCAGCAGTTGTCGGCTTTGGGGCCAATGCTCTCGTTCCCCTGAGGCAGACCAAAGCCGACTTAAAGAGAAGGACAGTCGACATCTCATCCAGGCTGTAACATAACTTGTGGGCTGCTGCTTCTGTTCGGAGATCACCTCCGCGAGTCTGGCGTAGAAACATCTTGCACTTGGTCCCATCCCACTACTACTACTACTACCAACGCCACCACCACCACCACTACTACTTCCATTTACCACCATCACCTATCCCACCACTAATACAAACACCCCTCACCACTACCACCACCACCAACCCCTACCACCAAGATCACCACCTACCACCACTACCACCATCACTACTCCCACCAACCCCTACCACCAAGATCACCACCTACCACCAACACCACCACTACCACCATCACTACCCCCACCAACCCCTACCACCAAGATCACCACCTACCACCACCACTACCCCCACCAACCCCTACCACCGAGATCACCACCTACCACCACCACCATCACTACCCCCACCAACCCCTACCACCAAGATCACCACCTACCACCACCAACCCCTACCACCAAGATCACCACCTACCACCACCACCATCACTACCCCCACCAACCCCTACCACCAAGATCACCACCTACCACCACCACCATCACTACTCCCACCAACCCCTACCACCAAGATCACCACCTACCACCACCACCATCACTACTCCCACCAACCCCTACCACCAAGATCACCACCTACCACCACCACCATCACTACTCCCACCAACCCCTACCACCAAGATCACCACCTACCACCACCACTACCACCATCACTACTCCCACCAACCCCTACCACCAAGATCACCACCTACCACCACCACTACCACCATCACCACCTACCACCACCACTACCACCATCACTACTCCCACCAACCCCTACCACCAAGATCACCACCTACCACCACCACTACCACCACCACCATCACTACTCCCACCAACCCCTACCACCAAGATCACCACCTACCACCAACACCACCACTACCACCATCACCACCTACCACCACCACCACCACCATCACAACTCCCACCAACCCCTACCACCATCACCACCTACCACCACCGCAACATTTAAGGGCGTGGGTGTCATGATGTCAACAAAGACCTCCCGATTGTCCTTCCCATCCCTTTACACCCCTTCCCTCCTTCCTGTTACTACCCTCCCATTTCCTGCCCCTACCACTCCTTGCCTGGGGTTGTGTTGGTAGTTATGACTCACCTTTCAGCCACTCAGAGACTTGGTCAGGGCTCCATTCGGCTACATTAACGTAAGCCATCCCAGCCTAGGACTACACCATGGCCCTCTACAATGCTGCCTGGAGCCAATGTTGCCAACTCGTTACATTCTTATACCTCTCAATTTTTATAATTTTTGTCATTTATTTTAGTTTTATTTAAATTTTTTACTGATTTTTATAGTGTTTAATTGATTTTGTGATATATATTTCGTTTTGTTTATCAGTTTTTATTGATAGTTTATGTAGTATTCAATAAGGATATTTCGTCAGCTGGTTATGATTCAGGTATTGGTAACAGTGTTGTCCGGATGTAGCAGTGCCAGTTAGTATTTTTTTGCTGTTTATCGTCCCCGTGTATCCAACTACGCAACTCTATAGTTCTATATTCTTCGTCATTGTTATAAGTCACAGTTATCATTAGCTTTTAGTTATTGATATATTGTGGTTATTTTTTTTGTATAAAGTAACGTTATCTTTCACGCACATGTACAGGAGGCCCTTGAGTGAGCATACACCCCGCGACATTTAATATAATCAATCTTTTTTCACATATTTATCCAATTTTCAAACTAATATATCATAATTTAAAAAAAGGTAATTATATATATGATTTTGGGTTTATATTTGAATCGCAGTTTTGGAGGAAATAAAGATTGAAGAGTGTAGTTGTGATAGTGCTCGGTCGGGGCGCCATAATGTCAGAGGAGATGTCTTAACTGGAGACTTCCTCAATGATTCATGTTTTCCCGCTGTGCTCTACCGTCTCGCTATGTCTCTTGTATCATTTATCTCTCGCTCGCTCTCTTCCACCTACTACAGCGCACATCTCACTAGCTCTTGCGTAGTTCGGTATCTCTCTCTCTTATCTCCCTCCCAGCTTCTTGACTCACTTCCACTTTTTTGTTCTTGACAACTCTCTCTTGTACATGTTATCCTTGGTTCTCACTCACCCCCGTTATCTCTTTCTTCCTTGTTCCACTCTCTTCTCTCCGCCTTTATCTCTCTTTAAACTCGAGTCTTGTCTATCTCATTCCTTCACTCTCTCGTAATACGTCATCTCACGCTATCACAACTAAGTACTACTACTACTAACCACCACTACTACTACTACCCTTTTTATTACTTCTACTACTACTACCACTACACCTACTACCATTCATCTTACAAAAGTTAGTTAATAAGTCTATATCGCCAAAGACCGACTCGTTATCAGATCACAGATACTCAAATATCTAACAAGTACATCAAACGAGAAGATGAACACAGAGATATCATCATTATTCTAATCATTATCAATAATAAAGTAAAAAATTAACTCGGGAATCCCCTGAGAGTCCATCTTTGTGTGGTAGCTTAAGTGAGTCAGTTAGATACGTTCTCACATCACCAGTTAGGAGGAAAATTTAACTCAGGAACCTTTGAGAATGTGTATGACATGACACATCTGGTACACATTAACTCACAGGGTGACCGTAGACAAAACATACCTCTGGACGCCACTTGAAGTTTCACATTGCAGTTGTATAATGATGTTTTGTATGTCTAGGTACACTGTATACCTACACTGTCTAGGTACACTGTATACCTACACTGTCTAGGTACACTGTATACCTACACTGTCTACACACAAGATAAATCAATATAACTTGTATCTAACTTTTGGTAACATCACAAATTAATTCTTTGTACACAAACAAGATTATTGATTCTGAACTCAGCAAAGGTCAGGGGTAAATTCCTGAAGTCTCGTATTTTTAACAAACAAATGACAACCAATCCTCTTGAGTACATTGATTTAAACCCCTGAGTACATTGATATAGGCCCTTGAGTACATTGCTATAAACCCTTGAGTACATCGATTAAACTACCACACATATAGTCAAAACTCTTTCTTACTGTACTCAAAGGGTTAAGTCCTACAAAGGTTAAACATAAACCAAAAAAATTTAAAAAATATTAATTTAATCCATCACACCATCACAATAATTCATCAGCCTTTCTTAAACACCTAACCTCCACCTTTTCAATAAACCATTTCATTGATGTCTTTTGTCTTCCAAATTCCTCGACATCAATAAACATTCCAAACAGGGAAGAAAAATATTACCTTGATCATTGACGTTATGTTATCACTGCGCTTCGACAAATGAGGTTTTAAAGCGCATAATGAGGGTATTAATTACAGTAATTCATCGAGAATTAAATATGATTTTTTTTATCTTAATCACAGCAGTTTAATTGATGGCTTTTCCATTCCTAAATTAAATATATTTGTAATTAAATACAAAATTCAACCTGCTTAATACAGTATACAATAAAAAATTATGAAAATACAGCCTGATTAAATAATTTTTTATTCAGTTAATCACATGAAAGAAAATATATTAAATAGCCATAATTAAATATAACTTCTTTCAATAAAAAGAAAGTTCTTTAACATATTGCACTGATGTTTTTTCTATTATTAAATCAGATTGTATGGAGTAACAGTTGCTAACACACCTTTACATCATCTTCAGTAACTATGTAAGACACTATTCATCACTGGCGGCCACATTCTTGTTGACGGTGGCCTGTAGGGGGGAGTGGGAATGGGGGGGGAATCTCTGAGGCTGCAAGGCTCTCAAGGACTCTGCTGGGCGGATCTTTGGTGAAATATTTAATCTCGTTGAGGATTCTGTGGTACATCCCCCCCATCGTGAGGGAACACTTCCGCATTCTTCATGACTGTCTTGGGACACACTGTACCGTTCTTATTCATCACTATTGTCTCTGCTTGTCAATGTACGGTGTCGCTCAATACTACCATCTTTGCCGGCCACCACCATCTCTGTACTGTATATAGTGTTACCAGGTACATCGTCATACTGAATGGTGTCTTCTGCTCATGGGAGGACATCTTCACCCTCTACCATTCCTTCAACATGTGACACAATTTCCTCGTGCTCTACCCCAATACCAGCCAGTGAAGTCATGTCGTTCGTCTGCAGTACCGCCGCCTCAATGTGCGACGTCACGACCTCACAGTGCCCGACCACTTCTAACCGCGATGCCACGGGACTCAGCTCTACGCCAACTTTAGGAACCTGAGGAGGTGTGTACAAGTCATTTTCTGTCTGGGGAGCTCCAGTTACCTGTGCCTGGGAACAACACACATCATCTATGGCTGTATGGTAAGTTGCTCTCAGCTTTGTTGTATAAATATCTTCCACTTGTGTGTTGTTGTCATCGTGTACTGCTACATCCTCTGTATTTTGATCTTGGGTACAGTATATTTCAGTAGTTTCTGTAGTGTATACATCCTGTAAGTGTGTGGTGTATACATCCTCAGTGTTCACAGTAAACCTCTTGTTATTGTTCACAATAGTGTACATCTCCTCCTCTTGGTCAACCAACACTTCTTGTTTTAGTTCACAGTAAACTCCTTCCTCTTGTTTGTGGCAGATCCGGTGTCTGGTGCCCACGTCTTGCACCGTCAGGGAGCGGATTTTGTGTATGTGTTTACACAGACCAGACACATCCCGACAGGAACACGTGAACAAGTGAGCACACAGGCCGGCACAGGACACATCCGTACACTTCTCGAAGCAGAAGTCTTGCCTACAGTCTTCAGCACTGCAGGTTACGACATAATATGTATTTGTGCTGTGTTGAGACATAACCTTCCACACTCCCTCACACATGGTAACATCACCATTGGGGATCTGTAGACCCCTGGCGTGTCTATCGTTCACCGGCGGCTCGGGGAATACGGACGTTATGCCGCACTTGAAACTCTGCTCGTACAGCATCACGGTCTCCTTCTCAGCCTCCAGCAGCAGTAACAGAAGGTCGTTGATCTTTCTACTGTGCTTCTTATCATAATGAAATGATCGAAGTCTGTTGTGAAGAAGCAAGCAGAAGGTGTCGGGGTCAACAAGTATATCTGGCAATATTCTGTAACAGTCTGCCCAAACTTGTGGGGAGTTGAGGTAAAATTTCTTAAAGTAGTAAACAAAATCAGGGAAAACTTTACTGTATCTTCCTATGAATGAACTACACATGTGCTGGAAATATTCCTCGTCTTTCTCAAGGAGTAGATGATCCAGTGCAGACAGCATCTCCCGTCTCATCGCGTCGTCGTTCACCATTACCCCAAGTCTGTTTACCCAACTTTTCCTGATTTGTTTCTGGCACATAAGTGTTCTCATGTACCCAAACACAGTCTTGAGGGCACACACTCCCTGAGCGTTTCCGTCCGTCATCACCGCCTCAATCCTGAGGGAGGGACAGCGCTCCCTCAGGCTGGAGAATAAACATCTCAGCGTTTTTTCATCTTTACGATTTGTGATAAAATGGGCTACGGGATAACAGTTCCCCGACTCATCCGGAACAATTAGATTAAGTAGAGTAAACTCATTATCATTGTCAAAATGAAAGAAATCCAAATATAACAATCTTTCTACACCATCTCTCATAATCCTCATTTGCTGTTCTGTCTGTAAGCCGACAGCAAATAAATCTTTGGCATCGGGGAGATCGTCAAGCTCAGAGTCACCGATGACGACGGGTCCGTCCTGAGGTTTGTATGTGATGAATGGGCTGACAGAATAACCTTCAAAATTCTTGACCAGCGAGGCGACGGAGGCAGCGTCCACCTCCTGGATCCGACTGTTCATCTTCAATTTCCGCCTGAGCTCATTTAGTTGTTTGAGAGACACAAAATGTATTCTCCTGGACGCCTGGTTCACATCGTTCTCGTCGTGCTCGTCAGAGATTCCATCACGTAATTTTTCTTGTATTTTCCTGGGGCTGACGCCCAGTGCCAGCTGCTGCTTCACTAGCTGTAGGGTACTGGAGGGCAGCGGCTGATACTTCACATTCTCAAACTTCACTTCGTGGTTGTGAGTGGATATGTACTTGACAGAAATTGCGCCAGTGTTATACTCCTTAACGAGCATACGGGAAGGACAGGTAATACCAGTTTTAACTCTGCCTTTAGCCCACCTCCTGTTGGTCGTTCTACCCGCTTCTCCACTTCTGCAGTGAAACCTCTCGGAGCCGTCGTGCTGACAGGTATAATAGTTGTAAACTCCACCTTTTAGACGAGTTTTCCCGCAGTTTCTGCTGAAATAAGAATAAGTGTTCACCTCTTCTTCCTCCTTCCATTTCTTAAAGTCATCAAGTGATGTAAAGTTTATTTCTTTGGCATTAACATTCATTCCTGAATGATCATTTTCTAAATGATGAATCATTTTGGTTATGTGGAAAAACTTTCTGTCACAAGTGGGATGTAAACACTTGGTTTTATTGAGACTCCCAACATTGCCACACGTCTTTAAGTGTCTCTTGAGGCTCTTGTTGGTGCTGTAAACATTGCCACAGTTATCACACCGACACTCACTCTCTACCTTGTCTTTGGGTTCACCCGTCATAAACGTCACAGAGAGACTCGTCTCACAGCTGGGAGGGGATCTCTGGGGAGAGTCTATGTTAATGTTACCAGAGTCGGGCACGAGCCACACGCACTGCACCGGCTTCTCTCTCGTGTCTGGCACCTCCTGTTCGACCGGTTCTCGCTTTACCACGACCTTCTCCCCGAACTCACTGCCGCGTACCTTTTCCTCAGAATGAATCAACTTGTGCGCCTCAAAGTCCTGTCTCACTATAAATTTATCCCCGCACTCACTACAAACAAAAGGTTTCTCCCCGGCATGAGTGAACATGTGCTTCTTGAGCATGAGCCTCTGGGCAAACTTCTTCCCACATTCAACACACTCAAAAGATTTCTCCCAAGTGTGAGTCAACATGTGTCTATTAAGTCGCTGCTTTTGTGGGAAAATCTTCCGGCACTCTGAACACTCGGCGGCCATTTTCACACAGTATAGTAAGTATCAAAACTAAACTACTTTATACGTCAGCAACAAAATCCAACTCATAGTGGAAGTTTACCGGTAACATCTGAAAATATCAAAGAGTGGACACTTGAGTCTTGCCGATGGTGCGGGTACTGGCGTCCCCCCTACAGTGTGTGGTGAGGCGGCGGTCACTAATGTGGTCATGTTGCCTCTTGAGAATGATGGCCGTGATCCTGTCAACCTGTAAAGGGAGATATTTATGTTAGGTTAGATTAGGTTAGGTTAGATTAGGTTAGGTTAGATTAGGTTACGTTATATGAGGTGAGGTTAGGTTAGATTAAGTTAGGTTAGGTGGACTTGTGTGGATGAAGAATCTACAATTCTTAACGATTATGCTGATGAAATGATCACCTAAAGATTAGACACCCCAATTTATTTTACCTGATGATTAAACACCCTAATGCTAACTTAACTTAATCTAATTTAATCTAACAACCTAATTTAATATAACATGACCTTATTTAATTTAAAATAACCTAATTTAATCTATCTTAACCTAATTTAATGTTATCTAACTTAAACAACAAAACCTTACTTAACCTACTTCAGCTTAACCTAACCTAACCCCCAGGTAACATTAGGACTGTTATAATCAGGTGAAATAAGCTGGGGTCTGATCTTCTAGTAATCTCTTTAATATACATAAGACTACGACTTTTTTTTCTTCGTTTTATCACCAATGAACACGTACTTAAACAGATACACGATTTATTGAACTTTAAGCTGAATTAAGCCGATTTAACCCTGAATAAGCTTCCCCATTCACCAGATATACAGTAAATTGGTCCACGAGAAAATATAACTTAATTCAACTCTCTTTCCCTTATCTTTATTCCCCCATTAACACAAATTAACTCAGATATACATACTCACACACACACTAATAAATTATACCCACCGATAAGCTAATAAATGGTGAAATAAGAAGCAAAATCACTGCTGGTCTTGAGTGGGGAGAGTGTGAGGAGCTGTGACGGGGCGAGACGAAGACACTTATGCATATTGAATTTCATCTCTTACTTCTATATTTCATGATGATTTTAATATAAATACGCTTATGTTATCATATTATTGTGTTTTTTGTATCGGTTATGTAATAAATAGAAGTTTTATGCATTTATGATATATTATTTTCTTAGCTTCGTCCCCCCTCACAAGAGTTGACGCTTATAGATAGAAATCAGTAACATTAGCCCAATTTCCCTTGAAAAAAGGCTTACAGTCTAATAGTCTATCTTTAAACATAAGCTGTCTATCTATTACATAATCCAGAGTTTATTATATCAAAAATATTCCATCTGTAATTAGAAATTTATAATATTAAGTAATTAAAAATGTTTGAGCTGAATGCCACGTTTTTCACTTTGACAATCTTGGGGTCCGTGGGAAATCTTTTTTTTTTGGATTGGGGGGGGGGGGGGGGCAAAAACGAGTGATATGCTATATAAATGATCAAAATTGGCTCGGATTTTCCGTTTTTAAGAAGTAAGTCTCAGCCAAAATTTGAGAATCTGAGCCAAGTTTTGGCGAAAGCTTATTAACAAATTCGAATGAATCCCACCAGAACCCCCTAACAGCTCATAACAAAGCAACCAACCTAACCTAGCCTAACCTTGTAAAGCAATAGAATTCATACAATATAATGAAAATATAATTAATATGACTGGAAAAGAGAGGTATGTAATATATACTGTATATACAGAATTACTGAAGGACAGCACCATCTAGTGAGTATAATCTGTACTAGGACGGTTGTGACGTCATGATGTTAAGGCGTTGAGGGCAGAGTGTTCACTCTTACCTCACCACCAGTCGTAAACAAAACTATGGCCACTCGCCGAGTCCCTCTACACTTCCAGGGTTATTCTTGCTGACTATTATTCCTGATTACACCCTTAGCTATTCAAAATAAGATGGACGTGATGTTGGTCTTGTCTGTATATAAAGGTGAGTGAGTGTAGTCGTGACTGGTGGTGGTAAACTGGAGATAAAAACAGTCGCTCCTTCCTTCTTGAGTGGCGTTCCTCTCAGCCATTTGATGCTTTTGTTATTATTACCCTTTTCACTCACATTTACTCATTTAATACTTATTCCATGGGTGTATCTTCACGCCAGGGAGGATATTTGAAGTGCTTTTGTAAGTTTGAAGTGTGTTTTGGTCTTATTGAGGGAGAGAGAAGTGTGAACGTATCTTATGGTGGGATACTTGGAATTAAACTCATATTTTTACTTATCATTTCAGCATTTATCAGCTAATTAGTTAAGTATTTTAGTTATTTCTGTCAATTTGTATTATTCGTCCAGGATAATTTATATAATCCAGTTATAATTATTTGTCCCAAACATATTAATACTGTTACCTTAATCAACAAATAATCTAGTAATTATTTTAAGTATTTGTCTTAGCCAGTTTGTTTCGTCCAGGAAATTATCGAACACTGATGAAGGTAATAACAATTATTTTTATCGAGTAATATATTTTTTTACGATTTTTTTGATAAAAGATATAAATGTTTGTACTGATCTGATAATAACAATCTTACCCTAATCTAATATTTTTTTAATAATTGTTCGCTGTGAAGGAAAGACTCACAAATCGCTGTTATTATTAATGTTAAACGTTAGTAGAATCATCTTAGTGTGGGGTCAAAAGCAGAGGGCTGGTGGAAGCCTCTTAACATCAGTGTCATTTCTGATTTTTTTTATCCTTAAATATTTCTCACTTGGGTGGAATAAAGTCAGATTATTAGGCTCCTGTTTCTTGCACGTCTTAAATACAATAATCATTTAGGGTTATTGTATAAAATAATAATAATCTTTACACAAAACATAATTTATACTTAATGCCCTGGGAAAATGGCCGTTCATTTGGGCTTACGGGAATTATTTGTATCTTGACACATTCGGGGCAAATCTTCAGGTGAAATAAGCTGGGGGTTAATCATTGGTTGAAATAAGCTGTAGGGGACTAATATTCAGGTAATCCAATAAGTCAGTAGAGAAATAGGTAAATATTCATCCATTGGCTGTCCTCGGGTTTTGATACAAAAATATTTTTGGGGTATTTTATGGTGTTACTCAGATCTGACCTTCATTTCTGGTGCAAATTAACGGTGTTTGAAAAAAAAATCATTTGTAACAGAAACTGCTAATTTGCACCAAAATGGCAGTCAGGTTCGAGTAAAACACACCATAAAACACACAAAAAATCAAACCTAACCTAACCATTTTTTTTAGCTTACCTGCTACTGTGGTGGAGGATACAGCTGGGTGATCTGGTACACTTATGGTTGCAGACAAAAGACTTTGTATTTTTTAAAAGAAAACAATTTCCACGCGTATGACACAGTCTTGATGTTGGTAGACACTGTGATCTTGTAATACAGTAAGTCCTCTCTTAATGTCTGGGTTACTTCCCGATAACGTGTCATTATACAAAACAATGTTAAGCGGATCAATTTTCCCCATAAGAAATAGATAAAATCCGGGAGTTACGTTCCTGAGCCTCCCTTTGCCCCATGAAATACATTACATATACATGAATTCAAAGCTCCTTGTGTGATGCCTGGTGAGGTGCTTGTATGCATTACTATAAAGTCACAGTCATTGAGATTTTGTAAGAGAAAAACTTAAAACTCCTCCACATGACAGATAAATATATACCATTAGGTAACCGTGGTGGCCGGTGGGCTGTCATAATACATCAACTCCTCAGAACTGCCGGCAAGATTGAAGGTGGTTTAGGCCTACAATTTTTATCTCATAAAATGGCACAAACTAAAGTTAGCAGAATATAAATTGCTTTACTAGAAACCTTGCAAGACAGCGAATAATTTGAATATAGACATCATATATTTTGCACAAGAGATAAAAATTTTAGTCCCTTAAGTACATTTAAGTACTGTACATGTTTTTTCAACTTATTTTTTGGTAGATATAGTAAATTTCTTCATTTATTTTTACTCATTTACATACACACACCATCCTAAATACATATTGTGAAAAGGTAAATTAAATATTTGTCCTAAGGGAGAGGGTGATGCACCGTATAAAGTAGTCCATGACGGCCGAGTCACCGGGACGTTAAATGAATTTTTGGTCTCTAAAGTTTTTTTTCTTTTTTTACGGGTATTAGCCCACCTGGGCACAGGTCATTGACCCACATCGGGGCCTGGGGGGCGAAAATGTAATAATAATAATAGTAGTAAATAATAGTCATAATAATTCATAATAAATAAAATTTATGATAAAACAAACAAAAATAAAATAATAATGATGATAATAATACAGTAACTGTAATAATAATAATAATAAAGAATTATAGATACAAAAATTAAAAAAAAGATTAAAGGTGAGAAACAATATGTTTTTTGTGTTGTCAATGGTAAGAGAAACAATTGAAACCCTGTAATTGTGTGTAAATGAGGCAGAAAGTCAGATCAGCAACCTGGGACTGAGTCACAATTTTTGTGATGCCATATGGCAGCAGGGTCTACCATTAGACTATAAATTATGCTTCCAATATCTTCCCAGGTGGTAGTACCTCCCTGTTTGGTAGCTACCTACTACGTAGTACCGAAACAACGTTAAGCGGGCCGACATTAAGTGAGGACTTACTGTACTGTATTTGGATTGCTTCACTATTGTTCTGATAAACTCTCTGAATAACATCTAAATAAAGAGAGCACTTCGCACGCCGTCATGAGCCTTCAAAATGGTGATTGGCCAGCCAAGTCACATGACATGATACTTGAAGATCATTGGTTGTCATGTCGTAAAGAGGATACAAGTGACTCTGGCAACATGTCGGGTACAGAAATTTGCGCTTAGAAATTTGTGAGATTCTCCGTTAATAATGATTTGCACAAGTAATGATATGAAGTCGTATTTATTTATTTTATATAGTCTTGTGTCTGTAATATTGAAAATTGGTACCTGCTGACAGCCAGTGGATGAATATTAACCGAGAAATATTTATTAATGTGTACTGATGTATTTTCAGGGGAAGGTCTACGGACAAAGGAGGGTCACAGGGCGGTAGTGACGGCTCACCTACAGGATCACGTGCTGGCTACCGACCCCGTACCTATGACTAGCGGGCCAGAGTTTCGTCAAGAAGTGTCATGGGACGTCAACACCACAACTCTCCATAAGTTAGTACTGTATTGAGGTTGTGTAGTGTTTTAAGTAGCATAAGTATTAAGTGTTGTATGAGTTAGTATTCTTGTGGTATTGATGTTATAAGTGTTAAGTGTTGGGTATTGTCATTATTATAAGTGAGTTTTTCCGGCTAGAATTTAGTGATTGGTGTGTAGCATAAAGATCTGCTGTCAGATAATTGTGGCAAAATTATCATAAAATGATGATGATATGAAAATTATATTGATAATGATGATGGTGATAATAATAATGATCTGGTTTACAACACATTAAATGGTGTCAGATAGCACCGGCAGACTTACTCTACAGGAACAAATTTCATCGTTGGCTGAGATTTTAACGATTCTTTACAGGTACAAATGTGCAAAGGTGCCCATAAAGATCGAGTGTCATGCAGTGGACGCCAGCAAGCGCCAGATGTTACTTGGCTACGTCATCATGCCCCTCAACTCAGCTGTCCGAGGAGAAAAGGTAAGTCGCATGTCTTTGTTAACGAGTGTATCCAGGAGCCCCAAAATGGAACGCCTGAAGATTAGACACCCTGGGTTTGTTTCACTTGAAGATTATACATCCTATTGCTACCCTAACTTAACCAAACCTAACTTAACCTAATCTAATCTCCCAGGTGGTATTTGGATGGTTAATATTCAGGTGAAATAAACTTGTTGGGATTAATCTTCCGGCAAAATAAACTGGGGAGTATACTCCTCTGGTTAAATAAGCTGAGGGTTTAAGTAGAAATGAGACTGGGGTTAATCTTCAGGTGAAATAAACTGGGTGATTAAGCTTAATGAAAACTAAAGCTGAGGTTAATCTTCAGGAGAAATAAGCTGGGAACTCTCATTTAAGACTACAGCATATTATGTAGGTGGACGCGTCGCTGAACTGTAATTTATTCGCAGGTCGAACCCAAATGGTACAATCTGTTGGGAGGACCTTCATCCCTCGGCAAGACCCCTGCTAGGATACTGCTCAGCCTCAACATTCTGCGTCCTTCAGGTTCTGCTGCTGTAAGTGTCGTCGGGCTTTGTGTGTGGTCAGAGATATCGCCATGAACACCATTAATTAAGATGGTTGCATAAGACTTGTTTATCATTATGGATAATTTATAATATTTTTACTGCAGGGAGTTGACATGGAGGATATCATAATGATGGATTTAGACCAGAACGATGAAAGGGATCGCCCACAGAAGGTATCACATCCTAGAGGCATTCATCCCCAACTGACGGGGAGCATCGAGGAGATTTCCCCGTCTCACTCCATTGGCACCGGTGGAGGTAGCTCTTACTCACAGGCCAATGACAGCAGTAGCCACAGGGGAACGAGTCAACAGGTTAGCGTCCAGAGTTCACCCTCCGTATCCTTCAGGGAGAACGGACACAAGTCGTCGCAGCAGAATGCCGGGGCCAGTAGTAACCTGGCGTTGGATCTCCCCGGTACCTCCAAAGACAACATGCTGATAATTCCTCGTTTGGGTGAAAACGGTGGATTCTTCCAGATTGGTCCCGTCGGTGAACCTAACGAAGGAGCTTTCCACTTTTCGGTGACTGTCGTGTACGCTAAGAACTTGGACCAGGTGGGTGTTTTGTGTGTGTGTTCCTGCTTGTATACACAGGCCTTGTACACAAAACTCACATCACCTGAAGACTACACACCTCCCATCTTATGTCACTTGGAAGATGAACCACCCAGATAGGTTAGGTTAGGTTGGGTTAGTAATGAGGTGATTAATCTTAAGGTGAAATAAGCTGGGATGTGTAATGATCCAATAAATACTTAATTTCCATTCACATTTGTTCAGTTGTTATTTAATGTGGTTCTTTCAGGTGTTGAATGATGCTGAATTTCAGTCAATAGTGACCATCTTTTTTCAACCTTGGTATTATATGCGTCAATAATTTGTGGTGTCTCTTCTGTACCGATGCCATTCCAGTAATACTTTAAAGCTCCGTTGTATTTTCAGTCACTAGATAATTCTGTGTCTTTCAGGTGCTCCCCAAGGACTTAGAAATGGTGGAGGGTGATGAGGTGCGGTTCTGCTACTCTCTGCTGGGCCAAATCGTGTACACTGATCCGATAAAAGATCTCAGGAATCCAAATTTCTTGGCCCAGAAAGCCGCAGGGAAGGTCTGCTCCACGTCGTCAAATGTGGCAATGTATTTCAAGCAGCATCCGGACCTCCCCATTCACCTCGTCCTCGGCGACGTGTGCCTGGCGACCAGCTCCATAAATCTGTCGTCGTTTGAGTCGTTAGAAGACTCCCTGACGCCCGACAATCCCCTGACGGTGGAGGGGACTTTCTCAATGGTGCCGGCGATGATTAACCCCTTGTTGTGGGCACCGTCCAAACAGCCAGAGCTTGGGATCATCATACAGCTCTCCCTCTCACTGGACACCGAAGCTGCCACTGCCCATTATCCCACGATGATAAAGGACAACTTCACCAGCGGGAGATCCGCAGTCCTGGTCGACTACCTCTCCTCGGCCTCGTCCAGCGATGAGGCGAGCGACGTGGAGGAAAGTCAAGCCATAGCCTGGTCGAGCCAAAGCAGCATGAGCGGAGGTCGGAGCCCCTCTGACGGAGTACACAACAAGATAATAAGGCGCGGACACAGACTGAGGGATGTGTCTTCCAGGTGGCGGCACCAGCGCAAGTCTCTCATGTATGAGGCGGCCATGGAGGTGGAAACTTGGAAGGAGAATCAGCAGCACATGTTTTGGAAGCTGGTGAGTGTTCCTACCTCTACCTTGTTAGTTAGTTCCTACCAGTGTTCCTACCTACACCTTGTTAGTTGGTTCCTACCAGTGTTCCTACCTCTACCTTGTTAGTTAGTTCCTACCAGTGTTCCTACCTCCACCTTGTCAGTTAGTTCCTGCCAGTGTTCCTACCTACACCTTGTTAGTTAGTTCCTACCAGTGTTCCTACCTACACCTTGTTAGTCTCCTACCAGTGTTCCTACCTACACCTTGTCGGTTAGTTCCTACCAGTGTTCCTACCTACACCTTGTCAGTTAGTTCCTTACAGTGTTCCTACCTACACCTTGTCAGTTAGTTCCTACCAGTGTTCCCACCTACACTTTGTTACTTAGTTCCAACCAATTGTTGGCTTAGTTTGGTTGTAAAGTGAGTTTTAACATTAACTTTGAAGTACAAGTATCTGGCATGGAGGTTCACACACACATTATTAATATTCTTTTTGTAACGGAAGAAAAATATAAATATGTACGTATATAACTTGTTGACTTCAGCTGACATGAGAAATAATTAACAAGTTGCGTCGGCATTTTACAAACACTGTTCTGCTTTAACTAGATAACTACATTTACCTAGCACCAACAATGGGGCAATAATGTATAAACTCAATGAAGAAGAGTCGTATGTGCTACTGTTAACTCATATGTGTCATAATGCAGAAATGACTGTACAGTACTTATCTTTTTTCTTTCTTTCATAACTAATCTTTTTTCTTTCCTTCATAGCTAATCTTTTTTCTTTCTTTCATTACTAATCTTTTTTCTTTCATTACTATTTTTTTTCTTTCTATCATTACTAATCTTTTTTCTTTCCTTCATAGCTAATCTTTTTTCTTTCTTTCATTACTAATCTTTTTTCTTTCTTTCATTACTAATCTTTTTCTTTCTTTCATTACTAATCTTTTTTCTTTCTTTCATTACTAATCTTTTTTCTTTCTTTCATTACTAATCTTTTTTCTTTCTTTCATTACTAATCTTTTTTCTTTCTTTCATTACTAATCTTTTTCTTTCTTTCATTACTAATCTTTTTTCTTTCTTTCATTACTAATCTTTTTTCTTTCTTTCATTACTAATCTTTTTTCTTTCTTTCATTACTAATCTTTTTCTTTCTTTCATTACTAATCTTTTTCTTTCTTTCATTACTAATCTTTTTCATTTTTTTATCTCAGTGGAGAGCTCGAGAGGCTGAACTGCAAGACCACTTGGCATCTGAATGGCAGTCAAGGATCACCAGCGTGGAGGCACAGCTACAGCAGCGCCTGGACCAGTGTGAGGACTTACACAGGAAGATCACGTCGACGCTGGTAAACCTCGGCGTCAAGGAGAAGAGCGTCGCCATGCGGGAGGAGAAGGTGAGGTTGTGGTGGCCTTGGGTACGATATTTTGAATTATTATTTTTTCAATGTATTTAAATTTTCGTCTAGTAGTGCATTAATGTGGACTGATGGTGATAATTTTGGTGATGATAATGATGGTGGTGGTGATGATAGTGGTGATAATGATGATGATAATTACCTCCACTTATTCCTCCTTGTCATCACAGGTTAAAGCAAAGAAGAAAGAAATCTCGAGGTTACGGCGCGAGATCAAACAGAGAGAGAAGATGTCGAGACACATGTGGACGGAGGAGACGGTGCCGAGAGAGATGGAGAATCTACGGGAACAGCTGGAGAAGGCGATGAGGAAGAGGGTGGAACTGGAGAGACAGGTGGGAGATATCTCTTAGTTAGGTGGAACACTGTTGAGAATTTAATTAGTTTTTCATAATGGTACTATACTTAAGTGCCAGATCTAGCCTAACCCAAACTAACTTAATCTAACCTCACATAACCCAGTCCAAGCTAACCTAACCAGACCAAACACAACCCAATCAAATCCAACTCAATCATATGTTACTAAAGTTATTATGGTGTAACTCAACCTACCCCAGGCTAACATGTAAGTAAGTGTGTGTGTTGTTCTCGTCAGGTGAGAGAGCTGGAGGCGGCAAACAGGGCAGCCACCGATGCTGCCGAGGCGGCTCAGCTCGGAAATCAAGTCAAGGCGCAAGAGGTTGAGGCTAAGAGGCAAGAACTTCAACTCAAGGCACAAGAGACTGAAGCACTTAAGAGAGATAAAGTAAGTTATATCTTAAGTATTCCTGTATTTTTGTTTATTGACAGTGTGTTGTCCATTCACTCACGAGTTTTCCATAACTTCTTGCCTATGATTGAAGGTGACTTAACCAACTTGACAGAATTGTTCTTTGTGTGTGTAGACTTAGAGAAGGTACTTGACAGGACTCCACATGAAGCAGTGAGAGACTTAGGGGTCAAGGTCTTGTTTGTGTGGTTATGGCATTGTGTAAGGGGTTTATCAGGGTCCTGTCTTGAGCTCACTTCATGGTGCTGGAGGCAATCTTGTGGGACTTAAGGATTGATCTGCCCTGCGAGTTGTTGTATGTTGAGGATTTAGTGTTGATAGCAGAGTTTTGAAGAGGCAGTGGAGAATAGTTACCATAATAGAAATTTGGGGTAATATGAAGATTGGCCCACCTCAGATTATTTCACCTGATGATTAAACACCTCATTGGTACCTCTGAGGGTTAGGATAGGTTAAGTCAGCACAAGGTGAAATAAATTGAGGTGTTAAATCTTCACGTGATCTCACTTTATCTCTCTCTCTCTCTCACTCTCTCTCTCTCTCAGGAACATCTGTCGGAGCAGTTATCAGCGGCCATAAAGAGGAAACAGTATTACAAACTACAGTGGATGCGTTCTGTCGGCCAAGTCCACCACCTCCAAACATCTCACATGCAACAGGCTCACAACGCCAAGTAAGATGATAGGGTGTAGAGAGTCATGTATGGCGTCCAGTAAGTTTAAGAGATATTGACGAAATTATTTATCTTATTTTCTATTGAGGAGCAAAGCTGTTTGAGGTGGTTACATTTATAGATGTCTTTTGATTGTGTGAATATTAGTCCCCAGGTTATTTCACCTTCAGATTAGCCATCCACCTTAATGCTAATCACCCTCTGCCCACAGGTAGTGATAGTGTGTTGAACCTTTATAGTGCGGTGTTAAATTATGGGCTGGTTCCTTAAAAGCTATCTATTATCCACCAAATGACCGATGCAAATTTATATACTTCTGAGAATGATTCAAGTTCGTCTGTATGTGTTAATCCAGATCTGTCCCAGAGTCCGCTCGTGTGTCTGGCAGTCATGTACCCCCAATACCTCCAACAAGTGGTGATTGGATGTTAACTACTGTAGTTTATATTGTTGGTGTGTGTCTTAATAGATTCAATAGATTAATTCAATGTTGTAATTAGCTTTTTGGTGATGTGAGAGGTGGGTTGTCAGCCTTTCAGTGTGGTCTTGTTAGTAAAGTCTCGGTAACCCGGGTCTTTAATTTCAGGCTGGAGAGGTCGTCGCCAGAGCCGTACTTCGTCCATCCACGACCCAGCAAGTGGCTCAAGTACAAGGAGGAGAACCACACCAGCCAGACGGAGAGGACCAAGCTGTCGAGGCAACATTCCGACGCGGAGATGAACAAGGGAGCGAGCGAAAGATGGAGGAGCATGGGAGCATCGTCATCGCTGACCAAGAACCCACAGTTACAACGCACCCTGGAGAAGCACGTGACGGAGAGACAGGAACGAGAGAGGATAGTTAATAGACTCAACAGCATAAGGGAAGCTAAAGACTACGACGCTGCCATCCAAGAGGCGGGGAGTAAGATCCGTTCCCTCACGGACAGGTAACTGGGATGCGACGGGACCGAGGGCGGAAGTGCGGTGCAGGGAGCGGCGTAGGTAACTGAGTGTATCCAGTCGCGTAGGTTGTATTTAAAAGGAGAAGAAATTGTGAAGGTAAGGGACAGAGTTTACTATGTACTGTAGTACTGTATTTTGAAACATTATTATTACACTGTTTAAAAGTTTGTGCTGTACCGTATGTCACGACGGTAGACATAGCGTGGAGAAGAAAGTGTTTGTGTCTTGAGAAAAAAAGAAAGTTTGACGCTTAGTGACCTTTACAAAACCTAGCAGTGGTGGTCTTGGGGCTATGGAATGAAGCTCTGGCTGAGTGAGAGTTAGTTGTTGGGGGACATCGCTGGACACAAGTTGAGGACGTGATAGTTGTGTCCTTCCAAGAGATAGAAAAAAAATTAGGAGTTTTGAAAATTGAAATATTTGTAAAATTTGTCAAGACACGAGTGAGTATCTTGTACTGTACTGAAATGTCTTTTGAGGTGTTATGTATTTTTCATGTATGGAAACTCTCATTATGTATGTGTCGTTATATAGCACAAGACGTACTGTACTGTACTGTGTCACACTAGGAGACCCTCTATGGTATCTATTTATAGACGAACACCTATGCTAGGTATAGTTAGGAGAGACTCAGCCGTATGTCAGTAACCGACCCGTCGCTGCTGCCGCCTCCAAGCCCTCAAGATCTCCACAAGACTGGTTGGGTCGGCCACGGCCTAAGATAAGTAGTATTTTGAGGGTAATAATTATTTCTCTGGGTTATAGTTTTGGGGTAATTGATATTTTTGTATTTTTTCTTACTTTTGAGGAACATTCATAAACCATTTCACTAAGTTTAAAAAGATTACATTAAGTCATTTCCAAGAGTTATTATTTTGCAGGTCATGTTGTGTGGTTGAGCAGGGTTATGTACTGTACACCGCTCCACATACACTACATCTCCATATTTTGTTGTCCCCCATGATGAAAGTTTTGTTGTAAATACATTATCTCTTTATACTCTCAATAAAAAGAATTCACTGCCATTTTTATTTTATACTTATTTGATTAATACCTCCGAGTGTTATCCCACCTTTTGTGTGTAACAGAGCCCATACTTGTCAAACAGTGTGTAACAGAGCCCCATACTTGTCAAACCATGTGTAACAGAGCCCCATACTTGCCAAACAGTGTGTAACAGAGCCCATACTTGCCCATACTTGTCAAACAGTGTGTAACAGAGTCCCATACTTGTCAAACAGTGTGTAACAGAGCCCATACTTGCCAAACAGTGTGTAACAGAGCCCATACTTGTCAAACAGTGTGTAACAGAGCCCCATACTTGCCAAACAGTGTGTAACAGAGCCCATACTTGCCAAACAGTGTGTAACAGAGCCCATACTTGCCAAACAGTGTGTAACAGAGCCCACACTTGTCAAACAGTGTGTAACAGAGCCCATACTTGCCAAACAGTGTGTAACAGAGCCCATACTTGTCAAACAGTGTGTAACAGAGCCCCATACTTATCAATAGTGTATAACAGAGCCAGTCAAAAGTGTATAACAAAGAACTGACTGACTCTTGAACTGGCTAGAGAGTCAGTTACATAATGGATTAGTGAGTAAATAAGCGTCATTACTGTACTGTAATAGGTACAGTATATACAGTCAAACCTCTTATTTAACAGACTATATTGAGATGAAAGTTTGTTATATTGAAGGTCTGTTAGATGTGAAACCCCCATCTAACTGACTATATGTCCATTATAAAGAGGTTTCACTGTATATATTAAATAACCCACAAGATATAATTACAATAACCACAAATACACCCATTATACATTGTATACATAAACGATCATACATTGTATACATAAACTACATAAATGAGGAATATAAACCATAATGTATGCTATATAGTTTATTATTTATTACAACTTTATTTAATATCAAGGATGATTTATCGACATATGTGAAATGTTGGTAAGACTTCAGGTATTAATTTATTATAGAAACTGGGAACTTTTATTGGCAAGTGTTACATCATAAGGGCAGGTTTATGGCGATATTGCCGCTCTTATTATTATAGAGACGATGGATCACCTGAAGAATAACCACCCCAGCTTATTTCACCTCAAGATAATCAACCCTATTGCCATTTGGGGGGGGGGGGGGGGTAGGTTGTGTTAGGGTGGTTAATCTTAAGGTGATATAAGCTGGGATGGAGATTCATGGGATGGTCCTAGAGTTTTCTATCATTATTTCCTTTGACTCAACACAAACCGACAGGTGAAAAGAAATGATAGGTTATACTTCTAAAATAATTTTGCAATATAAAACAACTTACAAAGTATACAAAGTCTCTCTCATTCTCTTTTATACTCACAAACACACACAAACACAACACATACTTGCTCTCAAACACACACCCACACTCTCTCCCTCTCTACATTAATAACTAAACAATGGTTTGCTATAACTAACAATTCACATCAATAAACTAAATACGATTTTTCATAACTAAAATCCTGTATCACAAAGGTTCTGAAGTGTTAGAAGAATGCATCTGATTAAGGTGGAGTCTCGGTTTAATTTTGTAGCCATCTTGTGTACATTTATGTATTAACTAAAGTTATTAATTTGGAAGTATCTACATGTATGTTTGTGAGGAAAATTTACATATGAAACTTAATTCTTTTTTGTGTTAAAGGTTTACCCTTAAACCTTAATTGGCAACTCTACCCTTATGTGCTAAATGGAACACAAGGAACATGAAACATCCACTAATGATGACCACCCAGCTAACTTCAACAAATAATGTCACAGTTTAAGGATTAAGGGAACCAGTTATATGCCTTCTGAGTCCTCCACATGCATAAACCTTTGAAAATTCAGGTCGAGATAGAGTGAAGATTCAACAATACTTTACATAGAGTGAAGTTCCAGCAATACTAACCAGCGTACAATACTGGGATTTACGAAACATAGTATTTCTTAAACTTATCCTGGATCCTGAGTTAATTGTCTTAGGTTGGTATTAACACACCAGTATCACAGCAGTTCTGGATTACTTAGCTATGTGGGGTTGTGGGTTAGCATAGTCTTAACCCAGGTTTTGTTTTTTTTTTACTGGTATTGGCCACTAAGGCACACGGTGTTGTAGTCGTTAATAAACACACATACATTCTTAGTCACTGTTAGATAATTTGGATCACCTGAAGATTAGCCCCTAGCTTATTTCACCCTAACAGTAACCATAAATTAACCTTCCCAGCTTATTTGACTTTAAGATTAACCACCCTAACACTGACCTAAATTTAACCTCCCAAGCTTATTTCACTTTGAAGATTAACCACCTTAACCCGAACCTAACCTAACCAAGTAGCATCAGCATGTATAAGGTGAAAGATGCTGGGGTGGTTAATCTTCATATGATCCATTAATTTTCTAGGTACAGTATACAACTGTATTGTAAATGTAAATAAAAAGTGAAAAATGTAAATAAGAAAACTAAAAGCTATAAATACCTAATAACCATCATGTGAGTTTTCAATGTAAATGAAGATAAAAAATGTAAATAAGGAAATGTAAATTATAAGTAACCAATGTGTGAGTTTTCTGTGTAAATGAGAAATTCAAGAGTTGTAAATATCAGACATTTCTTAAAAGATCACAACGCTGATGAGCCTCTACTTGACGGATCAGTTCTATCATATAACAAAGTACAGTACAGTACGTCGCTTCAGTCAAATACGGCGTTTTCAAGTAACGAGCCGTCAATTATTTACCGATCTGTTATGGTTAAGAATTTGAGTAAGTTTTCTATGCCAAATATACTATTTTCATCTCTCTCGCCGTCGGAGTAAAGCACGTGGGCTAGATCGATCACCTTCACCTTCACCTTAGGTAGGGTCTTCGGCGAACTTTCTCCACCGGTTACAGATGCCGACACATAGTCTCTTGACGGTGACTGTAACGTCTGTTTGGCGTCGTACACCATAAGTATCGAGCCGCATCGCACCTTGTAACTGTGCTGGGAGAGATACCAGTCGTGGATGTGCCTGAGCTCGGCGGCCAGAGCGTGGCGGAGATCGTTGCCGTAGATGGTGTCGTGTTGGCAGAACGTCTCCAGTCCTGACCAATGAGAAAAAGAGGATCACATAATAACCTTCCTAGTTTATTTCATCTTAAGATTAACCATTGTAATGTTAACCTGACCTAACATTAACCCCCGGATAATGTTAGAAATAACCAACCTAACACTAACTACACACAATGCTAGTACAATTAACTACCGTAACACTAATCCCCCCCCCCTGATAGTGTTAGTAAAGATTAACTACCATAACACTAATCTCTCCCAGATGGAATAAAGGTATTCAATCTTACAATAAGCCATAAAACATTACTTACGAGCATCTAACAGGCCCCCCCCCCCCCCCCACCAGCATATAAATAAACCTCGATATAATGGACTACCGTACTGTACCCTCCCTCATATACTCTAGCGTTAGATAAAGGTCTCGTAACTTACCCTCGAACACCTGGGCGGTTGTGAGCCGTTTACACTCATCAGGTCGTAGTTCGGTGACGAGGCAGCCAGTCTCGACGTGGTAAACTCTTAGGCCGGTCACACAGAAACCCGACTCACTTTGTGTGGCATACTTCTCCTGCTAATAATGTGTATATTAATAACAGGTGTTAATAGTTTAGGAATCATCTGGTGTATATTAATAACAGGTGTTAATACTTTAGGAATCATCTGGTGTATATTAATAACAGGTGTTAATAGTTTAGGAATCATCTGGTGTATATTAATAACAGGTGTTAATAGTTTAGGAATCATTTGGTGTATATTAATAACAGGTGTTAATACTTTAGGAATCATTTGGTGTATATTAACAGGTGTTTATACTTTAGGAATCATTTGGTGTATATTAATAACAGGTGTTAATACTTTAGGAATCATTTGGTGTATATTAACAGGTGTTTATACTTTGGACAGAGGGAAATGTGTTTATATCAATAATGTTTAGAGAATGATGCAGAGAAACTGACCTGACCTGACCTGACCTGACCTGTAAACTGATAAACTGTATTCTACTGTATAGATAAAAGTAATTAAATATAGTGTATAATTAATTTATGTATTGAGAGAGAAAGAGACAGATAGTTAGAGGAAGAGAAAGACAGACAGACAGAGAGAGAGAGAGAGACAGACAGAGAAAGAGAGAGTAACCTTCACATTTCTTCACCTTCTCTTTGTATTTCTTTTGTCCCGGGTAATAGAACGTGCGACCAATCTTTATGTCGGCCACACAAGGTCGTTCAAAGCCATGAGCCAGATCCTCCAGAACCAGATGAGGTACAGCTGTAGATAATAGACCAATTTATGGTAGTTTTTAATCAGTAATTTTATCATTTGGTCCATTATTTATAGAAGTAACGACCCATTACTCAGACGACTATGACTCACCTTCTCCATCTTTGATAACCTGATGAACGCCGTGAAATTTGGGTAGTAAGGTCTTCAGTTTCAGGTCGTCTGGGGAGGTGGAATTCTGCAGACGCTCGTAAAATCCCAGTTCATCTTGACACACTGGAATCAAATCTTTAAAAAAAAATCAAATTATATTTTAAACTTTGAGTCATGGATGTTTTTTTTAAATTTATTCATTCTCCTTTTTAAAGAACATTGATGAAGAGAACTAATGTAAAAAATATGATTCACCCGAAGATTCGCCCCAAGTTTGTTTTAGTTCATGATTAAACACCATACTGCTCCCTAGAGGAAGGGTTAAGTTAGGTTAGATTATGATATGTTAATGGTAGGTTAGATCAGGTCAGGTTAAGTTACGTTTTGTTAGGATTGATTAGGTAGGTTATGTCAGTATTAGGGTGGTTAATCTTAAGGTGAAATTAACTGGGGGTTCATCTTCACATGATCTACAGTTTCATCGCTTCATTACTGACAATAATATTCTAGATACGAATTTCCTAAACTGACACCACTATTTCGAGACACAAAAGCTTCCCCCTCTTATATGAATTTGGTTCCTGACAAAAAGTGCAGCATGACATTAACTTTACTCAGGCAGTCGAGTTTTAAGGAGGAGGACAGAGGGGGATGTTCAGGATCTGCTCCAGTCACACAGCCAAGACCTCACCAACGAAGAGGCTTCATGAAGAGGAGGACAAGTTATAGGAGCTACCTGAGACCCGGCTCACTCTCAAGGTTGTCAGTGAGGGCCTTGACCTCGTTCATAAGGGGCTCAACTTTTTCCATGCCAAGGCCCATCACATGGAAAGGAGTGGTGAAGTTGTCTTTAGTGTGGAGAGAGACATCAGAGTCTACACTGAGATTCAACAACAGCTGAGGAGGAAGGCAAGACAACCCACCAGAGTGATGTGGTAGACAACCCTCCTCACACTGAGTAAAGCCCTTACTCAGCCCACCCCTGCTCACCCCCTTATGGTCCAGACTGTCCTCCCATAAGGTAATGTACCAGAGCTCTACAGTACAGTATTTTATTATTATTTTTCTTCATTGTGTTAGATAGTAAATTACAGTAGTTATCATTAGGTAGGTATTGTCTGTGTACTGATTTCATGTGTTTGGGGTATGATATTTATATTTTGTTAATGTGGAACCGAACCCTATTTTTTTTCATATGTTATTCTATTCGCATTATGAAAATTCACCTAATGAATGTTTTTTCAGGTACCTAACCCATTCATACATCAAAGGATACCTGTACAGTATTTCTTCTGGCTGCCCTGTTAGAATCTAAGATAAATGTCATTGTTCAGAAGCACAATACTTGATGACAATCCTGTGATAATGGAAACATTGTGAGTGAATGTTGTACTGATAAAATAGAGTGTATTGTCAACGAGCCCTCCTTGAGACGAGACACACCGGCTTATTTCACCTGAAGATTAAACACCCTAGCACTACCTAGGAGGGTTAAGTTAGATTAAGTTCAGTTAGCTTAGGTTAGTTCAGAAATCAGAATAAGTTAGGTTATATTAGGTCAGATTAGGTTAGGTTAAGTTTTATTAGAGAGGTTATATCAGGTTAGGTTAGGGTCACTTAGCTCAAGATATGCTAGATAAGTTTATTTAGGTTAGATTATGTTAGATGAACTTCGGTTAGGTCAGATTAGACTTGATCTTAGATTAGATTAGGTTAGCATTACATAGAGAGAGAGAGAGAGAGAGAGAGAGAGGAATAAATAAAGACACACATTAAAACATCACCTCCATGCTGCCCAACTCACCTTCATCAGAGAGGGACAGCTTCTTATCACTGCTCTGGCTCGAGGTATTTGTCCCCTTCATCACCTGGCTGTACGTGGGATTAGCATTCAGTTTCAGCGGCTTCAATATCAGACCATTCTCACCTCTCAGAACACCTGGTGAGGAAGTCCAGTACTATTTCAACAATAATAAAAACACTATGGAAAAATCAATCATATTTTAACTTCAATTATTTCTGAAATGCGGTGAATAATCTTGATGTATTTTCTATAACTGTTTATTTCTGTTATAATTAAACTTATATCGACGAACTTTAGATCACGTGAAGAAATAAACACCCGAGTTTATTTCACCTGATGATTAAAACACCCTAATGCTGCCTGGGGAGTTAGATTAGGTTAGGTTAGAGTTAGTTAGGTTAGATTACAATAGATTAGGTTAGGTTAGAGTTAGTTAGGTTAGATTACAATAGGTTAGGTTAGGTTAGAGTTAGTAAGGTTAGATTTGATTACATTTGATTAAATTAGGTTACATTAGGTTAATTATGTTCGATTTCATTACAGTAGGTTAGGTTAAATTTGATTACAGTAGATTAGATTAGGTTAATTAGGATAGATTAGGTTAGATTAACTAGATTAGATTACATTAAGTTAAGCATTAAGTGTTTAATCATCAGGTGAAATGAACCCGTGCCTTAACTTCCGGTGATCTAGACCCACTCACTGGTCTGTTTGCCCTTGTGCCATCCCCCGACCTGATGACCGTAAGCTTCATAAGGTAACTCCACACTCATAGTAACGACCCACGAGGTGATTCCGTACACGTGGGGTGACTATAGGGTGATGGAGGAGTGTTGCGTTGTTCTGTCAAAATAAGTAGGTGTAATTAACGTTTCAGTCATCCAGCGACTTTGAGGATGGGTTTGGTTAGGTTTGGTTGAAATTATGTTGGTTAATTGAATATTGTATGATGTTATAGCACACCTCACTATATCACAGCAGCTCACTATATCACAGCACCTCACTATAACACAACACACCTCACTATATCACAGCACACCTCACTATATCACAGCACCTCACTATATCACAGCAGCTCACTATATCACAGCACCTCACTATAACACAACACACCTCACTATAACACAACACACCTCACTATATCACAGCATCTCACTATATCACAGCACCTCACTATATCACAGCATCTCACTATATCACAGCAGCTCACTATATCACAGCATCTCACTATATCACAGCAGCTCACTATATCACAGCACACCTCACTATATCACAGCACACCTCACTATATCACAACACACCTCACTATATCACAGCACTTCACTATATCACAGCACTTCACTATATCACAGCACACCTCACTATATCACAGCACACCTCACTACATCACAACACACCTCACTATAACACAGCACACCTCACTATATCACAGCATCTCACTATATCACAGCATCTCACTATATCACAGCACACCTCACGATATCACAGCATCTCACTATATCACAGCATCTCACTATATCACAGCACACCTCACTATATCACAGCACACCTCACTATATCACAGCATCTCACTATATCACAGCATCTCACTATATCACAGCACCTCACTATATCACAGCACTTCACTATATCACAACACATCTCACTATATCACAACACACCTCACTATATCACAGCACCTCACTATAACACAGCACACCTCACTATATCACAGCATCTCACTATATCACAGCATCTCACTATATCACAGCACACCTCACGATATCACAGCATCTCACGATATCACAGCATCTCACTATATCACAGCATCTCACTATATCACAGCACACCTCACTATATCACAGCATCTCACTATATCACAGCATCTCACTATATCACAGCACCTCACTATATCACAGCACCTCACTATATCACAACACACCTCACTATAACACAACACACCTCACTATATCACTACACTCCACAGCTTACAACAACTAGCAGCACAGTGTTACATCCAAACGGCCTGGTCTCCTGAGTAGTGGGATGTCCGGTGATAAGAGACAATGGGTAATTAAGTCAGCAGGTGGAGATAGGTAAGATAACTGTGGGTCATTAGGTAATTAAGTCAGCAGGTGGAGAAAGGTAAGATAACTGTCTGGGTCATTAGGTAATTAAGTCAGCAGGTGGAGAAAGGTAAGATAACTGTGGGTCATTAGGTAATTAAGTCAGCAGGTGGAGAAAGGTAAGATAACTGTGGGTCATTAGGTAATTAAGTCAGCAGGTGGAGAAAGGTAAGATAACTCTGGGTCATTAGGTAATTAAGTCAGCAGGTGGAGAAAGGTAAGATAATATTGATAACTGTCTGGGTCATTAGGTAATTAAGTCAGCAGGTGAAGAAAGGTAAGATAACTGTGGGTCATTAGGTAATTAAGTCAGCAGGTGGAGAAAGGTAAGATAACTGTCTAGGTCATTAGGTAATTAAGTCAGCAGGTGGAGAAAGGTAAGATAACTGTCTAGGTCATTAGGTAATTAAGTCAGCAGGTGGAGAAAGGTAAGATAACTGTCTAGGTCATTAGGTAATTAAGTCAGCAGGTGGAGAAAGGTAAGATAACTCCGGGTCACTCGTCACCAAAACAACAACATTGACACAACAGCTGATGAAAGTTGCCAATGTGACTTAAAACTATTATTTTTATTATTATTATTACCATTTCTCTCGTTAATATAGTTATAATTTTATGTATCTATAATTATTATATATATAGGTATAATTTGTATATAGTTTTGTTGTTATTTGTTTTATATTAATGCCAGTATGTGTTGTTGTATTAAAGGACTACCTGGTACCTGTGCCTGACTCAGCTGATGGTGTTATCTCCCGCGATATTTTCAAAGACTATTAAATAAAACCTCTATTTAATGGATTATATGGAGAGGGAAATCCGTTATATCGAGGGTCTGTTAGATGTGAAGACCCATCTAACGAACTATATGGAGAGACGTCCGTTATATGGAGGTTTAACTGTGTTTAGTGGTTATACTGTTAAAATTGTTAAGTTTAATCCACATGTAGTGTTTGAGTAGCTTCCAGGAGTTAGTATAAGTTTCCAGTTGGGATTAAAGGCCTCCTAAAAGGTAAGGGGTTTTAATTTCCTCTTTATAGGCTTCTAATATGGCGTTTGTGAAAGGCTTCCAATATGACAGTTTATGGCAGACACTTTATATTGATCCAGGTTTAATTATTTAGTCATTTTCTCTCAATTATATTATATGTCTATCAAGTGTCTTTATTTTCAATTATGCTTTCAACTCGTAAAATATTTAGAGTATTAGTATGGTTAAAAAAAATTATCTTATTTTTTATTATTATTATTTTTATGTATAATAATTTATTTATTTTTACTATTAATTTCTGGAGGAAAGTAAGTGGTGAAAATAATCCATAAGACATCATAAACTGATAGCCAATCATTGTTCGGCACACTGCACAGGTTAGCCAATGAAACAGAGATGTATTCGTGTCGTCATAGTATCCAGCAAATGAACTCGCTCTATATCTGTGACCTCATAGTGCCCCAACCAATCGAACGCCAGATTTCCATGACGTCACATACCGAGACATTTAAAACTTGTTATGTGTTAACGCTGGAGAATCTGATAAATTTACGGCTAAAAATGGCAGATAACGAACATGAGAAGGAAAATGAGTAAGTATAAGGTAGATGAAAGATTGGTGGATGGCTTAAGGAGAAAATGAGTTCGTATTAATAGTGGAATATTGAGTTAGAGAGAAATAATGGCTGGCGTCGAGTGACAGGCAAGGGGGAAAACCATCATGGCGTCTGTTATTTACTATGTTTTACTTTACTATGGTTTACTTTAGTGTGTTTTACTTTACTATGTTTTACTTAACCTTATCGTGTTCTCCATTTATCGGTCTGTTAGCCTCTTACCGTCACAACACTGGCAAATGGTTCCACGAGTTTATGATTCTCCCCAAAAATTTACCCTGAGAATTATTTAAACGTTTTGCTTCTTCAAACTTAAGCTGTGAATGTCCTTTGATAACTTATATTAATTCACGTTGGTCGTTATTTTGCTGACATTACCATATTATTTACTCATAAAAATATTAAATGTGTTTTTCCTGATGAATTATAGTGAATTTATTGAGTTACGATTCTTCCTATATTGTCAAATTGGCGAAAATGTCAGGTTAAAAACATAAACTAACGTAATCTAACTTAACCTTACTTAACCTTACTTAACCTTAACCTTACTTAACCTTAGCCTAACCTGTGGTCACTGTACACAACTACTGGGTCATGAGCCAGTGTTTGAGGTTTAATAGCTGTTGCCCCTTGCCAGTCTGTAGGATACTGTAAGCTAAGCAGTTGCAGGCGCTCTGATCTCTCTGGCTAACTGAGGTGCCGTAGTGAAGGAACCAGTTCATTTTAAATCAACTGACAATCTTAGCATATCTCAGACAGGGTGACACAGTACTCCAGACAGGGTGACACAGTACTCCAGACAGGGAAGCACAGACAGGGTGACACAGTACTCCAGACAGGGAACCACAGACAGGCTGACACAGTACTCCAGACAGGGAACCACAGACAGGCTGACACAGTACTCCAGACAGGGAACCACAGACAGGCTGACACAGTACTCCAGACAGGGAACCACAGACAGGCTGACACAGTACTCCAGACAGGGAACCACAGACAGGCTGACACAGTACTCCAGACAGGGTGACACAGTACTCCAGACAGGCTGACACAGTACTCCAGACAGGGAACCACAGTCAGGGTGACACAGTACTCCAGACAGGGAACCACAGACAGGGTGACACAGTACTCCAGACAGGGAACCACAGACATGGTGACACAGTACTCCAGACAGGGAACCATAGACAGGGTGACACAGTACTCCAGACAGGGTGACACAGTACTCCAGACAGGGTGACACAGTACTCCAGACAGGGTGACACAGTACTCCAGACAGGGAACCACAGACAGGCTGACACAGTACTCCTGACAGGGAACCATAGACAGGGTGACACAGTACTCCAGACAGGGAAGCACAGACAGGGTGACAGTACTCCAGACAGGGTAACACAGTACTCCAGACAGGGAAGCTCCTCACTTTAGGTCATGTGGGTTTAAAAAAAATATATTGACTTCTGAAGATTGAATATCGAACATCACATTAATTTTACAGAGGTCCTCCAGGCTATCTTGGGGTCAGTAGGCTTTAGGTTAGGTTAGGAAAGGGAAAGCTAGTTTAAAAATCTCTTACAAATCACGAGAACTAACCGAACTTAACCAACCTTATGATCGTTAGGTTTTAAGTTAGGTTAATGGCTCGCCGCACAACTGACGACCTTGTGTGTTTTTCAGGATGGTGGTGAAGAAGTCTCGTAGGAGTGACCGGCGATCCTCGGTGAGTTGATCCCTTCACTGTGTTTTTTATAGGTTCTTGTTTCATACAAAAAATATATATATATATAATGATAAAAAAAAGTTAGTTTCCTTTTTAATTTTTACTGAGTCACCTGAAGATTCCCCCTCCCTCCCTCCCCTATATCACCTTACCTGTATGATTAACCACTAATTGACGGGTGAATTATTTCCCTCATCCAATATATACTATAATCACAGGTGAATTATTTTTTTAACCAATTATTATCCTTAACTAATATTGAAAACCTGGTGAATATGATAATTAAGAGATGATTATTTTCCTGACAGATCCTGAGGGAATCCATCGAGATCGACAACTTTGAGAGGCGTCGGTCGAAGAGAGTCTCGTTCGCCGACACCAACACCATCAAGTGAGTTTATTTATATTAGCGTCTTTAGGGTACATTGACCACAGGGGTATGCATGGTAAAGTGTGTACCTGTACTTCTCACCAATGTGTCCTGGGTACGATCCCCTGCTTGGAACAAATATGAGAAGGGTGTTATCCAGTGTGACTCTATATCAAGTACTGTCTGGCAGGTTTTATCCGAGTAATACAGTTTCCTCCTGTACAATAAAAAATCATAAAATAACAAAGCTTAGACTAACTGCCCAATTGGCTAGTAAGCTGACAAGTGGTAGAAATGATAAAAATTTTGCAAGTATACTGTAACTGCACTTTATTGGTGATTTGAGAATTAACGACCATTTTTTAATATAAAGTAAATGAGATATATGACTCACACTCATGTCTTGTTACTTAACCTCCAGAGAGAGAGATCCTTCTTCACTCTCTTCATGACTGTTGGTTAGCTGTGGTCAAATTGGTTCATTGTTTCTATACCTGCATTGTCTAGGTATTGTGAAAGTTGTATAAGTACCTGCATTGTATACAGGGGGTCCCCGACTTACTAACTAACGAGGTCCCTTAACGTTAGACTTTTTTGCCTGTGGGGATTAGTCCACCCAGGCACTTTAGACAACACATGATGCTTCGAGTACTACACTGTTTGGTAATTTTTTTTTTTTTTTTTTTTTTTTTTTTATTGGGGATTAGCCCACCCGGGCACAGGTTACTGACCCACATTGGGGCCTTGGGGGCGAAAATGTAATAATAATAATAATAATAATAATAATAATTCAGATAAGTAAAATTGATGATAGCGATACAAAAATAATAATAATAAAGAACCATAAAGAAATACAAAAATTAAAATAAAATAATCAAAAGTGAGAAACAATATATGTTTGTTGTGTTAATAGTAAGAGAAAAAAATTGAAACCTGCAATTGTGTGTAAATGAGGCAGAAAGTCAGATCAGCAACCTGGGACCGAGTCACAATTGTCGTGATGCCATATGGCAGCAGGGTCTACCATAGACAGCACATTATGCTTCCAATATCTTCCCAGGCGGTAGTACCTCCCTGTTTGGTAGCTGCCTACTTCCTACTACTGCCTTCTACTTTTAAGTGATGACTTATTTTTTACTTTCATTTAATGTATTTTGTCATTCTATTTCTTCTTTTGTCTTAAATTAAGTGATTTTAGATGTATATAAGGACTTAGGCTACGATATAGTGGGATTTTAAAAGTGTTTCTTAAAGTACAGTACAATATGCTCATCGGGTATGTGTTTCAACTTACGAACGTCTGTAGGAACGGAACTCATGCGTAACCCGGGGACTGCCTGTATATACATGCTGAAGCAATAGACGACTTGCATGAGCTTTATTGAATACCGGTATATATCTATCACTCAACTGGATCACCTGAAGATTAGTCACCCCAGCTTATTCACCTTAAGAGTAATCACCCTGACTCTAACCTAACCTACACCCTCCCCTCTCCCAGGTAGTGTTTGGGTGTCTAACCATCAGGTGACATAAGCTGGAGTGGCTGATCTTCAGGTGATCAATTGTGTTTAGGTATTTTTTTGTGATTATGTTTTTTATGGTGACCAGAGAGTTCCTGGCAACAATGGGCGCCAGCACAGAATGGAACAGCACCTATGAGACTCCCGCCATGCAGGATTCCTCTAACTTTGTCGACCAGAGTGTGTTGGACAAATCTGTCAGGTGAGTGTTGACGGAAATGGGAGCAACAAGATGGTGTACTGTTGTGTCATAGTAGTTATTGTCTTCCTTTAAGTAACAACCCATTATCATTATCATCACCATTATCATCATCATCTCTTCTTTCTCTCCATTATATCCATCTATCTATTTACATATCTGAAAATAACCATGTTTATGCACAAGGTAATATCTCCTTATTTATATCATAGGTCTAGACCCCACTACACATGATAAAGAAAGGCAGTGTGTTGCATTATGAGGTATTACTCAAAGCCCAGGGAACACCACTCATAACAGGGACCATTTATCACATCTTTGGGACATCATCTACACCATAATGTTTAACAGTAATACAAGAAAAGTGCAATTTGGGGTTGAATTAAATTTTAGGAATCAGTTGAAGACTAAGACACCCTTCAGCTTCTTCCTCCTACCCCTCATTCTCCAACTCCTTCCTCCTAATTCTCTTCCTCATATTCCTCCTCATTCACTCACTTACTATTGTGATGTTGCATGTTATTGTTTCAGTCGCATTTGTCCTTTTACTAATGACCGGGAATTATTTCTCTCTGGTGACAGGTATAACGACCACGGTGAGATGGTTGTGGAGTCGCCACCTATTCTCTCCTCCAATCAGGTGAGTTTCGTCGCTTGTGGTGCCTGTTTCTTGCCGGCCAACCTGATTATGGCATATTTCCTGGCAGCCAAAGTGGTTAGGGAGATATACAGTAGTTGTAGTGTTGTTGTCTGTCTGTCTGAGTATCAAAAGGGTCATTGGATGTTTTACAGCCAATCTTCACAAAATCTTTTTATATACACGATGAATATAAAGGATCTTCTCAATTTTAAACAATGAAGAAACTAACCAAGCTCTCTCTCATTTTGTCTCTCTCACTCGCTCACTCTCTCTGGGGTTATGTCAGAAAGGAAGTTTTTGTTCCATTGATGGGAGGAACTTCAAAGAGTTTGGAGAAAAGAATACATGAGGTTGTGAGAGAAGTTCAGTGCAATGTGATGCGGTACATAATTTTGAAGGGGAAATAATATCCGGACTGCTTGGGGATTGGGTCGATCCGGATTTTCGTATTTTCCGGATTCTCGGGCATTACTTTTAAAAATCAAATTTCAGGAGGAATAAAGAAGAGGTGAACAGGTACATTTTGATAGTTTGTTCATAAGCAAATAAAGCATGCTTCATTTATCAAAACGAGTAGTTTTAAAGAAAAATAAAGTCAGTACTTGACAAAAATGTAAACAAACTGTCTAATACCATGACGAGTCTTGAAATTCCTAAGCCATCCATCACTAAATGTGCACTCTGATGCACTGTTCATTTGCTCCTTAAAAGACTTTGCTTTGGCAATAAGCATCAGCCCAGAAATTGCCACACCTTCTGATCGTTTTAACAAAAACCATTCGTGCAACACTTTATCGAGATTTTCTTAATTTGGGCCGTTGTAAACTCTTTCTTTCAGCATTTTTAATGTAAGGCTCAGAAGAAGCTGTGAATTCTAGAATTTTATTCTTTGCCTTTTTTATATCATAAATTGTAGACTTTCCAATGTCGTATGTTTCATTAGAACAGTATTGCTCACACCACATTCTAGTTTCTTAATTATTTCAAGTTTGTCACTCAGTTTCAATGTGTTTTTTTTCTCTTCACACAACGAAGTTTACCTACTTAAGGAACCATTATTATGGGCTTGTACAGTACTCTGTAAATGGAAAGAGTAGGACCCAAAATTACATACGTTGTCACAGTTTGGTTGCTTGTTTTAAAGTGGCGACCGCGTGGTCGCTGTGCAGCTGTGGCAATCACGCATGCACACATACACACAAAAGATTTATAGTGCCTCAAATTTTACATTTCAGGACAAGCTAATTACAAAACTAACAAAATTAGCTACCTATAGTTTACAATTACTTTTATTATTTGAATTATGTAAATTAATTTTTTTAAAGCAACTCCATTCATTCACGTAACCCACAAAAGCCCCCGCTAAATTTATAAAGTTTGAGTTTTTGAAAAGTCCGGATTCTCGGGTGGTCTGGATTTCTGGCATCCGGATTTTTGGACTTATACTGTATTGAACCTTCATAGCTTGTAGATAAACCTTTTTTAGATTTCCTGTGATAATATACCAGTATCTTGTTTTTTGCTGTGACTTTGTAAATGTTTTCATGTTTTGATATGAGGAAGATCATTTATAGTCACTTGGTAAAGAGTCCCTGAAATTAGATTATCAGAAGGGGTTGAAATCAGTTGGTTATTTTCCCATATTTGTGCATGTAATATCAAAATGTAACTCTACCTGGTATTTCAGAATTTAAAACAATACATGTATTTACAGGTAACAGCAGCTCAGAGGGATAATGATGTTGTGGATGATGATGGTACGTCCACCTTCCTCATGCAGTTGATGGGCTCCACTCCCAGCCACACCCAGACACCTGACACAGCCATCAACACCTACGCCCCTAAGGCTCACGGTACACCACACGGAGATGACGAGGAAGAACACAACTCGTCGGTCTTTTTGAAAACCATCATGGGTAGCATCCCTCCAAGGTCTCAGCCTGCTCAAGTGACCGACGCGTGTGAGGCTGATTCACCCGGCGATGATACTACTGACCCAGGGAATTTTCTAGCTGAATTCCTGGGCATGAAACCATCAACCTCCAAACCAGGTCAGTGTGGTTCTGTGTATACTGTATACCCAAAATAGAGAGACAGACAGACAGAACAGGAGAGAAAATATGTGGGAGTGAGAAACAGACAGACAACAGGAGAGGCGATGTGTGGAAGACAGTGAACAGGAGAGAGAGAGAGACAGACAGAATGGGAGAGAGAATGTGGAAAAGAGACACACACACAGACAGTGAACAAGAAAGATAGAGACAAACATACAGAAACAACAGGAGAGAGAATGTGTGGGAGAGAGATACACAAGAAGAATGTGTGGTAGAGAGAGAGAGAACTAGAGGTCATGAGAAGATTATCCCCAACACCAGCTTATTTCACCTAAAGATTAACCACCATAACACTACCTTGGTTAGGGGGAGGAGGGGTATTAAGTTAGGTTAGTATTGAGGTGGTTAATCTCCAGGTGAAATAAACTGGAGATGGTGATTAATCTTATGGCAAATCCCTTAACCATCATAAAACTGTCTTGGTATATGGGCTTGAGTATTAGATTTTGGACTGGGGCTTTGAACTGGGTTGAACTTGATAACTTTAATAAAACTCGAAAATAATCATTAATTTGTCTCTCTTGATTTAGATAACGTCATCCACAAACTTGGCGAGGATGTGGTGACGACCTACAGTGGGAGTAACATGTCAACGGTAGCCAGATGTGACATGACTCAGAAGATTAGCACAGACATGGAAGTGACCTTGGTGGGGAGTCAGTTGTTGAAGCTCAACCCAGATGACATGACACAGAAGATTACTGCTGATATGGAAATGACATGTCCAGCAAGTCAATTAGCAAAGTTAACAAGAGATGACGTGACACAGAAGATGATTGCTGATATGGAAATGACATGTCCAGCAAGTCAATTAGCAAAGTTAACAAGAGATGACGTGACACAGAAGATTACTACTGATATGGAAATGACATGTCCAGCAAATCAAATAGCAAAGTTAACGAGAGATGACATGACACAGAAGATGATTGCTGATATGGAAATGACATGTCCAGCAAGTCAATTAGCAAAGTTAACAAGAGATGACGTGACACAGAAGATTACTACTGATATGGAAATGACATGTCCAGCAAGTCAAATAGCAAAGTTAACGAGAGATGACATGACACAGAAGATGATTGCTGATATGGAAATGACATGTCCAGCAAGTCAATTAGCAAAGTTAACAAGAGATGACGTGACACAGAAGATTACTACTGATATGGAAATGACATGTCCAGCAAATCAAATAGCAAAGTTAACAAGAGATGACGTGACACAGAAGATTACTACTGATATGGAAATGACATGTCCAGCAAGTCAAATAGCAAAGTTAACTAGAGATGACATGACACAAAAGATTACTACTGATATGGAAATGACATGTCCAGCAAGTCAAATAGCAAAGTTAACTAGACATGACATGACACAGAGGATTACTGCTGATATGGAAATGACATGTCCAGCAAGTCAAGTAGCAAAGTTAACAAGTGATGACATGACACAGAAGATTACTACTGATATGGAAATGACATGTCCAGCAAGTCAAATAGCAAAGTTAACTAGACATGACATGACACAGAAGATTACTGCTGATATGGAAATGACATGTCCAGCAAGTCAAATAGCAAAGTTAACTAGACATGACATGACACAGAAGATTACTACTGATATGGAAATGACATGTCCAGCAAGTCAAATAGCAAAGTTAACTAGAGATGACATGACACAAAAGATTACTACTGATATGGAAATGACATGTCCAGCAAGTCAAATAGCAAAGTTAACTAGACATGACATGACACAGAAGATTACTGCTGTTATGGAAATGACATGTCCAGCAAGTCAAGTAGCAAAGTTAACAAGTGATGACATGACACAGAAGATTACTACTGATATGGAAATGACATGTCCAGCAAGTCAAATAGCAAAGTTAACTAGACATGACATGACACAGAAGATTACTGCTGATATGGAAATGACATGTCCAGCAAGTCAAATAGCAAAGTTAACTAGACATGACATGACACAGAAGATTACTACTGATATGGAAATGACATGTCCAGCAAGTCAAATAGCAATGTTAACAAGAGGTGACATGACACAAAAGATTACTACTGATATGGAAGTAACATGTCCAGCAAGTCAAATAGCGAAGTTAACTAGAGATGACATGACACAAAAGATTACTACTGATATGGAAATGACATGTCCAGCAAGTCAAATAGCGAAGTTAACTAGAGATGACATGACACAAAAGATTACTACTGATATGGAAATGACATGTCCAGCAAGTCAAATAGCAAAGTTAACGAGAGATGACATGACACAGAAGATGATTGCTGATATGGAAATGACATGTCCAGCAAGTCAAGTGACAAAGTTAACAAGAGATGACACGACTCAGAAGATTACTGCTGATATGGAAATGACATGTCCAGCAAGTCAAATAGCAAAGTTAACTAGACATGACATGACACAGAAGATTACTACTGATATGGAAATGACATGTCCAGCAAGTCAAATAGCAAAGTTAACGAGAGATGACATGACACAGAAGATGATTGCTGATATGGAAATGACATGTCCAGCAAGTCAATTAGCAAAGTTAACAAGAGATGACATGACACAGAAGATTACTGCTGATATGGAAATGACATGTCCAGCAAGTCAAGTGACAAAGTTAACAAGTGATGACATGACACAGAAGATTACTACTGATATGGAAATGACATGTCCAGCAAGTCAAGTGACAAAGTTATCTAGTCATGATATGATAAACGTTACTACTGATATGGAAATGAGCTCAACGTCAAAAAATGTAGATAGCAAAGTAGGTAACTTATTCCAGAATCACCCTACTTTAAAGAACTTACTTGAGTGGCACAGATCAGAGCAGGAGGCAGTATCAGGTGTGTCAACGGGCAATGTGTCCTTTAGAACCACAAGCAATCCATCTGATGTTTCCCAACTGGCGTCCCAAACACTGATAAGCTCAAAAGAATATGATAGGTCTAATATCAGTTTGAAATACAGTGAAGATAAGTGTAGTGTCAGTGAATCCAGGAATCAAGATTGTGGTGCAGATGTAGCTGAAATCACTGTGGAACGCGATGAATTAAATCAATCTAAGACCTTGGGGAAGAGGTCGCGTAAGCTGTCCTGCAGAGATGAACCTTCGTCACCCAAGTGCGCTCGCCTAGATGTTAGTCAGTGCTCCTCCTCCCACCAAGTCAATCCCAATTCTTTATCCCCATCACATACTAACTCCACTCCCTCATCAGCAGCATCAACACAGAATCTTCTTAAGAATGTTCCTCCTTCACTGACCAGCACTGAGAGTGAGATAGTAGGAACTGTCTCTCCTAAAGACAAGGAAGGCAACGCCGTCGATGAAATGCTGGATGACATCAACGTGCCTCTTGTTGATATCTCTTGGCCAGCTGCAGAGGGCCCAGGCACTGAGACATCACCACCACGAACGTCAATGCCAAGTGAGAAAGTGCCTGTCGTTAAGGAACCAAAGGCGGGGAAGTTGAGGAAGCGTGAATCATTGGCTGCTGGCGTTGTGGACAAGCTGAGGCCAATGATAGCCTCCCTTATGGAACTTGGCAATGCTTTTAATAATGAATGTGGTAAAGAAGGAGCGCTGGAGGAAGCTAAGATACTAAATAAAAGTATTAATGAATCTCTTAGTAACCTCAGGAAGTGCAATAAAGAACTTTCCGTGCACAACTCTTCATTGCAGCATCTTGTCTCCTCAATCAACAATTCACAGACAAAACCAGGAGATGTATCCAGTGTAGCTGACTCCAAATTGAACTTAAGCACACAGTCAGTGGTGTCATGTACTAGCCAAAGCAATTCAGTCTGCAAATTAAACCTGAGCACACTTTCCATGGCATCAAATATAGAAGACCAAGAACAACTGACATGCAATGTCTCTGATAGCGAGGCATTACAGGCATCCAAACAGCATAATGAATCCAACACATCTATTTCTGGTATACAATGTTCAGCTGAACCTCTGGCTGAGGCAGCACAATACACCCAAGCTGAAGACTGTGAACAAGTCCAACACAACCCAGACTCAAATGGGGGAAAGAAACTTGAATCTTCATCCATAATGACGACAGAAGAAGCAGCGGACGACTCCGAGGAGCAGTGTGGTGGTGGCTGTCATCTCCTCCCAGGCTCTACTCTCTGTATGCTTCAGTACGTGGTCATGACAGTTACTGCTCACATGACATTATTTTCTATGGTATAAAAAATTAAGAATGGTATTGGATATACAGGTACTGCTATATTTTATCCTATATGTTTATAATTAATGTCAAACATGTTGATTTCAGCAATGGAAGGTCATGGGTGGTGGAGGGAGTGCATGAGGAAGGGCGTTGTCTTAAACTGAAGTTCAGTCCACTTTTGTTGAACCTGAAAGGGTCACACTGTGACAAGCATTGGACCGTCTCTACTGCCGTCTGGGAACCACATCCCTCCAGTGAGTTGCAGGTTTTAGTCTTTAGGTTACAGAAATGAATTATCGACTAAACTGCCCACTTTTGTCTGTCTCTAGCAAGGGCAGTAATGTACCAAAAAATTACTTTTTAATCAAAATTACCACACTGTACAGTTGAGAAACCAGTACTGTGTTTCTTGTAGTATCTTATAAGTCCATCCTGCAGATAGGTAATCCCAACCAAACACGCATTAGATTTCTTCGGTCAGTTAGTTTTAAGTAGGGAGAACTGTCAAAAGGTTAGTTGTGTACTGTACAGGTATCCCTCATTTAGCGTTAATTCGCTTAAAGTTAATTCACTTTAGCTCATATCTGCTGTCATTTGTCTGTGTTCATGTACCCACATCCCTGAGAGTATGCTGTGAATTCGTTGGGAAAGCCGATAGTGTGATAGAGCTTCTTAAAAGTTGTGAAGTGCTGGCATCAATGAGCTTCTCGTCTCCCCCACTTGTTGACCGGCATGTGTGGTGCATGGCCCAACTGACCCATGGATTTGTTATCCTGTGCCAGAGTTGATATATTGTGAGAGAAGAAATCTGGTATGATTTACAGAAGAAATATGTATTACTTGCTGTGATATCTGACTAGTACCATATCAGTAAATAACCATAGAGTAACAGTTTATTACTGTATTAGGATGTTAGATTGATAGTAACTGCCTGTTCACTTCCTAGACCTCAACAACGGGAATGTGTGCTCACATTTACCCTCCTAAATCTACCCTACAATTATGGTCAAGTTAATATTGGTAAATGATTTAATGTTTTATCACCACTTTAAGGGCTTTGGGCACGATAGGTACTGTTCACTGAACTCTCATTCATGTAAACAAATTCACGGGTAGACAACATGCAGAGTGGTGATACTGATGGTCGTTTTAACTGAGGGTGAGATAATAATGGTGGTTGGGACTGGTTACAGATGGTGCTAGAATGCTCGAGGAATTATGGTATTATTTACGAGTATTTTCGAGGCTTTGTTAAAAATTTGTATCCGACAGTAAGCCACATCCCACTTATCCCTTATTTACTGATAATTTGGCTTAATGTCAGGTCTTCAGCACCACAACGCACATCGTTTAACAAGGGACACCTGTACGTTGTTGAGGAAGATGGTGAACTCTGCCACTAATTTTTTATTGTGTATTGAACTCTTTACATGACTACCCCCAGATACTTTCCTTTCACAATACCATAAAAATTTTAAGTTTTATTAATTGAAGTTGTTTTTCAGAGGTTCAAAATGCGTGCGGACGACTCGTGTTGAACGTGCTGGGTTGTCGCGTGAGTGCCGCCGTAGCCAAGTTGTGTGGACTGGCCCTCTGTGAGATAGGTGACGTTCTGGGCCAAATTTATGCTGCTTACCAAGATAATGTGGACTTAATGCTGGAGCTACAGGAGTTGTCAATTTCAAACCTGACGGAGTTCCTACATAACAGGTATAGTGCTGGTACCAGCAATAGTCATGACTTAACACACTCGTTGGGGAGGGTGCAGTAGGTGTGCCTTTCATGGCTCGGGTTTAGCCACCTCACTCACTCACTGTCACTATTGTTCAAAGGTGATTATACAATACACTACTTTATTGCTGAAACACGTATAAAATAAGACGAACGCCATTTCTTTACGAAATTGTAGGAAATTTATTTGACTAGATTTGTTATATACAGTATACAGACATAACCCCACTTATCCATAATTAATATTTTAACATCCTTCTTTGATATTTGGAATCACCTGAAGAATCATCGCCCCAGCTTATTTCACCTGAAGATTAACTACCTTAATGCTAACTTAACCTAACCTAAACCTATTGTATCCAAACCTAAATCTAACCTAACCTCATCCTCCCAAAATTGTTTTAGGGTGGTTTAATCTTTAGGCGAAATAAGCTGGGGCGATGATTCTTCAGGTGATCCGATATTTGTAAAGCATACAAGGTTTATTCACAAAATAAAGATTATGATACCCTACAGTAATATTTTAAGCTGGGCGGGCTAACCACAGCTTTCATACTCCAATATAAGGCCCACACGAGCGTTTTTGTTTCCCAGAGTACAGACTATAGCGCGGTTTGGAAATTAATGAAGTTCAAATGCACAAAACACATGAAAATTCACCCACAGGAGATGTTCACCCCAAGCCTGTACCTGCACTTCCAAACCACCATGTGAAAAAATACACCGAGCGTTCTTCATATGACGAGCATGTTTGGCCCGATACACCACAAGTGTTGCCAAGCGCTCCTCTAGCTGATTTTTAACCCGCCACCATGCACTCATGCTTCACTTAACCACACAATTATTTATGTCATACAATAAGACCTACACTTAATATAATATTAAACAAAGCTCGAAACCAACAACACATCACAACAGCAGTCGTCACCCTCACTTTGGATGTGTTGCTTTGTTGATTCCCTTGTTGTGGGGGTAGTGTTGGGGAGGGTGTTGAAGGGTGAGTGTGTGGGGGGGTAGTGTTGGGGAGGGTGTTGAAGGGTGAGTGTGTGGGGGGGTAGTGTTGAAGGGTGAGTGTGTCGGGGGGGTAGTGTTGGGGAGGGTGTTGAAGGGTGAGTGTGTGGGGGGGTAGTGTTGGGGAAGGTGTTGAAGGGTGAGTGTGTTGGGGAGGGTGTTGAAGGGTGAGTGTGTGGGGGGGTAGTGTTGGGGAGGGTGTTGAAGGGTGAGTGTGTGGGGGTAGTGTTGAAGGGTGAGTGTGTTGGGGAGGGTGTTGAAGGGTGAGTGTGTGGGGGGGTAGTGTTGGGGAGGGTGTTGAATGGTGAGTGTGTTGGGGAGGGTGTTGAAGGGTGAGTGTGTGGGGGGGTAGTGTTGGGGAGGGTGTTGAAGGGTGAGTGTGTCGGGGGGTAGTGTTGGGGAGGGTGTGTGTGTGGGGGAGAGAGATGTTGGGCCATGCTCTTACATTATTTTTTTTTTTTATTTATTTATATATTTTAGTCACTTAATTCTCTCATTAATATATTTTGTGTTTTATTTTATAGCGTGAAAGTGACCTTGTATAATTATAAAGCCCATTTGAGTGTGGACTTGTTGGTACACTTACAACTGTCAGAGCCAACCCCACACCATCCTTATACTCTCCACCCAACAACCACCGTCACCATCGGCAATCTCAGGTCAGTCACATTCTGTCGTGTTTATTGTATCTTGCTTTAGGTATTGGTGATGGGCGCCTCAAAACACAAGTAAAATGATGGGTAAGATGGCTATATTGCCTCAACTATCAGGACACTTCATGACAAGATAAGCTTAGACACCACCTTATAGTCTAGCCAATCTACACCCTAAATAGGCCAAACCCATCACTAATTCCAGCAGTATTGTATCTGGTATCGTTTGGGAATTTTATCCTTATTACATATTAAAAATCAACCAAAATCAAATTGGAACAGTTACATTTTCAGGTGATACTGACTAGGTGTGGCAGTAAACGTGACACTATATTTTTGGCTGCAAATACCATATAAACATGGATAACACACTTAATAATACCATTTACTCTAAGTTGATTGAAATATCTATATATTTTTTTAGTTTATGCTCTTAAGCTCTTAGTGGTCTATTTCCCTTAAATATTTATTTTTAAAGGTACAGAGAAACTGAAGAAATCTCACTAAAGCAGAAAATATACAGGTTCTTACAACTTATTTATATTTTACCAATCACTACTGATAAAACAACTGTACAAGAGTAATCTAACAGCAGATCTACATCTTCTGACTATATGTTGCCTACAATATCCAGATAATTCTACTGCTTATTGAGATAATTATGGTATTGTATAATTATAAACAACATGACAATTAGACAGTGGAGGGCATCTAAAGCTTATCATCTTTTCTGTCTGCTATTTTTCTGCTAAAACACTCAGTATATTGGCCTTTATGAAGTGGACCATATGAATGTAAAACATATTCCATTTTACATCACTTCTACTTCTTTCACGTACAGTAAGCCCTCCTTTAACGCAGGGGTTAGGTTCCTCGTAAACGCTGTGTTAGGGTAATCTACATTCAAGGAACTTAATAATTTCTCATCAGCTGACTCACAGACTGCCACTGCACTGCACTGCCTGTGTGCATGCCGTGACATCACATAGAGAGGGGGTGCAGGCACACAGTTACATATAGTCATAACCCATCACCTCAACACATTTACTTCCCACATATAAACATTAGAGTTTTGGAATGATTTTTCCACAGCTTTTATAGTTTCATTACAAGTAACAATATATGAGGTTGGTATACATACACACCCATGCTCTTAATTTTTCTTGTTTTATATTATATTTTCTTTATTTTTAAAGCCACATTAGATTATTGTAATGATTTTTCCACAACCTTTTGTTTCATTACAAGTTAACAACATATGAGGTGGGTGGGCTACCACTGCTGCATCCAGGCCACTTTGTAATTTATCAGACATTTTAATTTTCTCTTCTAATGTCATCACCTACCAGCTTTTCTTTACTCCACCATCACCTGGAGATAATGTATGTTTAGGAGCCATACTGTTTAAGAGTTTATTTCGCTTAAAAACAATAAAGAGAGCAAAAAGTGTATCAGCACACAGCTCTTACCTTGACTACATGAGGCTGAGGGAGATGTGAGAGGGAGCCACGTTGTGTTAACGAACCGCATCAATTTGAATTCTCCGTGTTAGGCAAATACATTACTCACATTTATTTTCAAGTGTATACAGTTATTGAATTCACACTGGAGGAGGACTTACTGTATTTTAATTAAGAGCATCTTATACTTGGTTGATGGTGTACTGTACTTTGCTTTTGTCATGCATGTTCTGTGGACTTTGCTTGGTACTGGTAGTTATAAATTCCAAATATTTTGATGACTAATGTATTTAACAGATTAGTTTTACAAGTTAACATGTCACAATTATCAGTGGAACATCCTGAGGTACACAAAATCTTCTCAGATGGTCTTCAAGTGTTGAGGTATTCACATAGATACTATCCTCTGACCCTGTTATGGAACAAGCCTTAATGAGAAGCCTGAAGACAACTGGGAGACTGACCAGAGGATGAGGGATAACAGTTAGTTATGTGACTGTTGTCAAATTCAGTGCGTGCAGATATGAATCATAATATGTAAGCTTCAACACCAGCAATCAACATACGGACTTGTCCCAAGCACATCAAGAGTGCGATGTTCGCGATACTGTGAAGCTTATCTTCTAGATCCCCATTTTTGCCAGTTACAACACTTTACAGTACTGGTACAGGTGTTTGTGCTGCAGATGACGTGGCTGTTGTTGTAAGTCAGAAAATTCTGGATGGGATGTTGGACCAAAATGTATCCTTGCATATGTCTTTAAGAAGGGGAATCAGGTCATTAGTATGGTGAAAAAATCTACTGTACCGTATGTGTTGGTTCTGAGTCTTTATCAACTGCTGTTTCAGCGGCTAGTCACAGCTCACATCACATACTACTACAAGCTGACAAGCCTCCAATGGGAGATGCTTTGTGGAAGGAAATGCCTAACAAAGAAGACAGCTTACCTGAAAATATCCAGTACATTCTCAATGGTGGTTTTCTCCCTCACTGAGTCCCATGAGAGACTGGTGAAACATTGGATGCTATATTAAATCATTTTACTCACTATGTAACAGTAACATTTGGTCAGGCTACCTTCGTCTTTGATGGATGTTATTCTGGTCCTACAACAAAAGATGGAGTCCAAGCAAGGCAAGTTAAAGGTGATCCAAGTCCCACAGTGTGATTCACCAGTGACATGCTATGTGCAATTCATAGAGTTCTTGTCCATCACTGAGAATAAACAGCAATTCGTGGACATGCCAGAGCAAACACTGATGTCTTTATTACTCAAGCTGCTATTGCACCAGCCAGAAAGTGCAACAGTCTTGGTTGGAAATGACAGACCTTATTTTGCTTTGCAGTCAGGCAAAGGACATCTGCTTCGAGCTGTACTTCTGACCATTTGCATGTTAGTTTTTTGCATTTTGCATGGAGTAATTTGCAGTTATTATGTGTGTGTGTCACATGATGAAGGATAAATAGAACTACTTGAAAATGTTGTACCGAATGACTAAATTCTACTGAAAGAAGACCATTGCAGGTTCACTATGGAAGTCACATTGGCAGTCATATTTGAGATTACAGGCTATTTTTCCCATCAAGGGATAATTGGGTACATTGCTCCTGAGAATATTTTGGTCAAACATTGAAATTAATGGATCTAGTATCCTGAATAGCTGAAATAATGACAACATAGGTTTTAATTGGACTACTTTAGTGGCTATAATGGTTTTCAGTGTGTTCCATGTTTTGATTTTGGTTGATTTTATTATGTTATTCAGTGATTTTCTAATGTAATAAGCGATAGCCTTTGCTCGCAGAATGATCAAGTGGCTAGTACTGATGTAAATGTGTTGTGTATTCTAGGTGTTCCACCATAGAGGCGGAGATGGCTGCAGTCAGTCCAGGCTCACAACAGTTGCGACGGCTTGTACAGGCTGTTGAATTCCTGGTGCAGAGCATGGCCTAGATATGGTTCCTCACTGCTGGTCTTGCAGAAGACTCACTGCCCAGTACTTCAGGTTTTGAGTTAAGAATAGTTACTTTCACAAACAATAGTTATTTGTAGCTATTTTCTCCTTTGTTTATATTTTTCTTTCTTAGATTTTGCAAGTGTTTTTGAAATTGCTCAGATTTGTATATAGTCTTTCATATATTTTGTATATTGTACAGTATATGTAGTTTTTTTTGTGTGTGAACTGGGTCCATATTCAGATTCTGTATTTAAAATAATTTCCTCTGTAACTTTGGTTCATTTTTTAAAATCACCTGAAGATTGACCCCCCTCCCCCAAGCTAATTTTGCCTGAAGATTAACTGCCTTAATGTTAATCTAACCTAACCTTCAGGCAACATTTGAGTGTTCATGTGAAATAACTTGAGAACCTAATCTTTAGGTGATCCATTTTCAATAATCTCTCTATACTTTAGGATGAGTTAATAAGTTACAGTAGTTGTCTTTTAATTGAGTTTTGAGGAAAATTTAATGTATTTATATCTGAGAATCTGGTTGATGGAGTTCGTTTGTTTGATAGAAAAAGATTTCATAAGTGGCCGTCAGTTCGCTGATGTGGTACAACTCACTTGGCATCGACCAACCAGTTATTTACTACTAATTCTAATGTTTTAAGTTTAGTCAACATGGACATTAGATAATTTCTTGATAACTCCTGTATATACTGTACGTCATTGTTTGGTAGAAATGTGGAATATAACTTCTGTACCTGTCTTTCTTAACATTAATGATAAAATATATTAAATAATGATATTCAGTTCAGGTTTTACACTCGTCCCCGAATAGGTTGGAGTATAATGTTTGGCTTTAGGATCTCGTTTTGGCTCCCCATCAGTACCTACTGTAATTGATGATTCAGAACAGCATTTCAACACAAGTCCATTGTGAGAGATTGAATTCAAAGAAAACCACATGTTGGGCTGAGATAAAACCATAGGGAAATAATCAAGATGTTGAAAGGTAATTTAAATATAATTATTACATACAGTGTACAGTCAGTTCTGCTATAACGCGTATTTTGTCGACGCCAATTTTTGCAAATTTAGCCGTTCCCATAAATACTGTATGAAAAAAAAAATAATAAGAATGTGTTGCAGAACGGACTAATAGCGTTTTACATGATCATTGTATTCTTATCCTTAATATCACTACTGTTAATATTAAGCATTAAGAATTGCAGAAATAATTTATGTAATATTTATGTATACGTACATGTAAATTGTAAAATTTTAAATAAGAGAGGAAAAAAATAGCGTTTTACACCTGTCCCCTCTGTTTACATCACACGATCAGTTGAAACATGTGGGTTGTTTTGAAGTGTCCTCAGTGATTTTTGCTTACTATTTCTCCAGCTTTGTGTCATTATTTATATATATATATATATGACTTATGTTATATATATGACTTATGTTTTATATATCATCATAGAAAACCTAGGACAAGGAGAGCCGGTCCTGAACTTGGTTAGCCTTTTTTTTTATCCTTTTGAGCTGGGGTCAGGAGGCTTCTTCTGAGAGGTAAATGGCTTTTGGACCAGTATGTCCAGGAGTCAGGATCCTCTTGGGGGAGAACCCTGGCCCTCGGACCTGGCATCAGCCAGGTTCAGGGACTCCCCATTTTTTTTTCTTGTCGTTGCCCTCCTTTATCAACTGGAATGGACATTGTCAAGTCCAACGTGAACAAATGGAAAGGAAATTGGAGAAACAGATGGGCGATTTTTCTGTTTATGTATTTTAATGGTTTATGAATATAATGTTATTGTATTGTTTTTCTTCAGTCATCTATAGTCACTTACCAATGTAATTTGCTTTGATGCCTTCAGCCAAGAAAACTCTTTAAACATAAGTAAACATATGTAACCATAGCTTGAACAATGGTAAATAATCTTTGTTATTGAGTCCTAAGTTAGTGTGATGACTTACTGTACAGTACATCAGGGAATTACTAACACCAAAGGCTATTTTACTTGTGTGAATGTAACCTTGGTGCAATAAGATGAACCCACTGTTTTAAATTGTTAACCACTTTCATCATGTAATTATATGTATGTATGTATATACGTATGTGTATATATATATACGTATGTGTGTATATATATACGTATGTGTGTATATATATACGTATGTGTATATATATATATACGTATGTGTACAGTATATATATATATATGTGTGTATATATATATACGTATGTGTACAGTATATATATATACGTGCGTATATATATATATACGTATGTGTATATATATATACACGTGTGTGTATATATACACGTATGTGTGTGTATATATATACACGTATGTGTGTATATATATACACGTATGTGTGTATATATATACACGTATGTGTGTATATATATGCACGTATGTGTGTATATATATATACACGTATGTGTGTATATATATGCACGTATGTGTGTATATATATATGCACGTATGTGTGTATATGTATATGCACGCATGTGTGTATATATATATACACGCATGTGTATATATATATATATACACGCATGTGTATATATATTTATATATACACGCATGTGTATATATATTTATATATACACGCATGTGTATATATATTTATATATACACGCATGTGTATATATATTTATATATACACGCATGTGTATATATATTTATATATACACGCATGTGTATATATATTTATATATACACGCATGTGTATATATATTTATATATACACGCATGTGTATGTACCTCGCGTTTCATACCAGCTGGATTCGGTAAAATGCTACTGACACCACATACGAGGCACGGGCAGTTTCCCAATGAGGTTCACGGCGCCATCAGCTCGATGAACAGGCTTTGTGTGAAATATAACAGAGTCTAGAACTGCTTTTAGTGTCCTTGTGGCCTAGCCGGTAAGCGTTCCCTAGTCACACCCAGTAGGTCGAGGGTTCGAGTCCTTGCTGGTGAGGTCGTTGATTGTATGTTCAAAGTCCGCGTGTTATATGGACTAAAAATGAAGTATATATATATACATGTGTATATATATATCCTTGGGTGCCTCAAACACCCCCAAAAAGACACCCAAGGCTATAGCTTTGGGTGCCACATACACCGAAGGTTGTATGTACTGACCATAAATACTGTAATGTGTGTATATACAAAATTATTTGTCTATAGTTAACCCCTTTTTCTATGATGACTACATCATAGAAAATGGGAAATTTCCAACAAATTTTGGAAGTATAAATAAAAGTTATATTGAAATTTTACAGTTTTATTTAAAAATCACATTACAATGCTTGGGAGGGGGTCTCCTCCCCCTCCGTTCAGGGGGGGGGGGGGTCAATCCCCACCCCCCTGAACCGAGGGGGGGGGGTCTCCCCCCCCCCCACCTGAATGGGGGGGGGGTCAATCCCCACCCCCAAGGCTGAGGGACATAGTCCCTTTTCTTGGAATTAGGCTTGGCCTTAAGATTAGGTTCCAAGTGACTGGGGCATTGAAAACAGTTCACCTCACCTTATGAAGCTGTGAAGGACACCTAAGACTTCTTTCACACTAGTGTGTTTTATCTCTGATCTTAGATATCAATGGATTTCTAAGACAGGAGATAAAACAGCTCCTGTGAAAGAAGTCTTAGGTGCCCTTCACAGATTCATAAGGTGAGGTAAACTGTTGTCAGTGCCCCAGCCACTATGAACTGAGAGGACACCTTAGACTAAGCCTAAGATGAGAAAAAAAGGGGAGTCCCTGAACCTGGCTCATGCCAGGTCCGAGGGCCAAGGTTCTCCCCCAAGAGGATCCTGACTCCTGGAACCACTGGACAAACAAGCATGCTGGTCCAAAAGCCAATCACCTCTAGGAAGAAGCCCCCCGACCCCAGCTCAAAAGGATAAAAAAAATGGTACCAATCTGCTTCAGGACCTGCTCTCCTTGTCCTAGGATTCAGTTTATCCTTGAAGAGGCATGCCTGAAGATCCTTAAAAAAAAAGGGAACCTAAGCAGCCCAACGCTGACACCTGGATACAGCAATTGCTGCTCCTAGGGCCAGTCACCTCCTCCAGGAAGCTCCTTATCCCAGATACAGAAATGCCAGAGCCATAAACCCACAGTTATAATGCTCCTAGAGTAAGGCACTTCCCAGAACAGACTTCTGACCCCCACTCTAAAGGGGTAGGGGAAAGGGGTTCAGATGCAGTTGATTCCAATTGATAGATGAAATGCCCTTCATGGTGGTGTCAGATGCAGTTAATAGATGACTCTCTATATGGTTGGCTCTGATGAAATAAAACCTAACCTAGGATGTGGAAGAAAAGAAAGAAAGAAATCCAGTGCAGATTAAGTAGTACAAATCATTCCTTCACTCACATAAAACTTCAGTCTAGTCTATGGTCCTCCCTCATTCTTTTTCTGCTTCAGTACAATAAGTCTTACATTCTAGTCATGTTTCCCTCACTTATACGTTACTTCAGCACAGTTTTAATTCACATCACCAGCCTTTGCTCTTGCTCATACTTCAGTATTGTCTTTAGTCATACATCCAACAGCTTTCCCTCCTTCACTGTAATACTCATCAATCATATCTCCGGCAGTTTTCCCTATCCATTAACTTAGTACAATACAGCCATTCCTTTCAATCAACTTTAGTAGTCTGAAGTCATACAACCGGCAATCCATCACTATTCTGTACCAGGGAGCTATCTTTCACCGTAATGATCCAAGGAAAAGCAAGAATTTTAATCCCTAAAAAAATATTATACATACAGTACAGCATGCCCTTAAAATTCGTGGGGTTTGGGTCTCAAAACAGCCGCAAATTGCCAAATCCGCGAATATCATTTGCTGATGGATTGGGGTGGGGGGGGTAAATTTTACTTGTGTGCAAATAAATGTATATTCCCTTCATGTGTTTGCCCTTAGGACAATTACAGTGAACTCTCAAAAATCAAGACTAAAAGGAGGGACCAGCTGTCCGAATCTTCCAGCAAATGTACTAAACGTATAAAAACGATAAATAATTATATAAAAAAACACCCAAAATACAGTACTGTACATAATATCCTAACCACTGGGGATAGTTATACAGACGTTTCCCTGTGAAAAAGCCATAATTTCCAGCAACATATAACTGTACTCACTTTGTACTCAAATGTACTTGGCTAAAGGACTAAAAAAAATTATCTCTAGTGCAAACTGTGAGATGTTTATACTCAACTTAATTGCTATCTTGCAAGGATTCCAGTAATGCAAGTTATGAGCCAAAAACCACCTTTACCATAAAAATCCTATCACCTTCTAGCTGGGGAGGGGATGGTGGGGTGGTTTTTCAGGAACAGAACTCTTAAAAACTAAGGAATGCCGGTAGAACCTTCCTAATATTACAACCAGAACAATATTAAATAAATACCAGATAGTCCTTTAGGTCTACTTTACTTGCAGGTCCAGTAACATCAGGTTTAGTTAACTTTAGTTCCAGTTCACCTGAGGTCCAGGTAACTTCATGTCTGGCTCAATTTAGTCTAATTCACATCAGGTCCAGCTCAATTCAGGTCCACTTAAGGCAGTGATGGAGAAAGAACCTGAAAATATAAGATAAAGTACTGCACTGTTACTATGTAACAATTAAAACATGTACAAAGTAACTTTCTTCAAAATTACTTAAATAAAAGTTTATTTGACTAAAGTGAAACAACGTAAAAAAAATAGTACAGCATGCCCTTCAAATTTGCAGACCTCAATTACTTGCGGATGATACCCTGGATGTACCCAAGCATGTCTAAGGGTAGTTTTAAACTTGCTGGCATTTTTGCAGCCTGGACAGGGAGCTTTTCCTTTACCTGTACTGTATACAGCTCCTCCCATTCTTACAACAGGGTTAGGGACCAAAATCCAGGTCATAAGTCAAAATGGCCGTAAGTCGAAAATACTTAAATAATACATAGAAAATCTAGAATGGGCATCTCTTTTTCTTCTCAGCACCACAAAACTCTCACTCTTAAACTTGCCAGCCATTTTAAAGTGAATTACAAACGAATATATATATATATATATATATATATATATATATATATATATATATATATATATATATATATATATATATATATATATATATATATGCTGATAACCACCAGGAAAGAAGAAAACACGAAGTTCCCAAGCGCTTTCGTGTAATTCACATCTTCAGGGGTGAGTACAGACTAGATAGAGTAATGCAAAACAAGATGAATATATACAGAGGAGGGTGCGACCAGGTCCACAATGGTCAGGTAATTAGGTAATGACCCTACTAATCTTTAAATGGCACACAACGGTTGGTGGTTGGGTCAGATGGGACAGTGACCCGCCCTCTCACCTGATCACAAATCTTCTTAATTACAAAGTTGTCCAGCTTGTACATGCCGTTACTCAAATTCATGTTGAATGCTTCGGTATGTTTAATAAGACTAGATTCTATGATGTTCCTACTATCAATTGAATTACATGGTAATATTGAGGAGGCATTATCCCAGTCAATGCAATGCTTGTTATCCCTCAAATGAACAAACAGAGCATTGGATTCCTGGCCTGTCCTAACACTGTATTTGTGTTGTTTAATTCTAGTTACAAGATCTTTACCTGTCTGGCCTAAGTAAAACATATTACATTCCTTGCAAGGAACTTTATAAATGCAACCAATTGTGTTGTTGGGGGAGTTCTTGATTAACATTTGTTTAACAGTGCATGAGTTTTTAAATGCCACATTGACGTTCCAAGATTTTAGCTGTGCCGGAATGTGTGAGAAATTTTTGTGAAATGGTAATATTAAGATATTCTTATGGTCGTGGGTGGGCTTGGGATCAGTTCTATAAAAAGTTTTCTTAGTAATGTTTAAGCATTTGTCTATGAAAGATCTAGGGTATTTAAGGTTTGAGCCAATATTATATATATATTTGTATTCCTCATCGATGAATTCCGGACTGCAAATTCTCAAGGCACGTAAAAACATTGTTGTAAATACTGACTGTTTGACTTTATTATGGTGGGCAGAATAATAATGAATGTATGAACACACATTGGTTGGTTTTCTATAAATACTGAACTTAAAAGTGTTACCTATTCTGTGTATCAGACAGTCTAGGAATGGCAATTTACAGTCTTGCTCTAATTCCACAGTGAATTTGATCGAGGGGGCTAAGTTGTTAAGTTGTGGTAGGAAAACTTTTAGGTCCTCATTACATGGCCAGAGACATAATACATCATCAACATATCTAAACCAGACTGCTGAGGGTGGTAAAATATTACTTAATAGTTTCTTTTCAAAGAATTCCATATATAGGTTGCTTAATACAGGTGAGAGTGGATTACCCATTGCCATACCAAATTTTTGAGCATAATATTCCCCATTGAATTCGAATTTGCAATCCTTAATACATAGTTTGATGAGTTCGATGAAGTCGTCTTTCGAGACGGGCAGTGAAATGTTATCCAGGGAATCTATGAGGAACTCTAGTAAATCATCAACTGGGACCTTTGTAAAAAGTGACGTTACATCAAAGCTGACCAGTTTAAAATCATGATTAATGTGCAAGTTATTGAGTTTATCAACCAGATCCATATTATTCTTGATATTGGAGTTAGAAATGTTGCCAACTAGGGCGTTTAGTAAGGAAACTAACCATTTAGATAGTTTATAAGAGATTGACCCAACAGAGCTAATGATGGGTCTTGCTGGGTTATTGGGCTTGTGGGTCTTGATTAAACCGTACATGTAAGGCAGTGGAGGGGACGTTGAAGTAAGATGTTTAATGAGAGTAGCTTTGCCTCTCAATAGGGACTTAAGTTTTTTGTTGAACTGGGTGTTGACAGTGTTGAGAGGATTATTTATGAGTTTAGAATATGTTGTAGTGTCACATAAAAGGTCATTCATTTTTGAGATATAGTCATCTTTGTTTAAAATCACTACTGTGTTGGCTTTATCTGCTTTAGTGACATGTAGATCCTTATTTTTCTTAAGGGCTTGGAGTGCTTTGGTGAATCTTTCTGGGCAGTTTGAAACACAAGGCTTGGACATAGATGCATACACAACACCTTTACACATGTTCACTTCTTCACTTGTCAAATTACTGAATTTCTCCAAATTGCAAAATGCTCTGGCTATGTCAACACTGTCGACTCCCTTGTTGGAACCATCAAAACTTAAACCATAGCCGAGGGCACACAAGGTATCATTGTCTAGTTGTTTAGAGGAGAGATTCACTACACAGTTGTTATTGGCATCCTTAGTCCAATCACTATTTCTAATAAGGAGTGCCAATTTGTGGTCTATCTTGGCTTGAAGATCAGAACGCTCACGTCTCAGGTTATCAAAACAGTAGTCCAACATGAACTTTTTCCAATAACTCGGTATGGTCATGTTAAAAGCGCGCTTTTTTTGTCTTACAATACGGAAGGCTTCATCCACTTCAATTTTCTTTATTTCAAAATGTTTCTTAAGGATGATTTCTTGGAACTCATCAAAGGGGCGGTCAGACATCTTCAGGACACGTTGTGGGAGGATTGATCTAGGCATAACTTTTTCACTGAGGCATGTCTTACTTCAACGTCCCCTCCACTGCCTTACATGTACGGTTTAATCAAGACCCACAAGCCCAATAACCCAGCAAGACCCATCATTAGCTCTGTTGGGTCAATCTCTTATAAACTATCTAAATGGTTAGTTTCCTTACTAAACCCCCTAGTTGGCAACATTTCTAACTCCAATATCAAGAATAATATGGATCTGGTTGATGAACTCAATAACTTGCACATTAATCATGATTTTAAACTGGTCAGCTTTGATGTAACGTCACTTTTTACAAAGGTCCCAGTTGATGATTTACTAGAGTTCCTCATAGATTCCCTGGATAACATTTCACTGCCCGTCTCGAAAGACGACTTCATCGAACTCATCAAACTATGTATTAAGGATTGCAAATTCGAATTCAATGGGGAATATTATGCTCAAAAATTTGGTATGGCAATGGGTAATCCACTCTCACCTGTATTAAGCAACCTATATATGGAATTCTTTGAAAAGAAACTATTAAGTAATATTTTACCACCCTCAGCAGTCTGGTTTAGATATGTTGATGATGTATTATGTCTCTGGCCATGTAATGAGGACCTAAAAGTTTTCCTACCACAACTTAACAACTTAGCCCCCTCGATCAAATTCACTGTGGAATTAGAGCAAGACTGTAAATTGCCATTCCTAGACTGTCTGATACACAGAATAGGTAACACTTTTAAGTTCAGTATTTATAGAAAACCAACCAATGTGTGTTCATACATTCATTATTATTCTGCCCACCATAATAAAGTCAAACAGTCAGTATTTACAACAATGTTTTTACGTGCCTTGAGAATTTGCAGTCCGGAATTCACCGATGAGGAATACAAATATATATATAATATTGGCTCAAACCTTAAATACCCTAGATCTTTCATAGACAAATGCTTAAACATTACTAAGAAAACTTTTTATAGAACTGATCCCAAGCCCACCCATGACCATAAGAATATCTTAATATTACCATTTCACAAAAATTTCTCACACATTCCGGCACAGCTAAAATCTTGGAACGTCAATGTGGCATTTAAAAACTCATGCACTGTTAAACAAATGTTAATCAAGAACTCCCCCAACAACACAATTGGTTGCATTTATAAAGTTCCTTGCAAGGAATGTAATATGTTTTACTTAGGCCAGACAGGTAAAGATCTTGTAACTAGAATTAAACAACACAAATACAGTGTTAGGACAGGCCAGGAATCCAATGCTCTGTTTGTTCATTTGAGGGATAACAAGCATTGCATTGACTGGGATAATGCCTCCTCAATATTACCATGTAATTCAATTGATAGTAGGAACATCATAGAATCTAGTCTTATTAAACATACCGAAGCATTCAACATGAATTTGAGTAACGGCATGTACAAGCTGGACAACTTTGTAATTAAGAAGATTTGTGATCAGGTGAGAGGGCGGGTCACTGTCCCATCTGACCCAACCACCAACCGTTGTGTGCCATTTAAAGATTAGTAGGGTCATTACCTAATTACCTGACCATTGTGGACCTGGTCGCACCCTCCTCTGTATATATTCATCTTGTTTTGCATTACTCTATCTAGTCTGTACTCACCCCTGAAGATGTGAATTACACGAAAGCGCTTGGGAACTTCGTGTTTTCTTCTTTCCTGGTGGTTATCAGCATATACCTAGATCACGCGCACCTACAGTGATTTACTTGCATATATATATATATATATATATACATACAGTATAATTACATGATGAAAGTGGTTAACAATTTAAAACAGTGGGTTCATCTTATTGCACCAAGGTTACATTCACACAAGTAAAATAGCCTATGGTGTTAGTAATTCCCTGATGTACTGTACAGTAAGTCATCACACTAACTTGGGACTCAATAACAAAGATTATTTACCATTGTTCAAGCTATGGTTACATATGTTTACTTATGTTTAAAGAGTTTTCTTGACTGAAGGCATCAAAGTAAATTACATTGGTAAGTGACTATAGATGACTGAAGAAAAACAATACAATAACATTACAGTATATTCATAAACCATTAAAATACACATTCAGAAAAATCGCCCATCTTTTTCTCCAATTTCATTTCCATTTGTTTATGTTGGACTTCACAAAGTCCATTCCAGTTGATAGAGGAGGAGGGCTAAGATAAAAAAAAAAAAATGCGGAGTCCCTGAACCTGGCTGATGCCAGGTCCGAGGGCCAGGGTACAAACTCACTGCGCTAGTGGAGTGTCACAGAAAACTGAAACATTTGGAAGAGGTAATTCGTATACTGTATGTTGTTTCAAATGAATTATGCCAGTGTCTGTGTATATAATACGTGTGTGTACTAATAGTATTAAGGGACAACTCAAGGTACCTATATGGGGGGGGGGGGGGGGGGTAGAGGCCCAATTGATACATACTAGTGTACAATAGTGAATAAGTGTGACCCTGTCTGAAGGTTATAGTATTACGTCTGTGTACCATTAGTAAACATAGCAACAGCACCTCAGGTATCAGATGAAAATATATGAGAACAATGATCTGGGAAAAGGATAAATGTGAAGTGTTGGGGTTGATCCATAAACTGTACTCTAAGGAAAATATCTTATGTTCCTCGGTGTAAGCTTAATACACATCGCTACCCCATGTGACGAATAGCCACAAACAGTGCAAAGATTTGAGAATCTTATGAATGTGTTAAACAATTGCAAAGTGTTGGGGGGGGGGGGGGGGGGGGTGATGGACCATACATACATTATAAAGTGAAGTGGATATACCCAAGACAAGAACCAAGACCTTAGTTTGGTCTGGCGCCTAAATCGCCAGCTGCTACAGTTTCGAGGTAATGAGATAGCCAAAGTAATTTGCCTGAACCTGACAAACCAGACACTTACTGTAGTACGTAATTTAGAATTAAGGTATGTTACTATTAGGCATAAAGTCACAATATATAAGAAAGTGTACGTGTGGGGGCCAAAATAAAGACACGGTAAAATTTAAGCACTGGCACCTGTAGGCCTAGACATTGCCCATCGTCTTCAGTGACATTTGGCAGGTCAGGTGTACATGCCTGTGAGAGGTGGTGACCATGGATGCAGACCAGTGAGGTCTCAGGAAATACTTGGCCCAGCAACCACTGATCTACTGAGGCGCCCACCTGGTGTTGTGGGTAATGCTTGTGCCAATATTAACCAAACAGTAAAACAAATAACTAGTCCACGGGTCAGTCATCAATATTAACCCAGACTTTATATTATTTATTTAATCTCATATGTATGTAACTTATGTTTATCATTATATTTTGAGAACTCTGAATATTATTGAAATAATGAGTCACACTGACAATGAGCAGTTAAGGGTTAAATGTTACTTCACACAATTAAATAAACTCACAATGTTTTGAAGGCTCATGAGCGGACCTGTGCCATCACCATCATCTGAGGTAGAACCATTTTCAATTTGTTGATTTTCGAGAACATCCCATCAAGTCAATCTTCTGGCAACATGGGATGCTTCAGGTTCCTCAGACAAGTAATCAATTCTGAAAAAAAAAAAAAATATATGACAGCATACAGATAAATGCCTGTACTGTAAAGATACAGCCAACACTGTAGGTAAACAATGCTGTCAAACACTGAAGTGACAATTACCCCTCTAGTTGCTTTATTAAACTCCAGGATAAACTGGACTACAAAAATGAAAATCCCACAGAAAAATCCATGAAAATTGAGGAGATGGCAAATTTTGGAAGGCTGTGCTGGTTAAAATTGAACTGGTAGGGACCATTACACCCCCTTTCTCGCCTAAGACTTTCCTTATTAGCTCATGCTTGTTCACACACACATAAATTAACTTCCCTACTTCTGTTATCTTATTTGTATTACTAAATCTCCTTTTAAAATATAGCCATTACAGGTTTAACTTCAAAGTACTGAAGGTATAAACAATTAAGCTACTCAGCCAGGTTCGCCATTGTTCCACTGACAAATTCCTACAATAATTCCCGGCAATGCAATCTTAAATTAATATGACCCACTCTACAAATAACCTTAAGAGTATCAATACATTTGCATAAGTATTAATTTAACCATTTGAATAAATAGGGAATAAAACTTACCGTAAATATGAAAAACGGAGGGAGGGAGTGTCAACAGCCGGCAGGGCTTCCATGACACACACACTGATCTTGAAAAAAGACTGGATCAAGCAAGCCATTGTTCTCGAGTGCGCAAAGTTGCAGCCAACAAAATTTGGGCAGCGCCACATTGGATGGACCCAAAGCTTACCGCTGAATGTAACACAAATATGGCGAAGTGGGGAACTCAGTGCTGTGCTTTCGGGTGCAGCAAGGGAAGAAAATTAGGAAATGAAAGAGAAAACGTTTGAAGTGATAGTGAAGGGACTGAAGACGAAGAAACGAAGACAAAACATAAATTTCCAAGAACTTTTCATGGGTAAGTTATATTTTTATTGCTGCTACTAGTCTTAGGCCGATCCCTTGATGCCTAATGAAGAGGCAGCATTCGATGTTAGCTTCACGCCACTTTAACGCTGATAATGAATTTATACGAGGATAAAATATTTCTCAACATAATTAAGTCTAAGTTGATATTTAGCCTTTCGTTTCTTCCATACTTTTGCATCGATATAATCAGGTAACAGCTAATTTCATTTCAAGCTAACAAAGCTTATGGAATGCTTTGTATTATCAATTAAATGAATAAATTTTTGACAAGCATAATTTCTCATCAGCAGATTTCCATCTAATCCTGAGAAGAGAAGGCAATGGCTTGTTCAAATGCATCATGAGGACTGGTCACCTACATCCTAGTCTCAAATCACTCCTGTGTCTCCTCGAACAGTTATATGACTGCATCACCCTTTGGGGGTCCGGGTCACCTGTGGTCTGGGGTAGTGGGTTTGGTAAGGTTTAGGTTGGTTATATGGTATGAGTTAGCAAGCACAGAGTAGTGGGAATTCAGAACACACAATCAATAGAACTATTATGAGGGGGGGGGGGGGGCTAATCTCAAAATGTAATAATAATAATAATAATACAGAAATACAAAAATGAAAAAAGATCAATAGTGAGAAACAATATATGTATGTTGTTGTCAAAGTAAGAGAAACAATTGAGACCCAGCAATTGTGTGTAAATGAGACAGAAAGATAAATCAGCAACCTGGGACTTGGTCACATATAGCAGCAGGGTCTACCATTAGACAACACATTATGCTTCCAATATCTTCCCAGGCGGTAGTACCTCCCTGTTTGGTAGCTGCCTACTACCTACTACCTGTTAATACTAGGTCAAATATATTGTCACCTCTAGTAGGCTCTGTAATTAGTTGTTTTAAAAAATTGTCCTGTACTACATCTAGGAAGTCTTCAGATTCATAGTCATCTATAATGTTGTCCCAGTCAATATTTCTAAAGTTTATATCCCCCATAATGCATAGACTGAGCTGCTCCTTCCCTAATAACACACATAAGACTGACTCACCAGTAACTATGAATATCCTTCTCTCACCACTGTCCCAACTATCACACAGAGCTCCTACGTTCTCCTTCATGGCAAAATAACACTTAGACTTAATTATAATCCAAATGGCCTCGTAAGTTGATAAAAAATGAAGTCAAATGGCCCGCCCAGGTCCTCCTAGCTGATGTGTTGTTGTGGTGGACGCAAGCTTGAAATTGTTATGATTACCACGAACACTTTCTAAAATATTTTCTATAACTATTTATTTATATCATTTATCTATGTAATAAAACTCTAAAAGTAATATTTATCTATTTGAAAGTAAATAAATAGATATATAATCTCTAACTCGGTCATAATATATCTAATACCCTATATAACTTTCTTTACATACTGTACTTCATATAAGTTTTATCTACAAAAATAATAAATAAAAAAATAATTTTCTGATATATTACTGCAATGTATTGTATTGTTTTATTTATTACCGGCTACAGTCTTGTTACCGAGGGTATAGTGCTGTTGCCAAGGTTATAGTGCTGCCAAAGTTATAGTGTTGCCAAGGTTATATTGTATTCTTATTGCCAGGGTTACAGTCTTGTTACCAATGCTATACTGTAGTCTTGTTACCAAAGTTATACTGTAGTCTTGTTACCAAGGCTATAATGTAGTCTTGTTACCAAGGCTATACTGTAGTCTTGTTACCAAAGCTACTGTCTTGTGGGCAATAAAAATAAAACCAATATAATATATATATTATGTCATTAACTGTATTTGAAGATAAAATAAAACAATATACAGTATCCTATAAAACTGTGAAATTTCTGTAAAGGTTTATAATAAAAAAATGCTGGTTTACAAGTCGTTATCCTCACTACTGTATTAAGACCCGGTAACAAAACTGAAGATGACTGCGGCGGTTTATGATGTACTGACGGGCGATGTGTCCTGCAGGAGGGACGCCAGGCTGGAGGCAGCGGCCAGGGACCCAACGCCCATACTGGAGGATGTGGACACTCCCGCAGACGTCTGGCTGCTACTCCCGATGGTGACACTCGATCCTAGAGTGCCGAGCGTCCCCAGCGCAGAGGCTGCAGCCCCTAACACAGATCCCGTCGTTGCTCCGCTGCCTGACTGTGCTGTTGTGTTTCCTGGTATTGTTCCTGTGGCACTGTTGCTGCTGGTACTGTTGGTGGCACTGGTGGTGTTAGTGTTGGTGTTACTGGTGTTGCTGTTGACTGTAGTGTTGCTGGTAGTGCCAGTGGTGGTGCCACTGTTAGTGGTACTCCCAGATGTGTTCTGTAAATAGTTACATCACTATTATTTTCTGTAAGTAAACAAACATTTTACCAGAAAGTGTACTGCACTTATACAGACACAAGTATATGTGTCATGGTAGACAAACTCCATCAGTAGTTACCTCAATGGAATCCAAGTTGAGGTGTGTGATAAAACGAAGTCGTCTCTGTAGTGCCGGTCTGAGTCCACGGATGATGCCCTCAACATCGGTCTTGATGGAGTCACCAGTAAACATGTACTTGATGTGGTAGAGAACGTCACAGATGGGGTCCATGTACTTGAGCTCACTAACACTACGATCCACCTGTTGGTAACAACACAGCAGTATTGTAGAGACATAGTAACAGCAATGATGATTAACTTCATCATAACATTTCATAATGAAAGTCTATATTTTCAGCATTTTAAACCATATACTTTTGAATGCTAAAAGTATACAATTATTACAATGAAAACTATATACTTTATGTTATTGTCTTGGTGTCAGAAATTACATTCCTGGTGCAAAAAATGTGCTTTTTGGTACCAAGACTAAATCAAAAAGCACATTTCTGGCACCAAGACTACAGCCTTAGTGCCCAGAAAGCATTAATAATCATACACTTATGTTTTTAAATACTAAAAGTACTGTACTGTTTAATATTTGTATGACTGAAAGGTAAAAGTGTGTCTTGTAGAGAGAGGCACAATAAACGTACCTTAAAGAGAGCTTCATAAAGCTCTATGGTGACGTCAAACACTTTACGAGCCAGTTCACTGTTGAAGCGCTGCAGGAACGGCCCCACCAGGTGACACAACACCACCAACTGTTCCTCGGTAGTCAGCATTGGTCGTACTCTGTCCCTCATGAACCTGTAGTGACGTATTAATGGGATTTAAATCTATACCGAGTTAAATCTAAACATTTATGGCCATTATGGAATATTTCAAAGTAAGGTTTACGATTGAGGCCACTAATTAATCCCTTGTGTATGGGTCGCCTCAGAGCTGAATAAAATTGTCGGGCATTAACCAAATAAAATATTAAAAATGGCATCCCAGTAGTGAAGGTGTGAATAAATAGCACTGCTATTAATAATGAGAGTTTGCCTAGTACTATTTTTTACAGCCTGGAACTCACTGGGGGATGCGACCGACTTGTCCAAACGAAGCATGGTGCCAAAAGGAGTGGGCAAGTGCCACAGTGAGGGCGGCACTCAGGTCACTACGGGACGACTGTAGCTGTTCCAAATTCAGCATCGTGAAGGGATCCATCGAGGTACTACTGGGGGAAGCTAGACATGGTTTCTGCACAGGAATAATCAACCAATAATTAGAAACATCTCTCCCATCCTTTCCCCCATTAAAGGAACTACAGTAATTACGAGATATCCCTAAATACAAAATTAACTACAGCATACAATAGTTATGATACATTATATATAGAACTTAAAGTATGTTCATTGTTTATATGAGACAGATGGTAGTGAAGGAAATACAACTAGAAGATGGAGCTTAGTTCCCTTTATGGTATGTGATAATAAATTGTTCAAGATTATAAAGTGTGTTTTTTTATGATTATTTTGATCCCAAATTCACTCATGGTGCACAGATACTGAAGAAGTTTATCATACAGAGTTGAGTGAGAGTATGTGAGTAAATGAGACAGTGAGTGAATAATTGAGTGAGATTGAGTGACCAAAAGAGTAAGTGAATGAGTGAGTGAGTGTGAGGGTGAAGAATTACGTGAGTGAGTAAACTATTAGGTGAGTGAGTGAGTGAGAAAATGAGTGAGTAAGTAATACCATAACTCACCTGGAGTAGTTCAATAATACGGTCGTGTACCACCAGCCAGTAAGGTTCAGGTAGACAGGTGAGGAGGAGACCGACAGCATTCACCCATTCCTCCACCTCACCATTGGGAATGTCACAGTACCTGGAAAAAGAGAATCGGGTAATGAAGATAAAAATAATTCTTTTGTCGGTAATAAATCAATATGAACAGAATACCAACTGGGCAAGGAAAATTGAAGTGAAAATACTGATATGGTTCGGTTAGGTTACCCTTTGAGCAGCACATCCAAGAGTTTGTTGGCAACGATGGTGGGATTACTGGGAAGGGCCATTAGCTCCACACAGCTCACATGAAGGGCGTGAGCACCGCTGTTGGCAAACTCGTTGAACCGCCACTCCACTGCCGGGAACACTGGCTTACCTTGCATAGCTGATGTCTGGAGTTAAGGAAGACTCACTATGATAGGTAAGGTTGTAAGTGTTGTTTGTAAGGTTGTAATTGTGCTGTATGTAAGGTTGTCAAAATAACCTACAAAATGGAGGTCACATATCTAATGGACTACTCTCTCCATATACTGTAGTCAGTTAATGGGAGTTTGACTATTGTGAAAATGAACGTAGGTCCCTTAAGCCTGACAGCTCATAAGAGGCGGGACAGATATCTCAGTGTATAGGGTCTCTCTCTCTCTCTCTCTCTCTCTCTCACACACACACACACACAAAAATTAACCTTCATTTATTTTTCTTTGTAAGGTTGAGAGAATCATAACAGATTAATGAACACGGTAGATAAATCAACCCAAGAGGAAAGAGTCGGTTTAATATTCACAAATGTAGACCCAGATGCCACACACCATTCAGCTGTAAAGGAATTTAATCAACACCCAGGGATAGGGATGGTTAGCTTAACATTATCTTAGGTTACCATTATCTTAGTTGAAGTTACCATTAGGGTGTTTAATCATCGGGTGAAATAATCTGGGGTGTCTAATCTTCCCATAATCCTCACCAACCCTAATTAACTCCGCAAAAGAAGCTTAAATAATCTGTAAATAAAAGGACACTGTTGACCAGACGTCTAACGAGCGCTGTGTAGTAAGATAACGCCGGGTTCCATGCGATGTCTTCCTGAGGCCGGGCTAGATACTGTCTATATGCCTCCGTCAGAGCCCAACCCTGGGGACGAATTTCTTGCTGTGACATGATAACGGCGACCACCAGACGGCGCTTGAGGTTGGGCCGTTCCCGTAGCTTGTTCTCGTAATAGTGGAATGTGTTGTATAGATACGTGATTGGCCGATCTGGAATGTAAACAAAAAATTAAATATGTAAGGAAAACATTCAAATAAACAGATCACTTGAAGATTTGTGCTGCCCCAGTTTATTTCACCTGATAATTTAACACCAAAATTCTACCCTAACCTAATGTAAACTATTCTAAATGCCCTAGATAGATTAATGTGTTTAATCACCAGGTAAAATAAACTAGGATGGTTAATCTTCCTGTGACATGTATAGAGTATAAACATTGAAGGATAAAATAAGGATAACTGAAGAAAATCCAGTAGGGTACAGAAGCCATAACTCACCGTGGAACTTGTATAATATCCCCAGTCTCTCTAGGATAGTCTCTAGGTTCTTGTGTACTTGGTGAAGCTCTAGGAACCTATGGATGATTATGTCCAACACCTGAGAAGAAATAGACACCAATTTTAGACAATGTTGACCCTGATCTCTGACCTTTGACCCAATTGTACCTAAGATTTTATATTCCTTTGAGTGTTGATGATTGATTGATTGTGGTAATTACATCCTTGATGACCCAACAGGTTTCACATCTAAACGACCCTCGATATAACGGACATTCCACCCAACATAGCCCGTTAAATAGAGGTTTTACTGTACTATTGAAAACTATTAATATTTACCGTATAAAATAATCACTTACGGGCAAGAATCTCAAGCAGACGTTCGAGAAGTAAATTGGCAACGTCTGGTACTGTGCAGTGAGTGTTCCTTGCTCCGCCAGTATACTCTCGGGGGAAAACTTCTCGGGATATTTGCGGTGGAAGGCCATGTGCTTCTCGTACCTGGGGAAGTGTGTAATAACGTCAGGTCATGTTATGTTAGGTCATGTCAGGTCAGGTCATGTTCGGTAAGTTTTAGCACATCAACATGAATGTATTTTTATGTTGTGTATTCCCACCATATCCATCCTAACATCGTAGTTTAACCCTTAGAATTATCTGTTATAGGTTAAAGGGCTAAATAATTATCCTTGATGGGTTAAAGGGTTAAATAATCATCTTTAAAGGGCTAAATAAACATCCTTAAAGGGATAAAGGGTTAAATAATCACCCTCAAAGGGTTAAATAATCATCCTTGAAAGGTTAAATACTTATCATTAAAGGGTTAAATAATCATCCTTAAAGGGTAAAATGGTTAAATAATCATTCTTACAGGACTACAGGGTTCATAAACTCAACGCTACACATTACCAGTTATTCTGCCGCCAGTGGTCGGGGGAGTTCTCCTTGACGAACTCCTGCACGCGGTTCCTCAGCTCGGGAGGCTTGAGGAGTAGCAGCTGTATGATGAAGAAACAAACATGGGCCTCGCTACCCTCCTGTGTCCTGAGGGCCTGGTGTGGGGGAGGGGGAAGAGGGGGTGAGGGTGAGAAGAGGGTGGGAGGGGGAGTGGGAAGAGGGTGGGAGGGGAAGAGGGGGTGGGAGACGGAAGAGGGTGGGAAGGGGAAGACAGGATGGGAGGGAAAGAGGGGGGTGGGAGACGGAAGAGGGTGGGAAGGGATAGTAGAGTTTAAATATAGTAAAAGATTATAGTTTGTATAGTTTGTTTCATCTTCAGACTATAACCAAACTAAACCTAACCTAACCAAACCTAATGTAATATAACCTCACCTAACTTACCCTAACCTAACCTCAGAAGACAAGAGTTAGATACAAACACCTCGACACAAGAGACAGAGGTAAACAAACTCACCAGGCACAACATGAGGCGATCTATGGGCACTATGTTGTACACCCAGATGATGGCGTTCATAGTCTCGACGTACTTGGTCACGTGTTGGCCCCCGGCGCTGTTCGAAAACTCCAACACCAGGAAGTCACAGAGAGTGCGGACGTGGGCGGCGAGTTGACGGGGCCCCACTCGTTCCAGCACCCTGAGATTTATGGTAATTAACGCAAGGAGTGGATGAGGAGTAACTGGTATTTATAGGAAACTCTGTGATGATAGTAAATAATGCTGTGTTATTCTACTATACTGTATAAATGGAACCATACAGGGTAGGCTTAGGGGTTAGTGAGGGTTGAGAAATATGAGAATTTATTCATTGATTTAAAAAATATTATTCCCTAATGATAATGAGAGTGGGTCCCATAGGCAGGACTACCCATTAGGGACAGTGTGAATAGCTACAGTACACAAGGAGGCAGCATGGCCGGTACTGCTCTTGACTGTATTCATTTCCCTGATACAAGACTTGATAAACTTACTTGTAGGCGATGGGTGGTACTCGATCAGTGTCCAGCACCATCTTGAACAGGAGACAGAGGAAGAGGGGGGAGGTGTTGTGTTGGAGGGAGAAGTGGGTGATGATGTCGTTCTCATTGTTCATGGACTTCCACTTCCTGTACTCCTCCTCGACCGCTTTCTGTTGACGAAACGGGACGATTTACTCTGTTAATCCACGTCTGAAAGGTTTCTCGTCGTGCCCAAAGTAGCCAGCCCCTCATGAGTAAGTCAATAATGCCTTGAACTGATCTAGATACCAACAAAAATGACCTTTCAGAATATATAAATAACCTAATATTACCTTGGGGGGTCAGGTTATGTTGGGTCAGGCCAGGTTATGCTAGGTTAGGTCATGTTATGTCAGATTGTGTAGGTCAGATCAGGTTACGTTAGGTTAGAGTAGATTAGAAGAGGTTAGATCATGTTGTTATGTTAAATTAGGATAGGTCAGGTCATGTTATGTTATGTTAAGCTATGTATGCTACTGGTTATGTTAGGTTAGCTTAGCATTAGGTCAGTTAATCTTAGGATGAAATAAGCTGGAAGGGCTAATTGAGAGCTGCTTGACCAATATACAATACAGTAGTGGATAAGGAAACACTCACAACCATCATACAGTACCTTGAGTGTGTGCATGTTCTCCCGAGGTGCAGGACACTGGTGGTAAAAGTCCGAGATGACAGTCGGGAAGCACTGGAGCGTGTGATTGGCCCACGTGTGAGGGGTCTGAGTCATGATGGTCTTTAGGACATCGACGCACCAACGAGCCGAGTCTCCTGAGCTGTCACAACCTACAGTGTGAGATGTTTGGATTAGCCTCTTGTGTATGGGGTCCTCTCTGAGCTGAATAAAATCGTCTGGTATTGGCCAAATAGAATATTAAAAGTGGAGTCCCTGTAGTGAAGGAGTTAATAATTAAAAATCTGGGATCACCTGATGATTAACGTCCTAATGCTACCTTGAGAGGTTAGGTTAGGGTTAAAATGTTAATACTGTGGTGACAAATCTTCAGGTGATCCAAATCTTGAAAAAATTACCTACAAGTAAACCTCTATTTACAATGTCCCAACCTATGATAATCCACGTTAATGATGCTGATAAATATTTGTCACCCCAACAACTCACCAAGTTGGTATATGGAAAGCATATGAGTCGCGATCTACCCGAACGCCACCTCGTGACCATCTGGTGAACTAGTCCGGCCGTTGTTTCTTCTTGGTTACATGTGTGTAATAATGAAGCTCAATGTTGATCAAATATTATCAGTGTTGTACCTTACAGTGAGAGGACATCACTAAAGTTCACCTTGTGCTGTACTCTTTGTTATTGACTGTGAGTTCTTTCTCTCTGATCCTTCACCCCAACATAAATATTTTTACTACTTAGTTTTTGTCTTCATTCAAGAGTCTTCAGGTCATGACACCCACTAATCCTCTACTACAGCTTCATCACAACATTTCTTACATTTGTTTTTAATAAAATAATTGAGCCCCATCACTAGTATTGTGTTTTTTGTGTAGTGAGCGGTGTAACTCTGAAAATGTCTGGCAAGCATTTTACTCACCATCCTTAAGGCTACACCTCCAGTTCCCACTATTGAGACTCGCCCAAAGTCTGTGTGGGAGTCAGGGTGATGTGTCCACTCTACCTTGAGCGTCCCTTTTAGCCTTGAAGGGGACGTGTGATGAGGACAAGACTTCTTAATGTTGTGGTGAGTGAGAGTGTTGTAGGGTGTCTGATGGCCAGGAACCTATCCCAGTGAACCCCAAGTTATAATGAGCCTGATTTACGATATTTTGATTTGTGATTGTGTTTCCAGGAACCTAACCCCATCACATAGAGGCTTACCTGTATTGCAAAACTGTCCATGTCAGGTTAGGTCAGGTCAGGTAAGGTTAGATCAGCAACCCCTCAATCCTATCCCATTATCATGACCCAAGTTGAATCAAACCCGTTTACATTCTCACCCGTTACGTGTATTGTCCGAGCCATAGTCAAGACCAGCACCCGGTTGAGCTCTTCGGAGTCGCTACTGATGAGGTTGGGTTTGGTGTCCGAACAAAACGTGAATCGGGTCAAACTGGGCATCACCTCTGCGTTGCCCAGACCCGTGATGAGTCGTAGGGCCACACTCTCCATACTAAACAAAAAGATAACAGGTTGATTGATTTATCTAACACAATGAGTATATACAGAAGTGGATTACCAAGAGACTTTACACACAGGATAAAGGGAAGTGCTAACTACGGTAATGCTTTCTCCGTGGATAACCTGATTTAAGAGCTAGTTCGTCATATACAGACAAATACAGATATATTTAATTAAAGGAATGGCATTTGATGTATAATTTAACAAATATTTCATCTTGTATGTTAGAGACAGATACTGTACTGACTGATTTAAATAAAGGAAGGTAATTTAAAGTCTAACTCAACAACTATTAATCAGGCAGGTTAACGACAGATACCGAAAGGACTAAATAAAAAATCATTTATACCCCCAATACAAAAAACTAGTCCATCTTCCTTACCATAGGTGGAGCTGAGTCATTTGGGTCATGGTACTGAGGGGGACGGCAGCCATGTGGTGGATGGTGGAGAGGAGTTGGATGCGGTACTGTGGGGGAGAGTGGTGGATGCGGTGGATGAACATCTCCAGGAGGGCGTGCAGGATGCTCCATACGTGGCTCTTGAACACTACTGGCAGGTGGTTCACTGTGGAGGTGGAACAGGATCATGTAACCCAAGTAAATTTTGACTATTTGTATATCTGGGAGAGTCAGTGCAACTAATTCAGGTTTAGAAGAGTCAATATGCAACTAATTCAACTTTAGAAGAGTTAATATGTAACTAATTCAGGTTTAGAAGAGTCAATATGCAACTAATTCAGGTTTAGAATAGTCAATATGTAACTAATTCATCTTTCGAAGCTTCAATATGCAACTAATTCAGCTTTAGAATAGTCAAGATGTAACTAATTCAACTATGCACTGTACTATCAACAAATTTTGAATATTCAGTGTATAACCAATCCAATTATCTTATCACCATATCTAGGATAGTCAAGGCTGCAACTAATCCCACTTTTTCTATCATTAATCTACTAAGGATTTCTCAGATGATGTATTAACAAGCTCTAATAATTCTAACGTTAGTGTATCTTGATTTAATCTTTCCTGTGCCGGCGTTGATTCCGGCCGGCCAATGGTGTGCTGGAGTAATGAAACACACCCGCCCCGACCACTCACCTATGAACGTCTTGATGCCGATGCTCTCAATCTCCGTGTAGACCAGAAGCCTCGCGTACGTCTCGATGAGTGCCGGAGCCAGTGCCACCGCTGACTTGTGCTGAGCTTGTTTTTGTATGTGCTGTAAAAAAAAGAAAAGCATGTTTGGTTAGATTTGGTTAGGTTAGGTTAGGTTAGCTGTTTGGACTATCAGCAAAAGAGCCATAATATATATAGTAATTAAACCTAAACTACTGCTTTATTAGTATTATATGACTTGTGTTCTTATATAACATGTGAGAGGTCATCATTATTAAGGTCAAATAAACACACTAGAATTAATTACAGTTGTTTGTATCTAACCTAACCCAACCTGACCTAATCTAACCCAACCTGACCTAGTCTAGCCTAACCTACCCAAACCTGACCTAACTTAACCTAACCCAATCTCTAAAACAAAGTATACAGTAAAAACCTCTATTTAATGAACTATATAGAGATGAAAGTCCATTATATCGAGGGTCCGTTAGATATAAAACCCCCATTTAAGGGATTATGTGGAGAGAAAAGTCTGCTATGTGGAGGTTTCACTGTATAAACAACTTTCTCAACCCAACACAATATTGTACAACACATCACCAATACAACACCTCAAGAACACAACACAACACAACACCCACCTGCCCGATGTTATGGACGAGACTCATTTTAACGTGGACGGTGAGGGAGTCGAGCAGTGTTATGGAGAGAGGGGAGGTGCTGCCCATGGCCACACAGTTTATACCGGGCATGGGTACAGTCGACTTCTGGTTACCCTGGATACTGTCCGATAGTGTCAGAACGGGTCTCTGGAAATACTCCTGTGGGGAGGGAAAGAAGACAACAAGGAAGAGTGAGAGAGGGAAGGGGGGAGAGGGAAGGAGAGGAAGAGAGAAAAATTACATTAGTTATAATTATCATGAGATCGAGCCATATTTATAGCAGTTAAGAGTGACTGACGATGACTCAGACAACCTAATCCTGGGACGTTGGTTTAAAGTGATACTGTACTCAGATATATGTACAGGGTGTGTCACAAGGCAGGCACACGTATACAGTACAGGGTGTCTCATAGGCCACAACAGAAGACAGCAACTGGGCAACATATCAATGAACAAAAGGAAATCTACGACACTTCAATTTCCCAACAACCGAGAAGGCTTCATTCGTACCTGATTGGTGGAGTAAGCATTGACGAGCAGGGCAATTCTGTAGTCGGCCGGGTTGCCAGCTGTAATGAGTGGCAGTTGTGGGTTGTGGGCCAGACTCTGCAAGAACCTATGAGGGAAAATGGTCAGGTTAGGGTTGGGTTAGATTGGGTTAGATTATTTAATATATGCATCACTAGAGAGGGTGTGGTGGGTGTGTTGGGTGAAGAGAGGATGTGTTGGGGGAGGGAGGGTGTGTGTGGGTGGTTTAGTGAGTGTGTTGGGTGGATGGAAGTTAAGTTATTATACTCAAAGGGTTAAATCACTGTACTCAAGGTGTACAGTAGAGTAGTGTAGAGTCGAGTAAAGCAGTGTAGAGTAGTGTAGAGTAGAGTACAGTAGAGTATAGTACAGTAGAGTACAATACATACTCATGGTGATTCTTGAACACAGTAGGCAAGGAGCGAGGGGTCTTGATGTTATCTGCCTGAGCCTTCTTCAATATATGCATCAGTATACACATGGCTGACATCTGCATGGCACATCTCGGGTCGGTATAATCGGGCACCGGCAGTGGCTCTTTCTCCGGGTACAAGACCTCTATAATCACACATAATAAAAAAATAAAATATTACTTTATGTTATGATTGACTTTTATCAGATCTTATGTTGGTTGTGATGAAAGTTTTCACATAATCGTCATGAAATTATAGATATAGAGGCATCAGTTCATTAAGTTTCTATATAATCTTCATGTAATTATAGCGGCATCAGTTCAATAAAGTTCTCTCCATGTAATTATAGAGGCATCAGTTCAATAAAGTTCTCTCCATGTAATTATAGCGGCATCAGTTCAATAAAGTTCTCTCCATGTAATTATAGAGGCATCAGTTCAATAAAGTTCCCTCCATGTAATTATAGAGGCATCAGTTCTCACCAATAAGCCTGAGCACTGGCAGGAAGTCAGAGAACTGGTTCTTCTGTATACTGCCGGAGAGGAACTGCAGCAGGACCCACATGAGGTGGTCACGCCCTTGGTGGCTGCCCTTGGCCTTGAGCTGAATAAAGAAAATAAAAACAAATATAATTACCAATGGATATATAATTATTCATTAACATACATTTAATTCATTTTTTTATACCAGCATAATGAATAATCCTTCACTTGATAACATGACTCAGTGATATCATAACCATCTTGTTTAATCTCAAAGCCACAATGGGAAGAAGGTTTAAGATGGATTAGGATAATGTGTGTTGATCCGAGAGCTTACAATTCCTTTTTGCTGTAGGTATAAAACATAAACCTCCTCCCACCGCTTTAAAGCCCACGAGCCTTTACATGCGACACACCTCTAACATCCGACACAGAGTAACTTCAGAACCCACGAGCCTTTACATGCGACACACCTCTAACATCCGACACAGAGTAACTTCAGAACCCACGAGCCTTTACATGCGACACACCTCTAACATCCGACACAGAGTAACTTCAGAACCCACGAGCCTTTACATGCGACACACCTCTAACATCCGACACAGAGTAACTTCAGAACCCACGAGCCTTTACATGCGACACACCTCTAACATCCGACACAGAGTAACTTCAGAACCCACGAGCCTTTACATGCGACACACCTCTAACATCCGACACAGAGTAACTTCAGAACCCACGAGCCTTTACATGCGACACACCTCTAACATCCGACACAGAGTAACTTCAGAACCCACGAGCCTTTACATGCGACACACCTCTAACATCCGACACAGAGTAACTTCAGAACCCACAAGCCTTTACATGCGACACACCTCTAACATCCGACACAGAGTAACTTCAGAACCCACGAGCCTTTACATGCGACACACCTCTAACATCCGACACAGAGTAACTTCAGAACCCACGAGCCTTTACATGCGACACACCTCTAACATCCGACACAGAGTAACTTCAGAACCCACGAGCCTTTACATGCGACACACCTCTAACATCCGACACAGAGTAACTTCAGAACCCACGAGCCTTTAAATACCTTGTCGTGTAACCTCAGAACAAGCGAGGGGAAGGAGATAAGTTGAATGAGGACGAAGTAAATGAGGAGAGAGGAGAGATGAGCGCAGGTACAGGGGCTGTGGTCTCCGGACGTCGGGGTCGAGTTATTACCGCCGGAGCCATTGGAGGACGACACACCGCTGGAGGCATCGACCCGACTGCAGTCCTCCAAGGCTGAGACCATTAACTCCACCAGCTGTTCCTCGAGGGCGATGCACCGCTGTTTTTGCTGGAGGGAGAGTGTTAGTACGGTCAGTTGTTTATACAGTCGAGTGGTGGTCATTCTATTCACTGCTGCTACAGTTAATATAGTTATACGGTCAACGGTTTCAACAGTTTACACAGCAACATAGTTAACAGTTAATACAGTCAACAGTTTATATAGTCATACAGTCAACTGGGGTTAAGGACGAGTGTTGGTACGGTTAGTTGTTTATACAGTCTAGTGGTAATCATCTGTTCACTGCCATTACAGTTAATATAGTTATACAGTCAACAGTTAATACATTTATAGAGTCAACAGTAAATACAGCCATACAGTCAACAGTTAATACAGTTATACAGTCAATGTGATGGAGGAGTGGACAATCCTATGCTGCTCAGTAATATACAAAAGACAATTAACTCAGCCATACAGTATGTTTTTTTTAATGTCTATCACGGTGCAGTATACAAAGGGCAACAGGACATCACATCAGCCATATCATACTTTTGTCTATGTCTATCATGATACAGTACACAAAAAAGACATCAAATCAGCCATATCTCACCTTCTTGGGTATGTCTATCATGTTACAGTACACAAAAAAGACATCAAATCAGCCATATCTCACCTTCTTGGGTATGTCTATCACGGTACAGACCATCTCTCGGGGGTACGGCTGCCTCATAATATACCGCAGGAGGCTAGGTTGAGGCTCCAGAAGCTCAGGGCTGTACGGTAGAGCTCCCTTCAGTTGGAACTTGAGGGAGACTGAGTCGAGCTTCCAGGAGTTGATGGAAGGACTGTTGTGACCTGAGGAATGAAAGAGGGACAATGCTTTTAAAGAGAGTAGGTTAGGTTTGATTTGGTTAGGTTAGGTTTGATTTGGTTAGGTTAGGATTGGTTGGTTAGGTTTGGTTAGGTCAGGTTATGTAGGGTCGGTTATAGTAGGTAGGGTAGGTTAGGTTACATAGGTAAGACAATATAGGCTAACAAAATAAAATATCAAAGGTGGAAATATTCTACTAAACCTAATCTATGGGCTTTCCCTCTGAGCTGAATAAAATCGTTCAATGTCTCCCAAATAAAACAACATCAAAAGTGGTGTCCCTATAGTAAAGCTGTGGTGGAAACGATAGGTAACACGCAGCTGACCTGTATGTTCCACAATGGGTCGGAGTTTTGTACGGGCCATAATCGACAGCATCTGGGCAGCTCTTCGAAACTTGTCCACAAAGTCAGTCAAGAGTGATGCCAGTTTCTGCAATTGGGAAACAGGTGATGAGTGAATGGCTATTAAACCCTTTTATGATAATTCTTTTAGAGGTGATTGAGAAGAGATGCACTAACATCACATAAAGATTAACCACCCCAGTTTATTTCACCTGATGGTTCCTAACCTAACCCCCTCAGGTAGGAATTGGTCGTTAATCTTCAGGTGAAATAATCTGGAGGGGGGTACAAATCCTCAGGTATTCTTAAGCCATTACTCTCTCTCCTCACATCACCTAAACACTGTGATTCATGTCGTCTATCGTATTGGTCAGTTTATATAGGTCGTAAATGACCCCCAAGTGACCTGTCTGTGCTGAAAGGATGTATATTGTATGTGGAGAGACAGTGCTGAGATGATTTATATGTATATTCTGTATATACATGGATAATTGGATATACATCAACTTTGCTTCTATAAACTTATGTATATATATATATATTTGACGCACACACCAGATATTTACATTTTAACACACGCACACCAGATATCTATACATACACATATATCAGACATCTACACACACACACACGCAAACCAGACATTTACACAGACAGACACACACACACAAACCAGACATTTACAGAGAGAGACAGACAGACAGACACACACACACACCAAATCAAAACAAACCAGGAACACCACACCACATACCCAGTGAGGCCAATGCTTGTAGTCGGGGTAAAGCTTCAGTAACTCATTAACAATAAAATAACCCGGCAGGAGGGAGGCATTACGGTCAAAGATGAGACTCATGACTTCGTACAGGGCGTCGACCAGGTGGAGCTGTGACCGCCGCAGGTTGCTGGGTAGTTGTCTGGCCCGGTCGAGACACATCTTGAACATAACATTACTGTGCTATAGAATTTCTTTAGGGGGTAATAGTGACCCTGGCTAACATTTACGAGTAACCTAAACTAGACTAAGCTCGACAAATATTTATAACTAATCTAAATTAATCTTGGGAAATGTTTATAACTAACCTATACTAAACTAACCTTGGTAAACATTTATAACTAAACTAATCTAACCTAACCTAACCAAACCAGTGAGTAAAAGAGGGATTGTTCTTACTTTACTCTACGACCTAAGCTAGCACAAGCGGCGCAAGACCCAAGAAATCCCAAGAACCACTCCTCTATGAAATCCCAAGAACCACTCCTCTATGAAATCCCAAGAACCACTCCTCTATGAAATCCCAAGAACCACTCCTCTGTGAAATCCCAAGAACCACTGCCCTATCCCACACCTACAGGACCCCATCGCTCACCACCAAATTGAAGGAATTATGACAAGTCTTACCTTCATTATCTCACGGACGCCCTTGTAGTCGACGCCAGTTATTACTTTCTTAATGATGGCGAACGACGTCACCCAAAAGATCTCGTTGTCGGGAACCAGCATCTCGTCTGTCAGGAGGCGGAGGCAAATCACTCTGAAACGTGTATAGTACAGGTTAAGTTAGGTTAGGTTAAAGTTAAGTTAGGTTAGGGATTTAACTTCATACTGTGCGACTTACTTGGGAGAGATGGTGTTGGTGGTTAGGTTAGGTTAAAGTTAAATTAGGTTAGGTTAAAGATAGGTAAGGTTAAAATTAAGTTAGGTTAAAGATAGGTTTGGTTAAAGTTAAGTTAGGTTAGGTTAAAGATAGGTTAGGTTAAAGCTAAGTTAGGTTAAAGTTAGGTTAGATAAAAGTTAAGTTAGGTTAAGGATTTAACTTCATACTGTGCGACTTACTTGGGGGACACAGTGTTGGTGGTTGCCAGGTGTGTGAGGGTCGAGGCTATGAACTTGGCGCGGTAGGAGTTATTCTCAGACCTTAACATCACCACCATCGTCGTAATACCGGCCTCGTGGACCCGCGTCGTCGCCTCTGGTCCCGAAGACCTGAAAATGAAGCCATAAATAAACTGTATATTTCGTCGAATATCCCGGGAGAAGTTGTTTATTTCTACGAACCTCTACCCGTTCAGGAATTAGGGTAGTGTTATCGTAAGCTAAGGCAGTTTACTCTTGAAGTGCAGTTTAATTCACCTGAGGATTAAACACCTCAATGGTAACCTAACGTAACCTAACCTAACCTGATCCTCCCATTTTGTGTAATGGTGTTTGATCATCAGGTGAAATATACCCTGGGGGGGAGGAGAGGGTAGGAGGAGGGGTAGGAGATGGAGAGGGGAGGGGGAGGAGGGGTAGATGTGGAGGGGAGGGTGGGAGGAGGGGTAGGAGATGTGGAGGGGAGGGTGGGAGGAGGGGTGATGAGAGGGTAGGGGAAGAGGAGGATGGTGGTTTATAATATTTATGAGGTCACTCGGAGACACTCACATACACTGACCAGACACTCGGAGACACTCAGAGACACGGGCAAAAACTTGCAGATATCTCCAAAACAACAAAACACATCAATAATCTGACAGGAATTAAACCTCAAACACAACATACTTGGCCGTCTCCGTGGCCTTCGGTGTCGCCCCGGGCTGGCCATCCTGCCCGGCCGGTGTGGAGGACGATGCATCAAGGGAAGCCTCATTGAAGATCTTCTGGAGCTCCGCACAGACAGAGGTAAGGGGTGGGTACTCCTTCTCCGATTTCGGCAGCACCAGCAAATTCACGAGAGCCTCCCGAAGAGCATCTCCCTTCTGAAATGACAAAATACAGAACCTGGTAACACACAGACACCTCAGGATTACATTATTTCCGTGATTCTTTTAGTCCTGCACCACTAATCTCCGGGTACACACTATCTCCAGCCCAGGATTACATTATTTCCATGATTCTTTTCGTCCTGATTACATTTCCTCCATCTGTTTTGGGTGTGTCATTAATAATCTTCTAAAGCAAATTATTTTTATAACTGCTGCAGAGAATTAACATGTAAAACCTCCATCTAGTCAACAATATGGAGATGAAAATCCATTATATCAAGGGTCCATTAGATATGAAACCTCCATCTAGCGGAACATATGGGGAGAGAAGTCAATTACATAAAGGTTACACAGAACATAATTCACCTTGGTAATACTCTACAACACCGACTCATGATAACTAACAACTTTATAAAAAAAATTGAGACAAGAAAAATTTATTCAAAACTTCTAGAAAATTCCCCCTAAAAAAAAATGAAGGAATTTAAACTTTGTATTTCCATAGATTCTGTTCAGAGTAAATAAAGTCCGTGGGCTAACCTAACCAGACCTAATCTAAACTAAACTAAACTAAACTAAACTAACCTAACCTAACCAAACCTGTAGAGTACCGTCTATGTACTTATGAACCAATGTAAACATGGATGATGATTTTACCTAAGAAATAAAAATACCAGTAATTTCGACCAATTATTTTTTTTTATAACAACCAATAACAACTACCATTAATAACCACCATCAACAATAACCACCAACACCCACCACTGTACCTACCTACCGGCAACTACCTATCTACGTCAGTCCCATCAAGTAATAGATAATAAAACAAATAAATACAACAAAAACTAATTAAAATCATCAAATAAACAACTAAATCAACAATAACACACAAATGAATAATAAAAAACTACAAAAATTATCAAAAACCCAAATTAACAGGAACCAACACACCATATTTAACACCTAATTACCACTAAGCTAGGTATAATTAATCCCAATAATCCATTTTAATTATCTCACCAATATGTCCAGGAGACGTTCGTTTATCCTGTTCTCCGTCACAGTCGAGGGATCCTCCATAACAATCATTTAAGCGGTGGTAAGAGGTCATGTTCCAACCACTACAACACCATTACCCTTCTACTGTTTACACCTGTGACGTCACACTCTTTTAACCAAGACGTCTTACTTTATAATGTTTAAAATATTACCACGAACTTTTCTTAATTATGTTCATATAAGTACACGAATTTTTTATATTTTTAGTTTTTTAGTTACAAATCGGTTTTAATCTATCTTAATCTATCTTAAGTTATTATATATATCATTTATTAAAGGTTTGGGTTTTATTAATTTAAAATTATCTACTTTTTGTATTGAATTTGGGTGATATTTTGAGTAGTCTTCATTGTGTTCATATACTTCCACGAACATATCATATTTAATGGTTTTCAAGATATAAATCATTTTTATCTATCTTGTTCTATATAAAATTGTATAAAAATAATGATGTTAAGTTTTACTCGATTAAAGTCGAAGTTATCTGCTGTTAGCAAAAATATAAATAATTGTTAACATAATATTCATGGCTTGGCGTCGCGTCATTGCTAGTACACAATACACTCAATAGATGGCGGTGACTCATATACCTACATATACATTTCTCCTTTAAGTAATTTCTGTACATAATTGTGTTAACTACTGTATATAATATCGTTAATTAACACTTTTTAGAATAACTGACACATTCGTTGATATAATAATAATAATAATAATAATAATAATAATAATAATAATAATAATAATAATAATAATGATAATACTTTCACACGTTCCCTCTATACGCTGAAGTCGAAGATGCTCGTAGCTTTAATCCACGTACACTCAGTATACGTCGACACTACCGAGGGAAGACCCCACAAGCAGCTGTCATAGTTAAATGGAAGGGGAGGGAGTACTCAACCACTGTTGAGGCCCACCCAGTCCTCCCCCCACAGCCCCCCTCCGGTAACACGACACAGATCATGTCCCTCTTACATGAATTACCAACTGTATTGAAAGACTCTTAATACACTCTGTACCGCCATCTCCAACCTGCACAGACTACCCCTGCCTCCAGTCACCCCCCTCTTGCTCACAGCCTACTCCACCGCCGCCTGGCATCACTGCCGGCGTCCACGCTACCGAGCCTGTCCCGGTGTGCCCGGCTGCCCCCGTCCACCCACCGCACGCCGCGCCTGCCCATGGACCCGAGGACACCACCCCCGGTTCCCCGTCCCCCACCGGCACCTGGGGCCCATCCACTCCAGTTCTCCACATCAAATGACCACCATGAGGCCATGGTAGTGACCTACGCATCTACGCCAAGAAGAACGTCCCCTACCAACCTCTCGACGTCCCCTTGAAGCCGACACTACCGACGTACACGCCATCACAATCACACTAAAGGTATTCCCTCAATATTGTCAATGCCTATGGCCTGGCACTTGACATTATTAGGGACCTGCCACGCTTTGCCATAAACAGATTAATTGTACTGGTAATTTTCCCCCCCACACACTCATCATTCTGTCACTTTATGTAACTTGCTGACAAAACCCATGACCCTTCAGGTTTTTAGGCCCTTAATGCATGAGTCATAAAGGCAAGCATGAACTCCGCATGCTTCCCAGATGGGCGCTGTAAACGCTTCTGCGCTTCACCTTGCACAGGAAGTAACGGGGTGCCCAATAAACTAGCCTTCTTGGGGGCAACCTAAAAAAAAAATCTAAAAACTCTTGCCCATATGTCCTCCTGCTGACAGTGCTGACCTTGTGTGTCATAGTCCTGCTGACAGTGCTGACCTTGTGTGTCATAGTCCTGCTGACAGTGCTGACCTTGTGTGTCATAGTCCTGCTGACATTATACACGTTATGATTATGCTGACACAGACTAATCATGTGTCAGCTTAACATAATAACATTCAAGATTTTTTTAGGGGACATAATTAAATATATATATAAATGTAATTATATTTATTCGTCATAGTATAAAAATATAGAAAATATTTGGTAATAAATGTAAAAAAAAATGATAGCTTTTATAGGTGATGATGACATGTGGTGAAGGATCAGCTGATGGATGTAAACAAAGAGTGTACACACCCGCTGCTACAACACAACGGGTGACAAGTGACTGAGATCAAGTATTTCTTCTCCAAGGATGTGTAAGGTTCACTCCAGCTTGACGTGGGACCTGACTAAGGTGAGGAGGGAGGTGGCAGCCTTCCTAAGGGCTCTGGTAAGGGCTCGGGTAACAGCCCTCGTCGTCCACCACAGCAGCAGCACCAACACAGCAGCCGCCACCGCCAAGACAGCGGCCACGTCCAGTAAGAAGTACTGGTGTAGCGGCATGTTGGCGGCAGGTGAGCGCAGGTGAGGGGCGCCGCCGTGACGCAACACGTGTTCCGTCCAGTACACAGCTCGCTGGAGGGGAGGAGTCTCTTGGTCTCGTAGTAGTGTTGATGTTTGCTTCACTCGTCCTCGGTATTGGTCGTCCTCGACAACAGCTGTGATGGCCTCGTACAAATTGTCTTCTGTGAGAGTCTCCAGTGTCAGTTGACGACCCAGGCCGAGTGTCACTGCCTGGCGCACGTTGAGGTGCTGGTCACTCATGAGGGGCAGACCAACTATCGGCACGTTGTGGTACACAGCTTCCTGCAGTGACAGCAGTCCTCCGTGAGTGACGAAGGCGCGCACGCGCTCGTGACCCAGCACGTCCTGTTGGGGGAGCCAGGCGCTAGTGATGACGTTGGGTGGCAGGTCGGGGATGGCGGCGCCCTCCCACTTCCATAAGACACGGTATGGCAGACGAGCAAAGGCTGCCAGCACAGACTGCCTGAGCCAGAGCGGCAGTTGTTGACTGCGGATGGTGGAGCCCAGACTGAACACCACCACAGGTACTGTCGACGAGTCGAGGAAGTGACGCAGCTGAGCGTCTTGTAGTGGCCGAGCGGGCCGACAGTGCATGGCACCGACCTCCACCACGTTGGGCATGAGCGGCCGAGGGTGGCCGAGGGAGTAGTGAGAGTTGACCAAGACCAAGGACACGTTCTTCTCCACCTCCGTCAGGGACACCGTCGGGTCCCCCAGGAACCTCTGTACTACACCTTCCACTCTCTTCATCACCAGCTGACTGCGTAGATAGGGACTGATGATTCTGAGGAGGGAGAACAGCAGGTGTGAGACAGGTGTGTTGTGTGTTATATATATAAGACAGGTGTATGTGATACAGGTGTGTTATACAGGTGTGCAGTAAGTGTTAACTCACCTAACAAGGGTGTTGACGGTTCTCTCCCAAAGGTTCATGTTAGCACCATAACTGAGGTACTGGTTGGGCACGTAGGCTGGGTTCTCGGGATTGGCCAACAGGTCGGCCGTCCACGGTGTTAGACCTGAGGTGGTGATGTAGATGAAGGGGACCTTAAACTTGTGTACGAGTGCCAGTCCACACTCGTTCATGAAGGCTGGCAGGATCACCACGTCTGGCTTGGTGTGCCAGGCACTACGGACACCTGGATCACGCAGGAAGGCGTCACAGTACTCCGGCAGGTTACGGATAACCTTCTTCATCACCTCAGAGTTGATGTTCTTCCCGCCGCTGGCTTCCCGCATCTTGAACACGTCGAAGCTTCCCGTCACTTTACGGATGGTCTCCCAGGCCTCGCTGGCCACCAGGTCGGTGTAGTGGTGACTGGCGGGTCCTGCGTGTAGTGATGCTATCGTTACCTGGTGACCTACACGACCCAGCGACTCTGCCAGCGGCGTCACCAAGTTCTTGTGTGATGGTGAACCAAGAGGCAGCACCATCAGCACCCTCGACCCTTCACTCAGGACCACCAGCAGCGTCAGCCACACCACCAGGAGCTTCATCATGGCCGCCTCACCAGTCATCAATACGTCCTCACTTGACCACGTAGCCAAGGATAAATAAGTCCTTTCTCTGAGAGGTGTGTCCCGGAGGAAGGATGGTAATGTTTTGTTTGGTTGGTGAGGCCGCCACCCTCTTATATACTCTTCTATACCCGAGGGAGGTTAGCCAAGAGGCGCTATTGGTCAGTTTCTCTGTGACGTCACAATCTCACACGGCCATCTCACAAACGTCACCGCCTCACACGACCCCCTTATTGAACGCCACTACCTCACACGACCCCCTCACTGATGCCACAACCTCACACGACCCCCTTATTGAACGCCACTACCTCACACGACCCCCTTATTGAACGCCACTACCTCACACGACCCCCTTATTGAACGCCACTACCTCACACGACCCCCTCACTGATGCCACAACCTCACACGACCCCCTTATTGAACGCCACTACCTCACACGACCCCCTCACTGATGCCACAACCTCACACGACCCCCTTATTGAACGCCACTACCTCACACGACCCCCTCACTGATGCCACTACCTCACACGACCCCCTCACTGATGCCACAACCTCACACGACCCCCTTATTGAACGCCACTACCTCACACGACCCCCTCACTGATGCCACTACCTCACACGACCCCCTCACTGATGCCACTACCTCACACGACCCCCTCACTGATGCCACTACCTCACACGACCCCCTCACTGATGCCACTACCTCACACGACCCCCTCACTGATGCCACAACCTCACACGACCCCCACTAACATCACACCCCCCACGACTCCCACTAACATCACACCCCCCACGACCCCCACTAACGCCACACCCCCACGACCCCCACTAACATCACACCCCCCACGACCCCCACTAACATCACACCCCCCACGACCCCCACTAACATCACACCCCCCACGACCCCCACTAACGCCACACCTCCCACGACCCCCACTAACATCACACCCCCCACGACCCCCACTAACGCCACACCTCCCACGACCCCCACTTACATCACACCCCCCACGACCCCCACTAACGCCACACCCCCACGACCCCCACTAACATCACACCCCCCACGACCCCCACTAACATCACACCCCCCACGACCCCCACTAACATCACACCCCTCACGACCCCCACTAACGCCACACCCCCCACGACCCCCACTAACGCCACACCCCCACGACCCCCACTAACATCACACCCCCACGACCCCCACTAACATCACACCCCCCACGACCCCCACTAACATCACACCCCCCACGACCCCCACTAACATCACACCCCCACGACCCCCACTAACATCACACCCCCCACGACCCCCACTAACATCACACCCCCACGACCCCCACTAACATCACACCCCCCACGACCCCCACTAACATCACACCCCCCACGACCCCCACTAACGCCACACCCCCCACGACCCCCACTAACGCCACACCCCCACGACCCCCACTAACACCACACCCCCCACGACCCCCACTAACATCACACCCCCCACGACCCCCACTAACGCCACACCCCCACGACCCCCACTAACGCCACACCCCCCACGACCCCCACTAACGCCACACCCCCCTCGACCCCTACTAACGCCACACCCCCACGACCCCCACTAACGCCACCCCCACGACCCCCACTATTTTTCACACACCCCACGACCCCCACTATCACACCTCACGACCCCACTAACACACACCCCACGACCCCCACTAACATCACACCCCCACGACCCCCACTAACGCCACACCCCTCACGACCCCCACTATCATCACACCCCCACGACCCCCACTAACATCACACCCCCACGACCCCCACTAACATCACACCCCCCACGACCCCCACTAACA